>JAJPUD010001475.1:68623-99781 GCA_023553655.1 Myrmecobius fasciatus | reverse complement strand
TTCCTTCCTTTCCTTCCTTTCCTTCTTTCTTTCTTATTTTCCCCAGTTACATTTAAAAGTTTTTTTTTGCTTTTTTTTTAAACTTTTGAATTCTAGATTCTTTCTCCCTTATTCCCTCCCCTCACATCCATTAAGAAACCACATGTGAAGTTATATAAAAATATTTATATATGTCATTCTTGTGAAAAAAAGCATAAATCTCACTAATTAATTAATTAAACCCTTATTAAAAAACTCAAGAAAAATAGTTTTAAAAAAGAGAGCATATGATTAAATCTGTATTCAGATATAGTCAGTTTCTTCTCTGGGTATAGATAGGATTTTTCATCATCAGTTCTTCAGAGTAGTTGTGGATCACACTGTACTGCCGAGAATAGCAAAGCCATTCACAGCTGGCCATCCCTGAACATTGCTATTACTTTGTATACAGTACATTTCACTTTGCTTGAGGTCATGAAGGACTTGCCAGGTTCCCCCTCCCCCCCAAGAACATTCTGCTTATCACTTAAAGGGAAAGCATCTTGCAGAAGAGGGCATGAGCAGTTATCAAGTTCTTATACATAAAAAATTTAAAAAAAATTGCTCACTGACTTATATGAATATTCCAATTACATGTTCAGATTGAAAGTCAGTGATATCGGTGGTCAAAATAAGTTGAAGAAGAAAATCACTTTAAAATTAATTTATTCATCTTTTGCTTTATATATACTTTCATTTCTAAGTATACCTCTGTAATGTTAGAAAGCCATCCTTTCTAATAAAATTTAAAAGGGGGGAAACAAGCAATTCAACAAAACTAATTAAGACATCAAGCAAGTCAGACAATATGTAGTGCTTTACACTCATAATTCCCTCTGTCTACAAATATGGGAGTGAAACATTTATTTTTCTCTTCTGTTTTTCAGGGCTATACGTGCTTATTATAATTAAACTAGAGTTTTATTTTTTTATTTATATTATTGTCATTATGTATTTTGTTTTTTTACTTAACTTAATTTTGCATTTATTCACATGTTTTCTTATGCTTCCCTTTATTCTTGAGATAACGAAAAAGAGACAGAAAAAGACAGAATGAAATGGATTTACCATAGGGGAGAACTGTTGTCATTCCTGATGTTCAGTGATTTCAGAATTATTATGCCCATTGATGGATACTTTTAAGAATACAATCCACAAAAGAATAAAATGCTTGTAGATATTAGTGGGTTTAGTACCCAAATTTTAGATGATATGTGGTATTTAAATACTTGTCTGGGCAAGTTGCTAAACTTCTCTGATCTTCATTTTTCTCATTTGAAAGATGTAGATAATAGTTTAGGATACAAAAATAATATACTAGCCTACCTACTTTTCTAGTAAATTAGATAAGTATTCTAGAAATATGGGTTCTTATATGTTTGGAATTTCAATTAGAAAATTTAAAGAGCAGCAAATTGTCATCTAAATGAAACTAGGATGGTAATAACTGACATTAACACATTTTCTAAAGGTAATACATAGAAAAACAAGTTTTGAGATACCTTTTGTTTCTAATATCATAGTCATCTCCAGAAATACTTTTCTTATTGTAATAAGGAGAAAACAAAACTAATAGAGAACGAGTTTGTTAATATGTGCGATATTCTGTACTTATAATCCACTACTTGTCTACCAAAACGTCAGTTTATTTACCTTATCTTCTACTTAAATACTTGAATTTTGAAATTGTTTTTAAAAACTCTTATTGTGGGGATTATTTTGGAGATTTATGTACTAGCCTGATGATCTGTTATGCTTTTTTTCCCCCCAGATATGCTTTCTTCTGTTTGCTGTTCTCTACATTGTTTCATACTTCATCATCACAAGATACAAAAGGAAATCAGGCAAGTGGAAGTGCTTTTCAATTTTTCATTCTTGTGCCTAATCATTATGAGCATGCCACACTAAATATTTTGCTGTAATACTTAAGCGTTCTGGTATATTAAACAGATTTATAATTGGCATTCATTACCCATTTTTAATATTATTAAAGATAGCCTTAAGGCATTTAGTCAGTTGTTATATGGAAAATAAGCTGATAGCTCTGTGAAACTAGGTAGTTTGAACTCTGTATCTTTCTGCTATCATTATGGTATACTGAGTATCAAATAGATACCTACCATATATAATTTAATTGGAAATGTGCTTTCTGAAACTGGCTGTGATCTAGGTTCAATTATTCTTCTCTTTGCCCATCCATATTCTAAGTACCTTTAAGGCTTAGGTTATATTCTACTTCTTTTGTGAAGTATCTTTCCTGACTACTACTACTTGGAGTTGTTTTCATTTTCCATTTTGCTGAATCTGTTTTTTAAGGAGTTTTCTCCAGTTAATTTCTATGTTTCCTTTTCTAAACTCTCCTGCAAAGTTCTCATTTCCCCATTTTTCTTTTCTTAAGATCCTTTTTGAATTTTTCTAAGAGAGTTTTGTGAGATGGAGACCAACTCATATCATCCTTTGAGGCTTCATATGGAGACGTTTTACCTTTATTTTCTTCAGGCTTTTTGAGGTCTATTCTTCCCTGTTTCCATAAAATCTATCTGTGGTCAGGGCTCTTTTTGCTTTTTTGTTCATTTTTAAAGGTTGAGGTCTGTTTTTAGGCAAAGAGGATATTGTTCTAAATTTCTTCTAGAGGCCACAGCTTCATGCTGCTCTGGGGTCACTGCTGCTGCTGCCACTGGTTTACTTCCTGGGCTGGGTGGGTTGGGCCAAGTCCTGTGTTATGCTGGGGTTCAAAGGCTTACTACTTACCTTCTGTAGTTGTGTTGGAAGTCTCACAGCTAGTCTGCTGATCTACTGGCTTCTGAACCAGGAAAGTGTAGCCAATGCTGCTGTATTTTGGCTAGGAGCCTTCCAGAAGATTTCCTGGGTGTGTCAGTTCTACTTCTCTGGGTCCCTGTGTTGCACCTGTGCTGGCCTGGCTGCCTCCTTCCTACTCTGCCCCCTTGTGCCTGATTGAAACAGACCTTTCCTGAAGTTCTTCCAAAATGTTTTCTGCTGGGAATTTGTTACATTCCAAATATTTATAGATTCTGTCACTCTAAAACCAGTTCAGAGGCTTGATCTGATGTTGAGCTGAGGGAGGCCAGGAAGAATTCAGATAAAGACCTGTCTGCTCTCTGACATCTTGGCTCCATCCCTGACTACTACTACTATTACTTGTAAGAATATAATTTCTTTTCTCTGAAGCCCCAAAACACTAATAGTTAGTGGTTCCCAAACTTTTTAAATATCAAGATCTCTCTTTAATATTAAATATGGAATCTACCTTATAGTAGTTGTAGTAATAATGGATACAGATAGAGAAAGTAAATAATGACATGAAGCTACTTATATCCAATAATACTTATAAATGAATTTATATTTTCTTAGCTATGATAACATCTGTATACATTTGAAAAATAGTAACCTATATACATGTTGAAATATTCCATCCAAAGAAGTTATTTTTGCTTATTTGTGATTTTGCCAGTGAAATCTCTGGGCCTTTGTAATAATTTGCTACTCAAAATGTGGGAACTAATCTTTTATATCACAAAATTTAGTGTTTTTTATATTCTTTATTACATAATTATGAATATTTTCCCTTTTTTCTACATTTGTATCATCCATTATAACAGGCATATAAAGCCTTTGAAGTTGGGGGTCATATTTTCTGACTTTTAATGTAATAATACATTTATAATAGCAAATAATTAATTTGTATGTGACAGTTTAAAGCATGCAAAAAGTATACTTGTAGTATCTCATTTGTTCATCAGAAGAACATTAATAGGTAGATGATTGGGATAAGGAACTAGACCTAGATGAGGAATTCCCTCTACCAAAGCTGATCTACATCTTCTTTATAACTTACAGCCTTAGAGGGCCTTGGGGCCTGGAGAGGCTAAGTGACCTTTTGGAGGATCATAAAGCCAGTATGTGTCATGAGTAGGATTGGAACTCAAATATTTCTTGTTTGGATTTCTGTTAATACCATGCTGCAGAAGTACAACCAGTACTATCCCCATTTTATAGCTGAAAAAACTGACATTCATCAAAGTCAAGTAATTTGTATTTGGTAACCTGCTTAGTAAATATCTCAGCTAAGATTTGAACCCAGGTCTTCCTGATTTCATTTTTAGCATTTTTTTCCACTATAGATTTATAATATCTAGCATGATCTTGGGCCTTTGAATGTCCTATAAATATTTATTAAGTATATATCCTTGATTTATTTTGATCTCGATGTGGATGATTTCTTTCCATTAAAGTTTCCATTGTCTTGCCTTTTAATGGCAAGCCCTGATCTTGGAGTCAGGAAACCTGGATTCAAATCTAGGCTCTGATACTTACTTGCTATATAACCTCAGTTACTCACACAACATTTCTGAACCTCAATTTCCTCATCTGTAAAATTTGGACAATGGTATTTTCCCTTCCTACTTAACATGGTTGTTGGGAGGAAAGTGTTTTGTAAGCTATCATTTTCCTAGTGTAGGTACTGTTGGGGTTCTATAGTTGTCTAAGATTAACTAACAAACAAGAAATGGAACCAAATGGAAAACTTTGTAGACTTTTCAGTTGAAATAAAACTTTGAAGACCTGCAGATCAAAGTTGGTTAGCTGGTGATAGGTTTAAAATGCTGCAGCTTGGCGGTTTGAGGCACAAATTGACTCTTGTGAAGAAGCTCTTTTGATGACCCTAATTTCCATTTCATCATCGGAGTATGAAAACATTAGAGGACTACTGTGCAAAATAATAATTTTCATTTTTCTTGTGCTTAAAGCTCTCACAAAAGGCTTTCCTCTTAATTGTCCTTTGTGGTTGGGAATATAAATACATTCTCCTTTTTCTCTCTAGTTTTGGTTTTCCCCATCTAGCTCTCCATCCCTGGCCATGCTTTTCAGTACTGACTGTACCTGTACTCAGACCCCTGCAGTGCACTAACGAGTCCTGGAGGGTTTCACACTGCTTCTGGCACTATCACCATTATCTGACAAACACTGCTCTTTCCAAGCTTCCAGCCTCGAATCATGGTGATGGTTATCTACCTGCTCCCAGCTCATCCTTTTTCAAGTTCAGTACTCAGCTAACTTGCTTTCTTCTCCTCCCCAACTTCTGTAGTTCTGGTGGACTTTTAACATTCATGGTGATGAATAAAGATAATCTTATCTTCTAGTTCCTCAGGGAACTGGAACTCATGGGAAATTCCATGACCTACTCCTTTCCATCTCCTTAAACTACACATGAATAAGGTCATTCTCTTGAGTCTCACCATTAACTGTTTTTTATTTTCTTAAAAAATTCCTATATTTCTCTTTCTGAGCACCAACTTTTTATCAGAAGCTTTCCTTGTGCCTGTCCCTCCTAAAGTTATTTACATTAATTTTGTTCAACAGTTCCTCTCTCCTTCATTACTTTATTAGGTCATTCATCATTCCTTCTTTAATTTCATTTTCTTCCTTTCCCTACCTCAACTATGTAGTTTGCCAATTTAACACTGCTCATTCCTTGCCAATCCCTAGCCTAGCATTACCATTCTCCTCCTCACAGGCTTCTGAATGGAGCTGGAGTATCATGCTGATGGGAAACACTATAAATTCATGTTATCTGACTAAAGCTGGGATTTAATGCAACCAGATAGTCCTTTTATTCTTTCCTAATCGATTAACTATAATACTCCCCACAAAATCTATTCCACATTTTCTTTCTTTAGATTTCCCATATCATTCTTGCCCTCCCTTAGCTGAGGAGCTCAACTTTTCCTTTTTTGAGAAAATTGAGGTCACTCTCTTTTCTCTTTATTTTATTTTATTTTTTTTGCTGAGGCAATTGTGGTTAAGTGACTTGCCCAGGATCACACAGCTAGGACATGTTAAGTGTCTGAGATCATATTTGAACTCAGGTCTTCCTGACTTCAGGGCTGGTGCTCTATCCACTGTGTCATCTAGCTGCCCCTCTTTTCTCTTTATCAAAAAAATTCTTGATATTATCCCATAGTCACTTCTCTTTCTTCCAATTTCTGATAATGAGGTACCCCTTTATCCAAATCCTTCTCTTTATGTATACCCTCGATACCATCTATCCAGTAGTTTGCCTCTTCAATTAGCTGTCTCTTGGTCTTAACTTTTCTCAGTGCCTTTAGACAACTTCCTTCTATAGTGGATAGAACCCTGGGCATGAAAAGACCTGATTTCAAATCCAGCCTTAGACTTCTATCAGTTGTATTACCCTGGGCAAATCACTTAAGCTCTGTTTTCCTCAGTTTCCTCAATTGTAAATTGGAGATAATCATAGCATCTATTTTATAGGGTTGTGATAATCAAATGAGAGAACATTTGCAAAATGCCTGGCATATAGTACCTGCTTAATAATTCCCTTTATCTGTCTTCTACCTCTACCACAGCCTTGTTACCCACAGTAGATACCATTCTTCAGTTTTACTAGGCAGTACATAATTTGTTGTTCTGTCTGATGTAAACATACTGAAGTTAGGTCTATGCTCAATCAAAAGCAGTAGATATTTGAAAATCAGTATTTGTGTAATAATTCTTTATGCTCACATTTTCTTATTGTAGTGTATTACAAATGTAACTATTATGAGAAATAAAAGAAAGCTAAAAATATTTTTTTAAAAATATTTTTGCAGATGAACAGGAAGATGAAGATGCCATAGTCAACAGAATTTCGTATGTATATTCAGATTTCCTGATTTTGTTGGATATATTGTAAATGGTAATACAGACTTTATAGGAGAACAACAAATCTCAGGTGTAAAATGTCCTTAACAGTCTTATCTCAACTCAGAAAGTTTATTACAAACAAATATAAAAGTGTCCTAATTCAAATGTGCATGTATTATTGAGAGTTAATTGCAGAATTAATTGTTTTGAACACCTTTGAGTCAGGAATCAAAATTTCTTATCTATACAAAGTTTTGCATATATTTGGTTTTGATTTTTTACTGCCTACTGTACCAGTGAACACTTCTTTAGAACTGACTGGGGAGAAGGTGCAAAACCAATTGTATGAAAGAAAATGGTAGTATGTGGCTACATGATACTTAGCATTGCCGATTATCTATTTTACTCCACCTAGAAATAGGCACTAAAAAAGAGGTGGTTTTTTTCTGCCCTGTTCTTCCTCAAAAGAAAAATAAAAAGTATGATTCTTTTAAGAAATTCTTTTGGGTATTATTATTTCAGTCAGATATTAGATTGTATACTCTCTGACATCACTTATCAGTAGAAGATCAATAAACATTGAATTAATCAATAATCATTTCAGCTCCTGAGAGAGAGTTGCTGAGAATGGAACCATTTAGAGAAACAGCAGGGTCTGGGTTGGGAATAGTCACAGGACAGCATTAGATAGGGCAGAAGGACCAGAGAGAGGAGGAAGGAGGTGTAATAAGGCATAAGAAATTGCAATAAGGTATAGATGGAAAGATAGGAAGAGTCAGAAATAAATTATAATTTTGGTTAGGGCTTTGTTTCCAACTGGTATAGTTTTTTTTTTTTTTTTTTTTAGAGCTGAAAATACCTTACAAATCCCTCAGTGTTCTTAGTAATTTTAGTACCTAGGGTAATCTGGCTGTCTTCTCTATGACTGTGTTTTTCCTGTCTTTCTGTCTTTATTTTGGTTATCTTCAGAATTTCTAAAAGGTCAATACTAGGATCTCCTTTTATTTAGAGAAAATAAAAAGATTTTTCTCTTTTATATTGATATAACAACTCTGACTTAAATGTTAATTTAAATATCAAGTTAAATAGACACACCCAGGTAATATGCAGAAATTCAGTGTCCAGCAAGTATTTTCAGTCAAGTTCATTAGTGGATATGTAAAAAGTTTTAAACTCAGGTATACGATATGTTTACTTACTGTATTAAAACAGTGCATTGTTATGTACATGACAGTTTCTGTTTTTATTTCTTGTATGAAAGTTACTTTGCCTTCGTGGTTGGAAGATTTAAAGTAACTGTATCTGGGACACAGACAAAATAGGACCACATTTTATTTTATTTTATCTTTTTATATATATATATTTATTTATTAAAACTTTTTATTTGCAAAACATATGTATGGGTAATTCTTCAACATTAACCTTACAAAGCTTTCTGTTACAAATTTTTACCCCCTACTCTCCACCCCTCCCCTAGATGGCAGGATATCCACTACATGTTAATTATGTTAAAATACTTGACAAATCGAATATATGTATACATATTTCCACACTTATCATTGTTGTGCAAGAAAAATCGTATCTACAAGAAAGAAAAATCAGAGAAAGAAAACACAATGCAAGCAAACATCAATAGAGAGCATGAAAATGTTATGTTGTGGTCCACATTTCACATCCCTCTCTCTGGGTGTATATGGCTTTCTTCACTGAACAGTTGGAAGTGGTTTGAAACATTTCATTGTTGAAGAGAGCCATGTCCATCAGGATTGATCATCATATAGTATTGTTGTTGCCGTGTATAATGTTCTCCTGGTTCTGCTCATTTCACTCAGCATCAGTTCATGCAAGTCTCTCCAAGCCTCTCTGAAATCATCCTGCCGATCGTGTCTCACAGAACAATAATATTCCATAGCATTCATATACCATAATTTGTTCAGCCATTCTCTAATTGACGGGCATCCATTCAGTTTCCAGTTTCTAGCCACTACAAAAAGGGCTGCCACAAACATTCTTGCATATGTGGGTCCCTTTCCTTCCTTTATGATTTCTTTGGGATATAAGCCCAATAGAAACACTGCTGGGTAGGACCACATTTTAAATCATAGGTATAAAAGGCACCTGGCTGTAACTATAGCACATATAACAAAGTGGTAAGAATGTCATCTGGAGTTGTGAAAATTTAATCAAAATGGGTTTAAAGTATAAAAAAAGAAGAAACTTGTCTATATGTCTACCTTATAAGATACACATAGAGAATTACTACAATGTAGGAAGAATTAGCTGCTGAGAAATCTGAATATTGACAGGGATAAACTCTCAGAAAGGTGGTAATGAGATAGATTAACTCAGATGCATGAGTGTTCAGACTGTGGTAATAAGGAAAATGAACTAGAAATCCTAATGTAGTGGAGCAAATTTGATCTCATATCAGAAAGACTTGAGATGAGAATCATACATGAAATATAGCTTCGGAAAGACATAACTTATTCAAAAAAGAACAAAATAGGTTAAAAAGGAGAGAGAGTTGTGTGTTTGTATGAGGAAATCCAGAGGGGAAATGTAGTGGAAAACACTTGAATAAAGTCAAGTGGAAGGGAGGACAAAAGTGAGTGTCTTCGTGATTAGAATATCATATACTAAAGCAATCATAAACCTGGCCCAAAGGCAACTTGGAATTTTAGTTAGCTTGATATCTCTCCAGAGTAGAGTAGTTATTAATGTCTTTACCTTACTATCCATTTACTACTTCAGAGGTGGAGGAACCCCACAAGGGAAAATTCATTTCTGGATTTAATTCTCATTTACAAGAAAGGAACTGATTTCTGGGGTGGCATTGAAGGGATTTCTCTTAGAAGTTGAGAGTAACCATTTACCACTGCCACTCAGTTAGGTATATGATTGGAAAAGTGGAAGAGGGGGTAGGATTTTGGTTGCCAGACAGATTTTGTATCTGATCCTCGAGTCTCAGTACAATCTGGTATGGAGAATGGTTTTCAAAGGGTACAGAGAGAAGATAGTTAGAATCCCATGGCTTCCTGTTTTACAGGACAAGTTGCCCCAGGAAAGATGGAGGATTCTCAAGAATGAAATTTTGAAGCTACAAATAAGCAGTTCTAATGAAGAAGAGAAAGAGTTATCTAAAGGGATTACTGTGGATACATAGAGCAAGTATCCCCTAGCCTGAATTGGATTTTAAAAGGACACTGTCCAGAAAATGAAGTAACAGTATATGACAGTAAGTAAAGTAGCATTTATGAAGAGCTACCTCATGCTAGGCACATGTCCTATGCATTGGAGATACAAACAAAATAGAACAATTTCTACTCATGAGTTTTGTAAGACTTGTGTCAATAGTGGTAAAACAAAGAATGAGCTGACATTATAAAGAAAGTTAGTGAAAAGGAGTTTTTAAAGTTACTTTGGGCAAAAGAGAAGGACCAAAGGAGAGAAAAAAGAATCACTATTTCCGTTATGTAGGATAGTCACAATGAAAATTGGAGAGGAGGAGATTCTTCAGTTCTTAATTTACTCTTTCTTCTCTCTCTCTCTTTTTTTCTGAGACTTTTTCTTTATTCTCTCTTCTCTAAGAAAATGAGTTTTGGATGGGAAAGAACAAAACCTAAGTGGATAATAGATGGTTTTTATTCAAGAAAAGCAAATAGTAAGAGAGCACTTAGCTGCTTGATTTTGAGTTAACTTACTTGAACCTATCTCATCCATATTCTTAGATACTGAAAGAATTAGTAATTGTCAAGCCACTATTGTTTGTATTTGAAATATTAAAAATGAGAGAGATACCACAGGACTGGTGATGAATGGCAGATGTCCCTATTTTTAGAAAAGAGGTGTTTTCTTTTTTATGTTTTTTAAAAATAATAGCTTTTTACATGTAAAGATAGTTTTCAACATTCAGTCTTGCTAAAGTTTTGTTCTAAATTTTTCTCCCTCCCTTCCCCTGACCTCCCTCCCTTAGACAGCAAGTAATCCAATATATATTAAAGACTACTTTATCATGTTGCACAAGAAAAATCAGATCAAAAAAAGAAAAAGAGAAAAAAGGCAAGCAAACAATAACAAAAAAGGTGAAGATACTATTGATTTTGTGATTGTGGTGATTTTGTGTGTGTGTGTGTGACACAGTTGAGGTTAAGTGACTTGTCCAAGATTACACAACTAGTTAAGTACTAAGTATTTGAGGCGGGATTTGAACTCAGGACTTCCTGACTCTAGGAGGGTGTCCCTTGCACCAGTCAGCTGCTCCTGGTTAAGATTGTCTTCTCAGGGACATTCATACTTCCAGAATTGCCTGAAAGAGCTCAGGGTTCCTAGCAAGGCAAGTATCTTCCCTCTTTGGAAAATCCTTACCTTTCAAGTTATAGGCCTCCAGACTTCAAGTATTGCCTTGGATTCTTCACTCTACTCTTCTCCCAACTCATGACAAGGGAAAAAGATTTAGGATTGTAGAAGAAATACAGATGCTCAAGTACAGAGTGCTGTTACATACTTTCTCACATCAAACTTAAACTTTTGTCAGTTACTTCTTATGTTTAATCCTGAGAATCTTTTTATTGAGGTTTTGCTGTGATATCTTATTTAGAATATAGTTTTAAAAGAGATGCTTAGTGAAATTTAGAAGAGCAAGTAATGATGATAATGAACCACTGTGGTTTCATCAAGAATAGTTTATACATAATTTTTTTTTAGATAGTTACTTGACTGGTAAGTCTAGAGATAGATTTTTACCTAGATTTAGCAAAAATATTTGATGAAATATCCTGTAGCATTTGTAGAGAATAAATGGAGAGAAATGAGCTCAGTTGGATGTGTTCAAAACTAGTTGAACAAACAGTTTGAGACTGTTTGTTTGAGACCAGTTGGCCATTAAGAATAAGTATTAGCTTGGAAAGAGGTCTCTTAGTGTGGAGTGCTACTGGAGGCATTTTGTATTTGGCTTTTTGCTGTGTAGTATTTTTCACCAGTTATTTGGAAGAAGATTGTATGGTGATCAAATTTTAAGATGACACGAAGCTGGGAAGAATTGTTATGAGAATTACAAAGACAATATTCAAAAATATTTTGACAGGTTAGAACATTGGGCCAGATATAACAAAATGACATTTAAAAGGGGTAAAGTCTTATATTTGCCATCCAACAATAAATTTAACAAGAGCAAGATGGAAGTATGGTGGGATAGAAGTTCATCTGAAAAAAAAAATCTTAAGAACTTTAGTGGACAAAGGCTTAGGATTTGGTACCAGAGTGATATGGCAGCCAAGAAAATTTATATGTGTGTGTGTGTGTGTGTGTGTGTGTGTGTGTGTGTGTGTGTATACACACACATATGTATATATGTAAATATATATATATATATAATGAAATGACAGAAGTGATAATATGCCTATAATCTTTGTAATAAGCCAATACTTGGAATATTATGTTGAATACTGAGTGGCAGTTTGATTGATCAGGTATTGATAAAACAGAAAATGTTTAGAGGCAGGCAGCCAAGATGGGGAAACACCTTGAATGAACCATTTGAGGATCAGTTGGAGGAATTTAGTTTAGCTTGGGGAATAAAAGACTTGAGGTTACATGATGGTTGTCTTTGAGTATTTGAAAGGCTAATATGCAAAAGACCGATTATACTTGTTCTCTTTAGTCTTAGAGATCAGAAATTGGACCTATTATGTAGAAAGGTAGTGGCAAATTTAGGATTTATAGAAAGAGACATTTTCTCACAATTAGTTGATTTTTAAAAATGGGCACAGAGGGCTCGCTGTCACTGAAAGCCTTGAAGAGAAGGCGAGATATCAGGTATTTATAGTGGAAATTATGATTCAGATGCAGGTTGATGAGATGTGGATTCAGGAATACCTGAGTTCAAGTTCTACTTCTGATATAATGGTTTGACTGTGGACTAATTACTTAACCTCTCATAGCTTCAGATAACTCTCAAGAGAGGTTGAGAGATGTTCCTAATCTGCACTGGTGGAGGTATTTTCCAAACTAGGATCTCCCCATAGTGATGAAATTACAAATCTGGATACTTTTTATCATTCCTCTCCTTGATGTATATATGATAATCATAGACATAAATAAATATCCTGTAATAGAAAGTTAATGGTAGCTGGTTGAAGTAAATATAAATTATTCTTTTATTATATGAGGAAAAATACTATTATCACTTAAGATTTCTCACAGATGTCCTTAATACAATTAAGACTATAATAGAAGCCCTCGATTCTTTCTAAACTGAAGCTATATTCTTGGCATCAATGTGGAAGCATTTTAGCATTCCATTTTTTTATTAAAAGCTTTTTATTTACAAAACATATGAGTGATTTTTCTACATTGATCTTTGCAAAACTTTTTTTTTGTTGTTCCAAGCTTTTCCCCTCCTTCCCCCCACCCCTCACCCCTACATGACAGGTAATCTAATACATGCTAAATATGTTAAATTATATGACAAATCCAATATATGTATACATATCTATACAGTTATCTTACTGCACAAGAAACATCAGATCTAGAAAGAGAGGAGAAAAAAACAACCTAAAAAGGAAAACAAAATGCATGGAAATATTCACAGAAAGCGTTAAAATGCTGTGTTGTGGTTCACGCTCAGTTCCCTCAGGCCTCTCTGGATGTATATGACTGTCTTCATCGCTGAACAATAGGAACTGGTTTGAATTACAACATTGCTGAAGAGAACCATGTCCATCAGAATTGATCATCACATAGTCTTGTTGCTGTATATAATGTTCTCCTGGTTCTGCTCATTTCACTCAGCATCAGTTCATGCAAGTCTCTCCAGGCCTCTCTGAAATCGTCCTGCTGGTCGTTTCTTACAGAGCAATAATATTCCATGACATTCATATACCATAATTTATTCAGCCACTCTCCAATTGATGGGCATCCATTCAGTTTCCAGTTTCTAGCCACTACAAAAAAGGACTGCCACAAACATTTTTGCACATGTGGGTCCCTTTCCCTCCTTTAAGATCTCTTTGGGATATAGGCCCAGTAGAAACACTGCTGGTTCGAATGATATACACAGTTTGATAACTTTTTGAGCATAGTTCCAGATTGCTCTCCAGAATGGTTGGATCCATTCATAGTTCCACCAACAATGTATCAGTGTCCCAGTTTTCCCACATCCCCTCCAACATTTATCATTATCTTTTCTTGTTATCTTAGCCAATCTGAGAGGTGTGTAGTGGTACCTCAGAGTTGTCTTAATTTGCATTTCTCTGATCAATAGTGATTTGGAGCACCTTTTCATGTGACTAGAAATAGTTTCAATTTCTTCATCTGAAAATTGTCTGTTCATATCTTTTGACCATTTATCAATTGGAGAATGGCTTGAATTCTTATATATTTGAGCCAATTCTCTATATATTTTAGAAATGAGGCCTTTATCAGAACCTTTGAATAGCATTCCATTTTTAGCCTTAATGATTGTACAATTGAATTTCCAGGAGGTGGCGCCAACTGTGTGTCTTAAATTCTCAGGTTTTCTGGGTGCATTTAAATATAATTTAACTAAAATAGTTTTGAGAAACATTTTAAAAGCCTTTTAATCCTTTTTATTTGAGTGTACCAGATTTATTTTAGTCATTAGTTAACAAGTATTTTAGTGGTTTATGTGGGAATAAACTATTTTTGAATAATTTTTCTCAGTAATGAGAGTCCCTTTTGGAATTGTGATGGCATTTTCAGGTTTCCTTTATCTATCTGTTATTTGGAACAGTTCCTTTAGCCTTTTAGGTTTTATTTTACTATTTGGAAGATGAGGATAATAATCATATGGTTGTGAAAGGCACTTTGTAAAGTAAAGAACTTTGTAAACCTTAATATATTGTATAATAGTGGCCAGTTATCTGGAAAGTGAGTAGGTTGGACTATATGATCTCTTAGGTTCCTTCTAATCTTATGATTCTGTGACTAGAATATTTTATTTAAAAAAATGAAGATTAATAATTTAATTTTATTTGTTAAAGAATTTTGAAATTTTCTAAATATCGAGAAGATACTGTTGGATGTGAAACAACCAAGATAAGAAATTAGTGTTTTGGAAATTGTTTAATCATTATCATGTTGGAAGGATTTTTGCAACATTGTTCTTTTGTACACTGAAATAAGGTGCTATTTCATTTAGTAATGCTGAAGACAAAGGTAAAAAACATATTCTGGAATATCTAGTTTAGGAAAATGTACAATAATTTCTAATTTCTTTATCACTTTAAAGTATTTAAAAGTACTTTTCTCACATCTCTGTGGTATAGTTTGTAACCAGATTATTTCTCCAGTTTTGCAAATGAGAGAGCTAAGGTTCAAAGGAGTGAAGGAATCTACCTGGTAAATATTAGGGCTCAGGTGTGAAACCACTACTTGACTCTTAAGTCAGGCTATGTTTCCACAACACTCTGCTGCCTCCACTGATGCTTCTTTTCACAGCAGTGTTACTCAGAAGTGCTGGATTTTTTGGGTGATATTTATATATTTTTAAAATGTAGATGATCCTTTTAAGATAAATGATATTTTTCTTTATGTACCAAAATTGACCTGCCTAGGAATAACAGTAATCAAAATTTTCTTCCTTTTAGAAAACCATTTAAATTTAGTTACCCCATGTACCTTGGTTTTTTCCTTTGGTTTAGTTCCTGGGGTACAAGTGTATAGAGTAGTACCTAGCCAGTCATTGACTAAAAATCCTGCTTTGAATTTACTTTGTGAACCAACCAAATGTGCTAAATCCTGGCATGCTTATTACTAAAGGGTGGTAAATGAAGCCTTTCTTTGGTATACTGAGGCTGCTTTTGCTGCTGGGAAATAAGCAGAGATTTATTATTTATAATCACAAGAAACTGGAACAAATGGAGTCTATATGTGTTGATAGACTTTAATTGCTTTAAAAACTGAGGGACTTGGGTTCACTTTTAGTGATGAGTTAATGGCTTGATTGGCCACTTTTACTTTTTTTCCCTTTGTCTCAGTGTTGTTTTGCTTTTTTTTTTAAACTCCAGCCTCTACTTCAGTATATTCCTCTAGACTTTGCTTCCTTCTCTTAGTAAATCAATGTCTTAAAATTGTTAATATTCCCAGAATGACCATTGCCAATAGATATGGTCCTCAAATTACAGTGAAGGCTAGACCCTCAGAGGACTTATGTAGTCATGGGTCAGCCACTTTCTTTGTGAATTTGAGCCACTTATTTTTCATCTCTGGCTTTCAATTTTGTCTGTAAAATAAGGGGTTAGATTAAGTGATGCCTGAGGACTCTTGGCTTATATGATTGACTATGTTATTATGTTAATGACATGTTAATCCTATTAATTGATCAATGAAAACTAAAATAAAAACTTTTTAAAAAGTTTATACTTCCCACTGGTTCTAGTGACATTTCCATTTCATAAGTTGGAGTTGGAAAAGAGTTGTAGATCATCTAGTCCAGAAGCATCAAACTCTGGGTCAGTGGGCAGAAAGCAGTCAGGAGTGTAGAAAGAGCCAGATGAATAAATATTTAACAAAGTCAATAAAAAAACAGTAGAATATGTTGTTATGATTTAATCACTTTTCATTGTCTCTTTATGACCCCATTTTGTATTTTCTTGGCAAAGATATTGGGATGGTTTGCCATTTCTGCCTTCAGTTAAATTTTACAGATGAAGGAACTGGGGCAAACAGGGTCACATAGCTAGTAAGTATCTGAAGTCAGAGTTGAACTCAGGAAGATGTCTTCCTGACTCCAGGCCCAGCACTCTATTCACTAAAGTGCCATCTACCTGCCCCGCAGTAAAACATATGTAATAATAAATTATGATTTTATGAGTCATTATGGGCCCATAGGAATCTGTTTCTGTTTGAGTTTGACAACAGTGAATTCATCTCCTTAGCTTTACTGAGGAGTCTTAAGAACCAGATAGTTGTCACTTGCCTTTAGTTCTGTGATGGGTCAGAGCCAGTACTAGAACTTGTGTTACTGAATGTCTTGATTTTTCTGGTATGGCACATGCTTTTTCAGGAAAGATGATTGATAATACTTCTCCTATATTTACATTTAACATTTTCATATAACATGAAAGATTCTTTCCCTTTCCATTTGCCATCCTGCTCTTTAGAAGAGGACCACACCTAATTACTTGTTGCTTATGAAAAAATAGTTTTATTATTTGCCACAAGATGGCATTTTCTTCAAAGTCACTTTTTAAAATATGTATTTTAGAAGTT
The DNA here is from genome assembly GCA_023553655.1 of Myrmecobius fasciatus. Classification (NCBI taxonomy): domain Eukaryota; kingdom Metazoa; phylum Chordata; class Mammalia; order Dasyuromorphia; family Myrmecobiidae; genus Myrmecobius; species Myrmecobius fasciatus. The sequence goes on along the minus strand of JAJPUD010001475.1, from coordinate 82,867 downwards.
TGGCATGGATTTTTTTCTTGCTTTTACTTTTTTTAATAATGTATTTGTTTTTAGATTCCTCTTTTTTAATGCTTTAATTGAAGATGTGTTTTATTTTAAAAAGTTTTCATGCTCCTGTTATTGGCATATTTTCTAGTCTTTCATTTGTCCATTCTACACTTGTGGTTGTGTAAGATTTTGCCTTTATTGACACTTCTCCTTATAAATAATTTTTTAGACATGCATTTTAGTCGCTTGAAATAATTGTCACACTTTTTTTTGTAACTGTGTTGCCAGATAGTTAAACAGATAAAATCATGAAATAAGTATTTATATTTGCTTAAAGATTAGATTCCATGTTTAAGACACATTTTCTTTGTCTTCAGTAATTAGATGATATTTTACTTTAGTTTATGCCCATGTTTTTTGGCCTTCATCTTCACATTCCACAATATTTTTGCAGAGCCATGGAGTTCCAGTGCTAAAAGGAATGTTGAAATCATCTATTCCCCATCTGTATCTGCCCCAGATTTCATTTTTACCTAAGGTGTTTCTTGGACACTAACGTATCCAAAAATATGAATTTAATGAAGATTATAAAGATTGGAGAGGCACTGTGGTGTCATCATTAGGGTTTCCCTCAAGGCCAAGAAGGTTTGGATTAATACCCTGCTTCTGACACATTAAATGTGTAACTCTGGACAAGTCCATTAAGTTGTCAGTGGCTTGCACAATTCTCTAAGATTGTGAGAAGGTGTATTGAGAGAAACAGAGACAAAGAGAGGTAGTTTTCTCATTCCTGTATGGATGAAATCACAAGTCTAATAACCTTTATTCCTATCCTTTAAAAAAAGATATTTTCATTTTTATGAAGTTTTTAAAGTCCTAAATGCAGTTCATATTTTAAAAAAAATTTGCATTATAGATCCTTTGCTTCTTTCAATTTTTGTGGTGACTAACTTTTTTTTTTTTTTTTCCCCTTTCAGGCTGTTTTTGAGCACCTTCACGTTAGCAGTTTCAGCTGGTGCTGTTTTGCTTCTTCCTTTCTCAATAATCAGCAATGAAATCCTCCTTTCTTTTCCACAAAACTACTATATTCAGTGGTTAAATGGCTCCTTGATTCATGGTTAGTATATATACATATGTTAACAAATATGATTTAAAATTGTTATTTTTCTAAGTTTTTTCTTCATTTCTATCTCTCTATCTTTTTAAAATTGTTTTTTGAATTCTTGGTAGGAATTGAAGAAATAAAGTTATTTTAGTTTTCTATTTACATTTTCAAGATTTTTAAAACAAATTATACTAGGAAGCTTTGATGAAGCTGTAAGAGAACCAGAAAATCTGATTTTTACATTTCAGTATTGTTATTCTGTCACTAGTTTAAATATTTGTGAAAAACTTTTTTAATTTTAGTCACTAGTAAAGTATTTACAATCAGTATGTTTTTTAAAAAATTAAGAGTTCCTTAAATAAATAGGGTAGATTGATTTATTTAGAACCTACTATATGGAAGAAACTCCCAGGTGCTAGAGAAAGATAAAGATAATTATACATCACAGATCTTCTTAAAAGGACTAGATACCCTTATCATTTGCCAATCAATTGTACCCAATATGATAGGAAAGCCATTCTAGTTGAAGAAATGAGATCAGTTGCCAATCAATTGTACTCAATATGATAGGAAAGCCATTCTAGTTGAAGAAATAAGGTACCCCAGAAGAGAGACAGGAGGCAGAATGTACCAGGAAATTTATACCATCACTGGCATCATTGTCTTCAGACCTCAGTAGAGATAGTCTTTGGACCCATGGAACTTGAGAATAGTCACACTATCATCCTGGGTAGCAGCTTCTCTAGAGGTGTAGCCACAGTTAGTGAAAACCTAGAAAAGGAAGTTCTGGTCACCATGGTCCTTGGAGATGACTCAACACAGGAACTAACAGTGGAAGAATAACAGGAAAGAAGAGACATGACCTTCTGCTTGCTGCTGTCCCCTAAGGATCATGGGACCTTTATTTTGACTGTCCTCTGAAGCTTCCTAGACGTCTGTCTACCCCATTAGTCTAGGAGCGCCTGGGGAGCTTAGTGTACAGCATTTCATACCAAGACAGATATTCATAAGTTCTCCCTTCTTCCTTCTATCCTTTCCTTCCTTCTTTTCCTCCTTGAGATGATGTAAATCATCTCTAGATAGATGGTGCAGTGAGTAGAGCACCTGGCCTGGAGTCAGGTAGACCCAGTTCAAATTCTATTTCATACACTTTGTGACTGAGGAAATCACTTAACTTTTGTTTACCTCAGTTTCCTCATTGTAAAATAGGGATAATTATAGCACCTACCTTCCAGAGTTATTTTGGGAATCAAATGAGTAATGTTTATAAGCAGTCAGTACAATGCCTGGCACATAGTAAGTGCTTAATAAATGCTTTCCCCCTTCCTTCCTTTCTTTTCCCTTTCTTCTTTGCCTTCTCTTTCCTGTCCCTTCATTTCTTCCTTTCTTATCTTCCTGATTTCTTCCTTTTTGGATATTTTAGACTCTAGGTATATATACACCTATAAAACAGTTTCTCTATTTTTCCAAACCCAGCTGTCTTCCAAAATTCTCTATTTCTGACAAGGATACCACCACATCTTCCTATCAATCTAAGTTATGATCTTGTTTTTATACTTGACTACTCATTCTTCCTCATTCTTCAAAACCAATCAATTGCTAATTCATGTAGCTTTTAAGTCTACCACATTTCTTCATATTTTTCTTTTTCTTTTTTGTCACTTTTAGTTTTATTGATGCATTTAATGTTTACATTAATATATTTACATATTGTTTACTATTTCATCAAAGGGCTATTGTGACAAGATAAAAACAGTTAAATAAAACTAATAATACAGTTACATCATCTGAAAGTTCATGGATCATTTCACATCTATATCATTCCTCCCTATTTCTGTTTTTTTTAAACAAACTGAAATTTGTTTTCTTTCCCTCCGTTCACTCCTTTAAAAAACATTTCTTATAGTATGCATAAGTAATCTAAACATGCTGTCACATTACTGCTGTTAAAAATCCTTCTATAGCTCAAACTATATATATATATAAAACTCGGGGTTTCTGAACAAAACATTCTTTGCTTTATGGCTGACTTAGGGATGAGCCTCTTTGAATTTAGCCATGCTGGCCTTTGCATAATCGACCAAGAATCCATATTCTATTTAATTTAGCAAACAACATAACCTATTATGAGTAAAGTACTATATTCAAACTTTTTCTGTGTGAGATCATGTATATTAGTGGCATAGGGTGGGAGAATATGGGGATACTTCCATACTACAGTGAGAATCAGAGTAGAATTTTAATGGAAAAGTTATATGGGGGAATTGTTTTTCTCCTTCTCTGTTTTCTTTTTTCTTTTCTTTTTCTTTTTTTTTTTTTTGAAACTAATAGTAAAAATCTTTAGAGTAACCTTGTAAGGAACAGTGTGCTTGTTCTAACAACAGAAGGACAGGATAGAAATTAAGATTACTTACTATTTTGTACTGAACCAGAAGAAAGGTGGCTTGGAAAGGAAAGCAAGCTGACCAGTGTCTGAGACCTATAAAAAAGAAATGTTAATCAGAGCACATCTTAGAACTTATCTGTCCTTGAGCATTCATACTGGAAAGAGATCCTGATGTCTTCATCATTCTGATAACTTCTTACTCTGCTGCAGTTCTTGACTTTATGCCCTACCTTGCAAGAGCTACTACGGTGAATTAGAGTGAAAGATATTTCTGAGTCTACTATAGTAGGAGAGATATATTTCAATTTGGAACATTTTCTAACTGAAGAATGGATGAACTCTTGCAGAAGCTTTCATCAGTGTGGATTCCGCTCTTTAGTTTCATACTTTTGGTTAGCTATGATATATATGCTTAAATGGGCTTATATGACTTGGCCTCTTTGTAAGAAAAAATTATTTTGTGCTATAAGAAAGATTGTAAATAATAATAATGATACCTAATATTTACATGATACTTTCTGGGTGCTAAATACTATGCTAAGCACTTCACAAATATACTCTCACTTGACTTTTTTTTTTATCCCTTTTTTACAGTTAAGGAAGTTGAGGCAAAAAAAAAAATAAATGACTTTTCCAGAGTCATATAGCTAGTAAGTGTCTGAAGTCTTCCTGACTCTTGGCCCAGCTTTCTATCCATTGGCCCATAAGTGAGAAACTATATGAGAATACTTATATGACATCATGGAGAGAGAATAAAACAGAGTCATATCCTAGTAGTTAAAGACAACAATAATAGCAACAAATTTGTATATATGTATATATTAATAAAATAAAGGTCAGAATAAAGAATGATATATATTCTTCTACGTTAAAATCAACATTTACATATTTAGGAGTGGGATTAATGTTAGATAAATAATAAATGTTACAGGCATATATATGCAGTTTATTTTCTGTCCTTTCTAACTCTTGCTTACTATGATTAACAAAGGAAACAGAACATTTTAAACTGGTATTTTTCCCAATTACATATAAAGACAGTATTTCTTTTTCTTTTTTTTTGAGAGGCAATTGGGATTTAGTGACTTGCCCAGGGTCACACAGCTAAGTGTCTGAGACCAGATTTGAACTTAAATCTTCCTGACTCCAGGGCTTAACATTTATTTTTAATAAATTTGGAAGTCCAAACTTTTTCCCTTTCTTCTTTACCTTTTCACTCCCTAAAATGTAAAGCAGTTTGATAGGTTAAAATGTGTAGTCATATAAAACATTTCCATTTCAGTCATTTTGTGAAAGAAGAAATAGACCAAAAGGAAAAAACAAAACAAAACACCTCATACAAAATAAAATAAAAATAGTATCTTCTGATCTGCATTTAGACCCCATCAGTTCTTTCTCTGGATGTGGATAGCATTTTTCTTTACTTTTTCTTTTGAAATGATATGTTATTTTTACAATTGCATGTAAAGATGGTTTTCAACATTCATTTTTGTAAAATTTTGAATTCCAAATTTTTTTTCTCCCTCCATCCTCTCCAAGATGGCAAGCAATCTGATTTAGGTTATACATATACAGTCATTTTGAACATATTTCTAAATTAGTCATGCTGTGAAAGAAAAACCAGAACAAAAGGGAAAAAAACTATGAGAAAGAAAAATTAAACAAAAAATGTGAAAAAAGTATGCTCTGATAAGCGCTCAATCTCCACAATTTTCCCTCTGATTTAGGATGGCATTCTCCATCGTAAGTCTGTTGGTATTGTCTTGTATCACTGCCTTGCTCCAAAGAACCAAGTCTGTCAAAGCTGATCATCACATAATCTTGCTGTTACTGTGTATAATGTTCTTCTAGTTTTGCTTCCTTCACTCAGCTTCAGTTCATGTAAATCTTTGCAGGTTTTTCTGAAATCATCCTGCTCATCATTTTTTAGAAAACAACAGTATTGGGGCAGCTAGGTGGCGCAGTGGGTAGAGCACCAGCCCTGAAGTCAGGAGGACCTGAGTTCAAATGTCAAATCTGGGTTTCAGACACTTAAAATTCCCTAGTTGTGTGACCCTGGGCAAGTCACTTAACCCCAATTGCCTCAGCAAAAAAAAAAGCAAAAAAAAAAAGGAAAACAACAGTATTCCATTACATTCATATATAACTTATTAGGCCATTCCTCAACTGATGGGCATCTATTCAATTTTTAGTTCTTTGCCATGACAAAACGAACTGGTACAAACATTTTTGCACATGTGGGTTCTTTTCCCTCTTTTATGCTCTCTTTGGGATACAGATCCAGTAACAACACTGCTAGATCAAAGGGTATCTACAATTTTATAACCCTTTGGGCATAGCATGGATAGCATTTTTCTTTTTCTTTTTCTTTCTTTTTTTTTTTTTTTTTGCTTTTTTGCTGAGGCAATTGGGGTTAAGTGACTTGCCCAGGGTCACACAGTTAGGAAGTGTCTGAGACCAGATTTGAACTCAAGTCCTCCTGACTTCAGGGCTGGTGCTCTATCCACTGCGCCACCTAGCTGCCCCATGGATAGAATTTTTCATCACAAATTCTTTGGAATTGTATTGAATTATTGTATTACTGAGAATAGCTAAATCAGTCAAAGTTGATCATATAATATTACTGCCACAGTGTTTTGCTGGTTCTGCTCACTAAACTTTGTACCATGTAATAAGTCTTTCAGGTTTTTCTGAAATCATTTTGCTCATTATTTCTTATACCACAGTAGTATTCCATTACATTTATATATCACAACTAGTTCAGCCATTTCCCAGTTGATGAGCCAATCCTCTCAATTTCCATTTCTTTGCCACCACAAAAAGAGCTACTTTAAATATTTTTAGACACATAGGTCCTCTTCTTTGGGATACAGAATTAGTATGGTATTGCTGGATCACAGGGTATACACAATTCGATTGTCACTTGGCTATAACAAGCTTTTTTTTTTTTTAAATAAAGTAAATATGCAGGTGGAACCAAGATGGTGGAATAAAGTCAGGGACTTGCTGAACTCTCCCCCAAACTGCTCCAAATTCCTTTAAATAATAACTCTAAACAAATTTTAGAGCGTCAGTACACACAGAAGACGAAACGAATAGCTTCTAGCTTAAGACAACTTAGGAGGACATCTGGAAAGGTCTGTGGCACCAAGGTGAGAGTCTAGCATGACTGCCCTAGTGCCAGCAAAGCCAGAATAGGCCTTGGGCCTCTGAACCATAGGCAGTACTGTGCTTTCCATACTTCTCAGCCCAGAGATGCAAAAAAATGATCTGGAAGGTCAACTGGAAAGATCTGTTAGAGTGGGCGTGGGTAGTAATGTCAGTGGCAGCTTCAGGATGTCTGAAGGAAGAACTCTGTTGCCTTAGCACACTAAAATTTAAAGCTACTGTGGAGGGGGGGATGTTCTTCACAGTTTCAGGGCAGAAAAAAGTGCTTGTGATCAGATTCCTAGAAGGATTTCTGAACACAGCTTGGGATAGTGCACCCTCCACCCTGGAAATGGAGCTCTACTTTAACAGAGAGTTAAAAGCCGAGTAATAGACTGGTAAAATGAGCACACAGTAGAAAAAAGACTGACTGTAGAAAGTTACTGTGCTGACAAGGCAGATCAAAACACACACTCAGAAGAAAATGACAAAATCTTAATTCCTATATCCAAATACTCCAATAAGAATTAGTCTCAGGCCATGGAAGAGCTCAGAAGGGATATTGAAGAGAGGGAGAGAGAGACGGGGAAGGGAGTGGGAGAAAGGAAGGGAGAAGGAAGAGGGGGAAAAGATTGGGAAGAAAATTGCGAGTGGGATAAAAGGAAATATAAAAATCTAATGAGAAGAATGCGTCAAAAAGCAAAATTGGCCAAAAGGAGGTACAAAAGCTCATTGAGGAAAATAATTTCTTGAAAATTAGAATTGAGTAAGATCAGGGGTGAAACAAGGATGCCCATTATCACCTCTATTATTCAGATTGTACTAGAAATGTTGTCTTTAGCAATAAGAAAAGAAAAAGAAACTAGAATAGGCAATTTGGTAATAAAACTGTCACTCTTTGCAGGTAATATGATAATATACTTAGAGAATCCTAGAAAATCATCCAAAAACCTATTGGAAACAATTCACAGCTTTAGCAAAGTTGCAGGATATAAAATAAACCCACACAAATTATCAGCATATTTATATATTACTGATAAATCCCACCAGCAAGAGATAGAGAAATTCCATTTAAAATTACTGTAGACAAAATAAGATAGTTGGGGATCTATCTTCAAAGACAAACATAAAAATTATATGAATACAGTTACAAAACACTTATCACACAAAAAGTCAGATCTAAACAATTGGAAAAATATCAATTGTTTATGGCTGGGTTGAGCTAAAATAATAAAAATGACATTTCTGCCTAAATTGATCTATTTGTTCAGTGTTATGCCAATCAACCTGCCAAAACATTATTTTATAGAACTAGAACATAATAACAAAATTCATTGGGAAGAAGAAAAGGTCAAAAATATCAAGGGAATTAATGAAAAAAAAATACAAAAGATGGTGGCTTAGTAGTACCAAACCTAAAACTATATTATAAAGCAGCGGTTATCAAAGCCATTTGGTACTGGCTAAGATATAAGAATGGTGCATCAGTGGAACAGATTAGATAACAATAATCAAGACTTGTAGCAATCTAATATTTGACCTCAAAACTCCAGCTTTTGGAATAAGACGAATTCTTAAAAGTCAAATAAATCAAATTACTATTTGACAAAAAATGCTGGGAAAACTGGAAAATAATATGTCAGAAACTCAGCATAGATCTACATTTCACATCCTACACTAAAGTGGGTTCAAAATGGGTATATGATTTGGCATAAAGAATGCTACCATAAACAAATTAGAAGAACAAGGGATAATTTCCTATCAGATCTTTTGGAGAAGGGAGGAATTTATGACCAAAGAACTACTAGAGAATATTTTGAAAGGTAAAATGGACAATTTTGATTATATTAAACTAAAAACTTCTTTTTTCTTTTTGCTGAGGCAATTGGGGTTAAGTGACTTGCCCAGGGTCACATAGCTAGGAAGTGTCTGAGACCAGATTTGAACTCAGGTCCTCCTGACTTCAGGGCTGGTGCTCTAACCACTGTGCCACCTAGCTGCCCCAAACTAAAAACTTTTTGCACAAACAAAATAAATAGAAACAAGAGAAGTACAAAGCTGGGGAAAAATATTTACAACCATTGTTTTTGATAAAGGTCCCATTTCTAAAATATATAAAGAACTGTGTCTAATTTATAATAATACAGTCATTCCCCAAGTGATAAATTGTCAAAGGATATGAACTGACAATTTTCAAATGATGAAATTAAAGCCATCTATAATCATGAAAAAGTGCTTTAAATCACTACATTAGAGAAATACAAATTAAAACAACTCTGAGATGCCACTTCACACGTCTCAGATGACAGGAAAAGACAATGATAAATGTTGAAGGGAATGTGGGAAAACTGGGACACTGATACATTGTTGGTAGAGCTGTGAAATGATCCAACCATTCTGGAGAATAATCTGAAACTATGCCCCAAGGGCTATAAAACTGCACACCCTTTGACCCAGCAGTGCCATTACTAGGTCTGTATCCCAAGGAAATCATAAAGGAGGGAAAAGGGCCCACATATGCAAAAATTTGTAGCAGCTCTTTTTGTGGTAGCAAAGAATTGGAAAATGAGTAGATGCCCATCAATTGGGGAATGGCTGAACAGGTTGTGGTATATGAAGGTAATGGAATATTATTGTTCTATAGAAAGTGATGAACAAGTTAATATGAACTGATGCTAAGTGAAATAAGCAAAGCCAGGAATGCATTGTACAAAATAACAGCAAGAATGTGCAATGATCAGCTATGAAAGACTTGGTTCTTCTCAGTGGCTCAGTGATCCAAAGCAATTCCAATAGACTTTGGGCAGAAAATGCCATCTGCATCCAGAAAAAAGAACTAAGGAGATTGAATGTGAATCAACACATGCTATCTATGTTCACTTCTTTTTTTCTGTTTTTTTTTTAATCTTCCATGGTTTTTCCTTTTTGCTCTGATTTTTCTTTCCCAACATGATTCATAAAGCAGTGGATGTTTAAAAACATTGTTTAATTAATTAATTAAAAAAAGAAGTAAAAGTTAAAAATTTTACTTAACCCTCAAAAAAAAAGAAAAGAAAAAAATTGGAATTGAGCAAATGGAAGCTAATGATTTCATGAGAAATCAAGAAAGAATAAAACAAAACCAAAAGAATGAAAAAATAAAAAAAAGTGAAATACTGATTGGCAATTGACCCAGAAAACAGGTCTAGGAAAAATAATTTGAAAATTATTGGTCTACCTGAAAACAGTGATCAAAAAAAGATCCTAAGCATCATATTCAAGACATTATCAAGGAAAATAATCCTGATATTCTCGAACTGGAGAGTAAAATAGAAATTGAAAGAACTCACCAACTACCTTCTAAAAGAGCTCCAAAAATGAAAACTTCCAGAAATATTATAGCCAAATTCTGGAAAATATTGCAAGTATCCAGAAAGAAACAATTCAGGTATAGTATAGCCAAATCAGGATAGCATAAAATTTAGCAGCTTCTATGTTAAAGGATCAGAGGACTTAGAATATGACATTCCAGAGAGTTAGCTGAACTAGGATTACAACCAAGAATCACCTACCCAGCAAAATTGAGTATAATCCGTTAGGGGGAAAGGAAATTTTCATTGAAATGGAGGATTTTAAAGCATTCACAATGAAAAGCCCAGAGTTGAATAGAAAATTTGATTTTGAAATACAGGACTTAAGAAAAGCATAAGTAGGTAATCAGGAAAGGGATATAAGGGACTTAAAGTTTATCTGATTATTTTCCTACATGGAAGGTGATACTTGTAACTTATTAGAACTTTCTCATTATTATGGGAGGAATATTTGTACAGATAGGCAACAGATATGAGTTGAATATGAAGGGATAGTATCTAAAAAAATAAAATTAAGGAGTAAGAGGAATGTATTGGGAGAATGAGAAAGGGAGAGATGGAGTAGCATAAATTATCTACCATGAAAGAGGCAAGAAAAAACTTAACAGTAGATGGGAGAGGGGGAAAGTAGGGGAAGTGGGTAAACCTTATTCTCATCAGAATTGGCCCAAAAGGGTCAGTATAGGTATAGAAATCTATCCTACCCTGCAGAAAAGTAGGAAGGGAAGAGGATACAGGAAGGAGGGAAATTGATAGAAGAGAGGACATTAGGGAAGGGAGTGGTTAGTAGCAAAGCACTTTGGAGATCAGGGTAAAAGGAGAGAATAAATGGGAGGAACGCAGTAATAGTAATTGGGAAAAGAATTCCGAAACAAGTTTCTCTGATGAAGACCTTATTTCTCAAATGTATAGGGAATTGAGTCAAATTTATTAAAAAAAAGAAAGCCATTCCTCAATTGATAACTGATCAAAACATATGAACTATACCCAAAGGACTATAAAATCATGCATATTCTTTGACTTAGGTATCTATACTGTTAGTGTGCATGAATCCCAAAAGAGATTAAAAATAAAAGGGAAAAGGTTGTATAGGTATAAAAATATTTATAGCAGCTCTTAGGGCAAAGAATTGGAAATTGAGGGGATGGGATGCCCATCAGTTAGGGAATGGCTAAATAAATTATGGTATGTGATTGTGATGTAATTATTCTATGGCAAATGGTGAGCAGGATGCTCTCAGAAAAACTGGAAAGGCCTCCATGAACTCAAGCAAAGTGAAATGTACTGTATACAGAGTAATAGCAATGTTGTGGGATGATCAGCTGTGCATGACTTTGCTATTCTCAGCAATCCAATGATTCACAACTACTCTGAAGAACTTAGGATGAAAAATGCTATCCATACCCAGAGAAGGAGTTCTTTGTATCTAAATACAGAGTGAAGCATACTGCTTTTTTTTTAAACTTTATTTTTCTTGAGACTTTTTTGGGGATAGGTTAGAGGGGAGATCTATGTTTTCTTTTACAACATGATTTATAGAACTCTTTTACATAATTTCACATGTGCCTTCTTAAAGGACGTGGAGATGGGGAGGAAATGAGAAGATATAGAACTCAAAAATTTTAATTATTTATTTATTTTTCAGACTGTATTGTATTTTTTTATTAAAGCTTTTTATTTGCAAAACATATGCATAGGTAATTTTTCAACATTGACCTTTGCAAAGCTTTCTGTTACAAATTTTTCCCTCCTACCCCCGACCCCCTCCTCTATATGTCCAGAAGTCTAATACATGTTAATTATATTAAAATATTTGACAGATCGAATATGTGTTTATATATTTATACAGTTATCTTGCTGTACAGGAGAATAAAAAACCTGACAAGAAAAACAAAATGTAAGCAAACATCAATAAAGAGTATGAAAATGCTATGTTGTGGTCCAGACTCAGATCCCACAGGCCTCTCCCTGGGTGTATATGGTTTTCTTCATCACTGAACAACTGGAACTGGTTTGAAACATCTCATTATTGAAGAGAAACATGTCCATCAGAATAGATCATCATATAGTCTTATTATTGCTGTGTACAATGATCTCCTGGTTCTGCTCATTTCACTTAGCATCAGTTCATGCAAGTCTCTCCAGGCCTATCTGAAATCATCTTGTTGGTCGTTTCTTACAGAACAATAATATTCCATGACATTCATATACCATAATTTATTCAGCTATTCTCCAATTGATGGGCATTCATTCAATTTCCAGTTTCTAGCCACTATACAAAGGGCTTCCACAAACATTCTTGCACATGTGGGGCCCTTTCCTTCCTTTAAGATCTCTTCGGGATATAAGCCTAATAGAAATGCTGCTGGGTCAAAGGATATGCACAGTTTGATAACTTTTTGAGCATAGTTCCAAATTGCTCTCCAGAATGGTTGGATCTGTTCATAGTTCCACCAACAATGTATCAGTGTCCCAGTTTTCCCACATTCGTCATTATCTTTTCCTGTCATTTTAGCCACTCTGATAGGTGTGTAGTGGTACCTCAGAGTTATCTTAATTTGCATTTCTCTGATCAATAGTGATTTGGAGCACTTTTTCATATGACATAATTTCATCATCTGAAAATTGCCTGTTCATATCCTTTGACCATTTATCGATTGGAGAGTGGCTTGAATTCTTATAAATATGAGACAATTCTCTATATATTTTAGAAATGAGGCCTTTATCAGAACCCTTAAATGTAAAGATTATTTCCCAATTTATTACTTCCCTCCTAATCTTGTCTGCATTAGTTTTGTTTGTACAAAAACATTTTTTACTTAATATAGTTAAAATTATCTATCTGGTGTTCAATTAAGAGTTCCAGTTCTTCTTCGGACATAAATTTATTCCATCTCCACAGATCTGAGAGGTAAATTATCCTATGTTCCTCTAATTTGCTTATAATATCACTCTTTATATCTAAATCATGAACCCATTTAGATCTTATCTTGGTATTTGGTGTTAGATGTGGGCCAAACCCTAATTTCTTCCACACTAGTTTCAAGTTTTTCCAGCGTTTTTGTTAAATAGTGAGTACTTATCCCAGAAGCTGGGGTCTTTGGGTTTTTCAAACACTAAATTGCTATAGTTATTTCCTAGTTTGTCTTGTGATTCTATCCTATGGCACTGATCAACTACTCTATTTCTTAGCCAGTACCAAATGGTTTTGATGACTGCAGCTTTATAATATAGTTTTAGATCTGGCACAGCAAGGCCGCCTTCATCAGCCTTTTTTTTTTTCATTAATTCCCTTGAAATTCTTGACATTTTGTTCTTCCAGATGAACTTTTCTACTATTTTTTCTAGATCTGTAAAATAATTTCTTGGGAGTTTGATTGGTATGGCACTAAATAAATAAATTAGTTTGGGTAGTATTGTCATTTTTATTATGTTCACTTGGCCTACCCATGAGCACTTGATGTTTTTCCAATTGACGAGGTCTGACTTTATTTGTATGGAAAGTGTTTTGTAGTTTAGTTTGTATAGTTCCTGACTTTTCCTTGGCAGATAGATTCCCAAATATTTTATACTATTGACAGTTATTTTGAATGGAATTTCTTTTTGTATCTCTTGCTGCTGAACTTTCTTGGTAATATATAAAAATGCTGATGATTTATGTGCATTTATTTTGTATCCTGCAACTTTGCTAAAGTTGTGAATTGTTTCTAGTAGTTTTTTAGTTGAGTCTCTAGGGTTCTATACTATTATCTCATCTACAAAAAGTGATAATTTGGTTTCCTCATTACCTACTCTAATTCCTTTAATCTCCTTTTCTTCTCTTAATGCCAAAGCTAACATTTCTAATACAGTATTAAATAGTAATGGTGATATAGTGTTTCACTTGTTTCACTCCTGATCTTATTGGGAATGGTTCTAGTTTGTCTCTATTACATAGGCTGCTTGTTGATGGTTTTAAGTAGCTGCTACTAATCATTTTAAGGAAAAGCCCATTTATTCCTATACTCTCTAGTGTTTTTAATAGGAATGGGTGTTGGATTTTATCAAATGCTTTTTCTGCATCTATTGAGATAATCATATGATTTTTGTTAGTTTGGTTATTAATATAATTGATTATGCTGATAATTTTCTTAATATTGAACCAGCCCTGCATTCTTGGTATAAATTCTACTTGGTCATAGTGTATTATGCTGGGGATGACTTTGTGTAATCTCATTGCTCATATCTTATTTAAAATTTTTGCATCAATATTCATTAGGGAAATTGGT
>JAJPUD010001475.1:29281-63623 GCA_023553655.1 Myrmecobius fasciatus | reverse complement strand
AGGAAAGTTCTCCCTTATCATTTTTGAGACTAACAATTTGGTTTTCCTCTTTCCTTTTTCTAATCAAATTAACTAAAGGCTTATCTATTTTGTTGGTTTTTTTCCCATAAAACCAACTCTTAGTTTTATTTATTAATTCAATAATTTTCTTATTTTCAATTTTATTAATATCCCCTTTTATTTTTAGAATTTCCATTTTGGTATTTAATTGAGGGTTTTTAATTTGTTCTTTTTCTAGTTTTTTTTTTTAATAATAATCCCAATTCATTGATCTTTTCTTTCTTTATTTTATGCAAGTAACCATCTAGAGATATAAATTTACCCCTTATAACTGCTTTGGCCGTATCCCACAAATTTTGGTATGTTGTCTCATTATTGTCATTCTCCTGGATGAAATTATTGATTGTGTCTTTGATTTGCTCTTTCATCCATTCATTCTTTAGGATTAGATTATTTAATTTCCAATTAACCTTTGGTCTATTTTCTCTTATCTTATATTGCATGTGATTTTTATTGCATCATGATCTGAAAAAAGATGCATTTACTATTTCTGCCTTTCTGCATTTGATTTTGAGGTTTTTATGCCCTAACATATGGTCAATTTTTGTATAAGTTACATGAACCCCTGAGAAAAAAGTAAACTCCCTACTGTCTCCATTCAATTTTCTCCAAAGATCTATCATACCTAACTTTTCTTTTTTTTCTTTTCTTTTTTTTTTTTATTTGCAAAACATATGTATGGGTAATTCTTCAACATTAACCCTTACAAAGCTTTCTGTTACAAATTTTTCTCTCCTACTCTCCACCCCTCCCTTAGATGGCAGGATATCCACTACATGTTAATTATGTTAAAATACTTGACAAATCGAATATATGTATACATATTTCCACACTTATCATTGTTGTGCAAGAAAAATTGTATCTACAAGAAAGAAAAATCAGATAAAGGAAACACAATGCAAGCAAACATCAATCGAGAGCATGAAAATGTTATGTTGTGGTTCACATTTCACATCCCTCTCTCTGATTGTATATGGCTTTCTTCAGTGAACAATTGGAAGGGTTTGAAACATTTCATTGTTGAAGAGAGCCAATGTCCATCAGGATTGATCATCATATAGTGTTGTTGTTGCCATGTATAATGATGTCCTGGTTCTGCTCATTTCACTCAGCATCAGTTCATACAAGTCTCTCCCGGCTTCTCTGAAATCGTCCTGCTGGTCGTTTCTTACAGAACAATAATATTCCATAATATTCATATACCATAATTTATTCAGCCATTCTCCAATTGATGGGATAATTTTGCTGGTTAGGATGTTTTTGCAAGAGGCCTACTTCTTTTGATTGCAGGTATTTATGATCCCAAGATCTGCTGTCTTTTATAGTGGCTGCTAAGTCCTGTACAATTCTGATTGTAGCTCCAGTAATGGGTCTCATTTGATTTTTAAATTTCTTTTTTGAGTTCTTCTATAAATTCTTTCCTGGCAGGGAGCCATTTTATATTACTCTTTGGGGTAGAAGAAGCTCTTTTTACTTGTGTCCTCTTCTGAAGATGAACCTAGATCTTCCCTATTCCCATAGTAAATTGCTGTAGTTGGGGTCTTAGCTGATTCATTTTTTTAAATGAGAAGTATTAGTGTAAGCACTTCTAATCCAGGGATTGGGGGGATGGTGCCTCTAGCTTAGCTTCACTTTAGCTCTCCGGTCTGACATGGAACCCCAAACCAAGAGCTCTACCCTTCAGCAAGTTTCCACAGACAGCAGCATTCCTGCTCTGCCGTACAGTGCTCCAGGAAATTTTGTACGTCTATAAATTACAATTTTCTTTTGGTGAAGGGAGTTTTGACAATAGGAATTTTCTATGCTAGTGAAATCACAAGTTCAGATCCTTTTCCCACAAAACAGAAACAAAATAAAAAAACCCTCTGAAAACCAGTGGTTCATTTTCTTACTCTACTAGGCTTATACCCCAAAAAGGCTACTGATAAGAAGAAATATCCATTCATATAAGCATTTATAGTAGCACTTTATGTGATAGCAAATAATTAGAAACTAATTTGATGGCGAAATGGCTAAATAAATTGTGCATCATGAATGCCATGGAGTATTACTGTATAAGAAATAATAAATATGATAGTAAGGAAAAGCATGGAAAAATCTATATGAACCAATGCAAAATGAAGTAAGCAGAATCAAGAAAATGATATAGATCTACAATGACTATAGCAGTGCAGAAAATTGAAAGTGAATGTTGCAAAATGACAGAACAAACATGGTTCTAAAGAAATTACTCTTATCCTTTTGTATTATTGAAAGGTCCACAGGTGTTGTACATTGGTCATATTTTGAGATTTTTATAATATAGTGATTGGTTAATTTGAATTTTTTTCCTTTTCTCTTTTTATCTTAAAAATAGTATTTATTATGTGGGGATAGTTCTTTGAGCAGGGGAGAGGAAAGAATAGTGGGGAAAACTTCGATAATATGAAAAGAAGGCATCAATAAAAAGTTATAAAAATAAAATCAATAAAGCCAAAGAATAAGGAACTGCTTAGAACACAGGGGCCATTATATACTCTTAGGTTTAAATGACCTAATTAATGTATTACATTAATAATCCTTGTTTATTTTATGATTTGGAATTGAAGCTGGCTGAGAAGAATATAGGAATTAGCCCATTGAATAATAGTTACTAAAAAGCAATGAAAAAAATAATTGAAACATTTAATCACTTTTTTATGCACTTTTCAGATGATTTAAACTTCAGAATAAAAGAAAAGAATTGTTAAAAATTCCTTGGAAAATAATAAAAAATGAAAAGTAGGTAGGACATTGATATTTTTTTAGCTCCTTGAGTAGAATCAGGAAATGAGCTCTTAGCAGAGACTTTGTTGGTGTGATTATGTTGATGTGGAAAATTTGCTGAAACTCCTTTCACAATGAAGCATAGTAATTTGTATATTTTATAGATGTAGAAAATTTCTTGGATCACTGAAAGGTTTACGTAAATTTATCCAGAGTTGCATAGCCAATCTAGGTCAAATACAAGTCTTCCCCTGCAGAAGGCTGGGACACTGATGCATTGTTGGTGGAGCTGTGGACGGATCCAGCCATTTTGGAGAGCCATTTGGAGCTATGCTCAAAAAGTTATCAAACTGTGCATACTCTTTGACCCAGCAGCATTTCTATTGGGCTTATATCCCAAAAAAATCATAAAGGAAGGAAAGGCCCCCACATGTGCAAGAATGTTTCTGGCAGCCCTTTTTGTAGTGGCTAGAAACTGGAAACTAAATAGATGCCCTTCAACTGGAGAATGGCTGAATAAATTATGGTATATGAATATTATGGAATATTATTCTGTAAGAAAGGACCAGCAGAATGATTTCAGAGAAGCCTAGAGAGACTTACATGAACTGATGCTGAGTGAAATGAGCAGAACCAGGAGATCATTATATACGGCAACAACAATACTATATGATGATCAATTCTGATGGACATTGGCTCTCTTCAACAATGAAATGTTTCAAACCACTTCCATTTGCTCACTGAAGAAAGCCATATACACCCAGAGAGGGATGTGAAATGTGGACCACAACATAACATTTTCATGCTCTCTATTGATGTTTGCTTACGTTGTGTTTCCTTTATCTGATATGTCTTTCTTGGAGATACGATTTTTCTTGCACAACAATGATAAGTGTGGAAATATGTATACATATATTCGATTTGTCAAGTATTTTAACATAATTAACATGTAGTGGATATCCTGCCATCTAGGGGAGGGGTGGGGAGTAGGAAGGGAAATCTTGTAACAGAAAGCTTTCTAAGGGTTAATGTTGAAAATTACCCATACATATGTTTTGCAAATAAAATAAAATTTAAAAAAAACACAAAAAAACAAGTCTTCCCCTGGAAAGTCTTGAATCCAACCAGATCTTCCCTGCTTTTAGGTAACTCCTCTGTATTCCATGCTGCTTTCCCCCCATCAGTATTGGCAAATATACATTAAATTGTACATACTTTTTTTTGGTGATTTAAAAATTTTTCATTAAAGCTTTTTTAAATTATAGCTTTTATTAAAACTATTATAAAATACACAAATGGGTAATTTTTCAGCATTGACCCTTGCAAAACCTTCTGTTCCAAATTTTCCCGTTCTTTCCCCCACCCCCTCCCCTAAATAGCAGGTAGTCCAATACATGTTAAATATGTTAAAATATAGGTTAAATCCAATATATGTATATAATTATTTTGCTGCAGAAGAAAAATCGGATCAAGAAGGAAGAAAAAAAAAAACCCTGAGAAAGAAAACAAAATGCAAGCATGTTGTTACAGAAAGAGGGAAAATGCTATGTTGTGGTCCACACTCAGTTCCCACAGTCCTCTCTTTATCACTGAACAATTGGAACGGATTTGAATCATCTCATTGTTGAAGAGAGCCAATTGTATGTACTTTTGTGACCAAGACTCACATTTTAAAAATGACTGCATGATATACCACTCAGGGGTAGAATAACAAAGAAGTTATTGAATTGATAATGATATAATGCTTTGATCGCATAATGATGACCATCAGTTAAGCAAATGAGACTATGTTAGCATGATCTAATTTTATCTTATGAAGCATTTATTTGAAACTATAGCATTTTTGATTTTGTTTCCTTTGAAATAACATTCATATATTTATTTAAAGTTATAAAACTTTTCTTTCTAATAGCATTGTGAAATAAGTAGTACAAGTATCATTCCCATTTTGCAGATGAAGAAACTTGTGCTATAGAAGTTATGACTTACCCAGGATCACCAGGAAAGGTTATATTGTTGATTTAGCCCAAGGTTTCCTAAATTCAAATTTCAGTGTGTGTTTGTTTTTTTTGGGTTATATCATATAGACTTGAACTTATTGATCCTTTTATGTTTTACTTCTGAACACGACGTAGACCTGACAAATATATTTTATCCATTATTTTGTTTTATTTTATATATATATATGTGTATATATATATATATATATATATATAATGTATTTGTAACAGTGGAAATTGCTTCTTAGCACTCGGTATTTGAAATATAAAATATTTCATTTTCATCCAGCAGGTGGAGCTAGACGTTAATATATGCTGTGGAAAGCTGACAAAGAACATTTGATTTTCCCTTTTAGGTAGCCAGGATTGGACAGGATTAAAATGTATAGAGTGTACCCCCTGAAGAAATGATGTTAAATGTTTAAAGCTATTTGGGGAGATTATTAAATGGCCATTTAAAATTCATGTATAATTTTTTTTAAAGGATTGAATTGTTAAAAATATAAAAAATTAATCCCATTTGTTTTTATATAATTAATTTTTGAATAAACCACCCCCCCCCCCGCTTTCTTTTTCAGTGACATTTTCTGGATTAAATTTATTTCAAAAGAACCACCATATTGGTTTAATGATATAGTGTAATGGAAAGAGTACTGGGTTCTAGAGTCTGAAAGCCTTAGTTCTAAACTCAGTCCTTACATACTCTACTCACTTGTCACCCCAAACTTTGGCAAGTACTTTAAGCATACTGTATAAGCATTCATGTGTAGAATGAAAAGGTGGTACATTTAATAATTTTTGACTGCCATGATTTCTCATTTTGTCAATGTATTTTGGGACATGTGCATTTTCCTCCATTGGATCTTTTATTTAACTAGAAGGACCTTCCACATGAGGAAACTCCTATCAATTTAAGTTAGCACTTTGCTGGCAAATTATAGTTTTGTAAAATTATTGTTTCTGTGATTTGTTGTTTGACCCACTCATTCTCAGTTTTTTTAGTTTCCAATTAGTTTTTAAAAGTCTGTCTTTCCATGGTTCTTTATTACATTTAATTTTTATTACACCATGATCTGAAAAGAATGTGTTAATTAATATTACTGCCTTTCTGCAATAAATTATAATTTTAGAAAGCTGCCTAGAACGAAGGCAGTTAAGTGATTTGTTCAGAATCATACATTGAATATTTGCCAGAAGTAAGACTTTGAATCTAGTTTTTTTTTTTTTTTTTTTTTTTGGTGTCTAGGACATTTTTTGCTCACCATGTTGGGCTTCATCTTCTCTTCAGCAGATTTTTAAATTTTTTAAAGCTAAATCTAAGGATTGTGACTAATTTTGAATTGTATTTCTCCTCATTTTCAAATCCAGTTCCTAAATGATCAGGACAAATATATACCCCCAAAATTTCTTATGTTGATGAATTCTTTATCAAAAGTATAAAATATTAATAGCACTGTAAGCATGGTATTATTTTAAGTTGTTTAAACATATTAAATGCTTAAAATTTAATTTTGAAAAGTTGCAAAAATCCACTCATAAATGAAGAAATGTCTAAAACTCAGAGACACAAATATCAACTTTCCTTTTCCTTAATAGAGTATATTTTGTTAATAAGTTAGCATTTAAAAGCTTTCCACAAACAAAACTTAAAGTATTCATGTTTATACATCCTTTTTGGTAAATCTACAACTAGTAATTTGTATTTAATTACCAAAACTTTGAAAAATATTAATTTCAATTCAACATTTTTAAGATTACTGCTTTGGACGATTTTTGTATAAATCAAACTTGACATAAAGGACATTCAAAATTCGAGTCATATATTAAGCGGATACTTTCCAGAACTAGCACTTTAGTGGAATATTAGTCTCTTACTCATCTGTAACCTTTGTTTTAGCCTGTTGATATCTTTGTTTGAAATTAGTACCTTGATTAAAATTGTGCCAAAGGTACTTTTAATGACTCATTTATAATAGTAGTTTTCTCTTTGTTTATATTTGTTTTCCTTATATAATATTTGCTTTTGTATCATTGATATTTATACCCAAAGGCAAAGATATGATGAGAGAAATTACATTTAAAAATATCCACCTCTAGAAATGTGTATATTTCTAGGGTTTTAAGAGATTTCTTTGTAGTTGTAAGTGGTAGATAACTTCATTCAGTTTTTTCTTTTTTTTTTTTTTTTTTTTCTTTATAGCCAGTAACTTTTTGGGGAAAGATTTGAGGAAATTTAAGCTAAGAAGCAAAAGGTTTTTTTTTTAATTTGAAAATATTTGTATTCTTGAACAGCTTTGTTTTATTAACATATCAAGTTTTTTCTATGTTTTTATTTTGGATCAACTGTTTTCAGTAAAGTGGGGAGGGGAAGAGACACTTTCTATAGTAATGTAGTCTATTTAGTGATTTAAAAAAATAGAATAATATAGAAGCTTAGAAGATATTTTGGAATTTAAGATAGGTTCTTCATTTTACCATAATTCAAATATGGCCTATGTAAATGTTCTTTTATCTTGAAAAAGAAATTATTGAAGTTATAAAATATATTTAACAAGAGTACTAATAAGAAAGCAAATAAATACAATTTAAGAAAATAATTTTTTGTTTTATATTTCTGAATTAGATTAGTACTGTAACATAATTTCAGTTAAACAAATATATAATTTCTTTCTTTCCTTTTTTTTTTTTTTTTTGCTAAGGCAATTGAGGTTAAGTGATTTTCCCAGGTCACATAGCTAGGGAAGTGTTAAGTGTCTAAGGCTAGATTTGAACTCAGGTCTTCCTCACTTCAAGGCTGGTGCTCTATCCATTGCACCATCTAGCTGCCCCAATAATTTCTTTCTTATTCAATATGCACTTATTAAATACTTAGATTGTGCCAAGTACAGATCTAAGTACTGATGATTCAAAGACAAAAGTGAAGCAATCTCTGCCCTTAAGATGCTCCTTTCTTATTAGGGAAGGCACAATTATATATTATGATTTTCTAAAAGATATACAAAACACAAGGTGGCTTTTGAAGGGAAATCACTTAGCAACTGGAGAAATCTAAGGATCTCAGTTTTGAAGGAAATTAAGACAATAAGCAGATAATAGGGACAGGGTAGTTTTAAAGCTGTCAGAAATTTCAATTTTTAAAATTCTCATGTCTCTCCTCTTTCCCCTCCTCCCTTGCCCCCAGTAATATAGTAAGGAGTATAATAAGTTACTTCTTCTACCCCAGGGCTGTACAAAAAAAATTGGTCATCAGCATCTGGGCAGTAGGAAAATGGACCACTATTAAAAACTAGGGTCAGTACTCTTTCTATAGTGGAAAGGAACTGGAAATTGAATGGATGCTCATCAGTTTGGGAATGGCTGGATAAATTATGGCATATGAATATAATAGAATATTGTTTTTCTATAAGAAATGTTGAGCCGGTTGATTTAAAAAAAATCCAGGAAAGATTTATTTGAAGTTATGGTTGAGTGAAGTGAGCAGAACCAGGAGAACACCATATATGTGATGATGAACTGTGATGGACCTGGCTCTTAGAAATGTAGTGATCTAAGACATTTCTAATGGTCTTGGAATGGAAAATGCCATTTGCATCTAGAGAGAGAAATTAGGGACCAAATATGGATTGAAACATAATATTTTCACCTTTTTTTGTTTGCTTTTTTTTCTTGTGTTTTTTCCCTTTTGGTCTGATTTTTCTTGCACAATATGACAAATGAAGAAATATGTTTAAAGTGTTTGTACATGGTTAACCTCTATCAGATTGCTTGCTGTCCTGAGGAGTGGGGAAGTAAAGGAAGGAGGGAAAATTTTTTGAAATACAAAGCCTTACAAAGGTGAATGTTGAAAACTATTTTTATATGTATTTGGAAAAATAAAATGCTATTGAGAAAACCAAAACAAAATTAATGCCAGTAAAGGCAAACAAGCTTCTCAGTGAAAACAGATAAAAGCTATAGATAATAACAGTCTGCAGAACTCTGTCTTCCAGTCTATCTAGAGAAAGCCCAAGGATGATTGTATATCCTAAAGGATCCCTTAGAAGGTCTGGGGAGCAACAATGATCAGTTGTAGGTTTTGCCTGGGACTAAGTCATCCTAAAGTTCCAAAGCCTTCAGGTCTTTGTTCTGAGATACTATAGAGTGGTGAAAATGTAATGCTCTGAAGCTCAAAGAGCTAGAGGATCTTTGAGAGATGTGTGGAAATCTATGCAAAGGGGCTAGGGAAAGACTAAACAAAACTGACTACTCTTTCCAGAAGTACTGCACTGGCCTGAGCCTGACTTTGTCATTAAGCCCCAGAGGAAGTAAAGTAGTAGAGAAAAGGAAACAAAAGTAGATACTAACTAACCAGTATAGAAAATACTTTAGATCAAGCCATCACCCCAGAGAGAGTAACTCTCTAACAACTGCAAGCTGAGGCTCAAAGGAAAAAATGGATTTTCCACAAGAACTTCATGAATATTTATAAGAAAGGAAATGAGATAATTGAAATAAAAGTTCTGGAAGAAAAATTGTGAAGGAGAATTAAATAGAATAAAAAATTATGTGAAAATGAACTTTATCTCTGAAATTGACAAAGAAGAAGGATCAACCCCCCCACCCCTCCCAATTTTGTTAAATACATCAAATTCAACAGAAATTAGTCAAAATGGGAACATAGCTAAGAAGGATGCAAAACAGGAAATAGCCAGAAGCAAAACAAATTTCCTCATTCTGTAGGCAGGATTAAAAGAAAGGAAAAAAACCCCAAAAAACTAGAATTGAATTCAAAGGGGTGCCCATTAATTGGGGAAATGGCTGAATAAATTGTGGTAGGGAATATTAATTGCACTTTAAGAAATGATGAAAAAGATGATTGCAGAGAATCCTGACCGGTATGAATTAATGCTGAGTGAAGTGAGATGAATCCAGAGAACAATTATTCAAGGACAACAATGTTGTAAAGAAAAATAACTTTGAAAGGCTTAAGAACTTTGATAAAAGCACTAACCATGTTTCCAGAAGACCTATGATGAAATGGATTTCCTATATCCCATGACAGAGAGACGAGGGATTCAAAGTGCAGATATATGTACATTCATTTGTTTTTGGATGTAGCCACTAGGTAGATTTATTTTGTTTGATCATATTTGTTGGGTATTAATATTGATACAAAAAGGGTGACTGCTAAAACATCTTTAAAAATGTGCAGAAGAGAATAAGATGAAAGTTCAGAAGAAACAAGACTTTTAAAAGTATGGAGTTAATTATACACTCTTAAAAAAGTGATATGAAAGCACTCAGTGTTTCATATACAATCTTTTTTTGTAATGTAAACATGAAAATGTAATTTTTTTGTGTTCAGAAATTGGATTTTTTATACCCATCATTTCAGATTCATCTTTATGTTTTTGCATAAACTACTGTTCTCTTAAAGAGATCCTTGGTCCTTTATCCTGGCAATACTTGGAGATAACATACTATATTTTATAAGTGGTTTGAGATTTTTCAATGGTAATTTCAACTATGCAATTCTTTATGTGATGACTTGACAGCTTTAACCATTGCATAAT
The DNA here is from genome assembly GCA_023553655.1 of Myrmecobius fasciatus. NCBI lineage: Eukaryota > Metazoa > Chordata > Mammalia > Dasyuromorphia > Myrmecobiidae > Myrmecobius > Myrmecobius fasciatus. The sequence continues at coordinate 53,266 of JAJPUD010001475.1, read as the reverse complement.
GTATTATAGCATTGTATCTTGGAACTGGACTTTAAACAAAAATAGGTATATGAAGGTGAAAAATGATAAGCAAATAAATATTCAAATTTAAGTATTATCAATACTTTTGAGAGCCAAATATAAATTATTTTTAGTTTACCTGTGTTGTAAATGCCTTCTTTTGGCACAGTTGATTCACATTTTGTTATAAATTGCCCTGCTGAGATTTAATCATTGGATAATCTAGCTAGTAAGATATCACTTATGTCATTTTTCTAGGCCATACATGACTACAAAAAGCAACATTATGTAATGGGAAAAAAGGTAAAAGATAGTCTTTCTTTGGGAATCACTAAATGTTTTTATTGTGAAAGGATTATGAATAATTTTGACCTTTCAATCTGTGCAAATGACATGTAATCATTATATATCCTTAGATCATTTGATATCCTTAAGCTATTTTTTGGTGACTATAACATGCACAGTGGTCACATCCCAGTAAAACTATCTCAGGTTTAACCAGGTTGAGGATAACTGACAAGTGTCTTTACCCTTTACTGAGGTAGGGAAGATGTTTGTTCCAAACATGTGAAGACTTCTTGGTGGAAAGTGGATGAAAACGATTTGTTACAATAGTCATGAAGGTGTCTGAAGCAGACATTATAGAGTGCTTGGAGTTTGAAAACATTGAGATCATCCACTACATCTAGGGTCATCACCTATCATCTTGATCTTGACTTTTATCTTGTCACTGGACTTTGATACAAAGAATGAAGTTAATGATTTAATGCAACTCTGCCTCACATAAATCCAATTTATGCTCAAGTCAAGATAGCACCTGTGATGTCATTGGGCTTCTTTGAAAAAGAATGATGGATAATAACAACAATGCTTAGCTTTATGGTTGTAGGTATAGACTACCTCGACGAAAACTTCTTATACTTTGGATCGAGATTCCAAATGGGTTGCATAACTGAATGTGGAGAAATATGAAAAATTTGACAATAATAAAATGCATCAAATATTCCATCAAGATTTAATTCTTTTTTAAAATTTTTTTAAAATTTTTAAATTTTTTTAAAATTTTTAAAATTTTTTAAAATTTTTAAAATTTTTAAATTTTTTAATTTATTTTATTTTATTTTTATTTTATTTGCATAACATGTGTGGGTAATTCTTCAACAATAACCCTTACATAGCTTTCTGTTACAAATTTTTCCCCCCAACTCCCCACCCCTCCCCTAGATGGCAGGATACAAGATTTAATTCTTTATGTAAAAATAAACAAGTACATCCATCTCAGTATGCAGATTTGCTTTTGTCTTTAGTAAATGGTAAGATTATATGTATGCCAAAGAATTATTTTAAAATGCATTTTTTATGATTTATTATCAATAAATATTTGATTGGTATGCCTAGTTTATGTACCTATATATCCAGAATCATGTAAAAATTTTTCCAGCGAAAAGGGGTCATGCTCTTCCCTCATTTTGCAGATGAGGAAATTGAGTTACCTAAGTGACTTATCCCAGGAAATCTTAGTAGTTAAATGTCAGGGGAGAGATTTCACTCCAAAGTCAAACTTGTTGACTTCAGAATCAGTGTCCTTTTTCATTTCCCTAGTTCTCTATCTGTAAAGGACCTCTTTCCTATCTTTTTCTTTCTGCCTACTTTTCTTTCTCAACTCTGCATAATTTAAGAATCTTTTTTGTAGTAGGATTTGTCTAAGTTGGCCATAGTTTCAATAGACTGACAATTTCATCTTATAATTTTAGTTTAAGGCATTTAAGATTTGCCATTATTTTAATAATTCTTCTCATATTCAAATGGATATAATAAATGAGAACTCAATGATACAGATTACAGCTTATTCATGCCTGCTCATCCTGTGTAATAGGTTTGCAAATATATAAAATCTTGTTTTCTATAATTGAATGGGATTAAATAGAGAGCTAGAATCTGCCTCCCACCAACTTGAAGGAATGTATAAAAATCCTTTTGTGGCATACCAAAAATTCATTTTACTTCCATTTATGTTTCACTTATTTACCTCACATTTCACTAACCCTAACCAATTTAATCAATAGTGATTTAGAGCATTTTTTCGTATAACTATAAATAGCTTTGATTTCATCATCTGAAAATTGTTCGTATCCTTTGATTATTTATCAGTTGGGGAGTGACATATATTTTTATAAATTTGATACCCCAACCAATCTGAACAAAGGTGAGAACCAAAAAAAGTCCCTGACTTGTCGAAGTAAAAGTCTCACAAAGTCTGAAAACAAAATCTTTTCTCTTAGGAGAGGCACCTGTCTGGTGCAAAATTTGAATGAACTTGATAATTGGGTTGTTTAGATCATATTGTATATTAGAAATAAGAAGGTGTTAAGTTTGAAATTTGGAAAGGGAATAACCATCAAGTACCTACTATGTTTTAGACATGAGCTAAGAACTTTACAAATATCTTGATTCTTAGAAATTTTGTGAGAAAAAGGAATGTGTTGTTAAAGGTAGGTAGAGAAATAGCTTTATGGTGAGGAAAGGAATAAAGAACTCATTTAAAAAAGTAGATTCAACTCAAGAAAAAAGTTATTTAGAAGGGATTATTTAGCATACAAGGGGTATAGGAGTTTGCAAAGAAGACTAGTACTTCTTGTATAAAGTTTGTCTAGCCCTTTTTAGAACTGCTTATCCACTTTTGGTGTCTACCTGCCACCTACTCTCATCTATGGCTTCAAGAAACAGTTGTCCTGACTTTTTATCTTGCCACTAAACTTTGATGACTTGAACAGAAAGGTTAATCACTTTGTGCAACTCTGCTTCACTCATATTTAATTCATGTACAAGTCAAGATATCATCTGTGGATGTCATTGTTCCTCTTTGAAATGATCAACAATAGATTCAATTTAATAGAAAGACAAACATCCCTAAGCAATTTAATGGGCCTTAAGGATAGTACAGAATAATAAGACTGCCCAAATCTGTATTATCATCGTTTATAAAAAGACTAAATTATATTCTTAATATTTGAGAGGATAAAAATGTAATGAATATTTGAAAGTAAGTTTTTAGTGATGTCTTTTATTGTTATCATAGTTTTCTTCAGTATCCCTTTTTTGACCTTCCCAGAAAGCCATCTTAAGACAAAACAAGCATTTCCATAGCACATTATAATAAAAAAGATGATTGCATATAAAACTGCAAATCTACCATGTACAATTTGCTATTTCCTCCTCTATAAAACAAAGTTATTATGTAAATTTTTTTCTTCCCCTCACCTAGATATGGTTAGCATTACACAAAAAATAGGTATATGTGTGTATATGTATATATATGTGTGTATATATATATATGTAAAAATTATTCTCTATATATTCCTATTTATCAATTCTTTTTCTGGATGCACAATATCCTGCATTTGTCCTTTATTTTTAATTTGTGTATTTATAATAGTCAAATATTATCTCTCCCATTTACTTGCAGTGTGATATTGGACAAATTCCTTAATCCTTGAGCCAGTTTCCTCATCTGTAAGAAAAGGAAGCTAATAGTTGCAATTACCCTATTTTTGAGTACTATTAAAAATATTAATATTATCTAGAAACAATTTAAGTGAAATACCTTATTCCTTGAATATAATGGTTATATGATATTTATCCTTACTTGGTGATAAAAATCTATTCATATTTTTGTAGAAATATAATAAGTAGATTGTTTTTTTAGTTGTATCATATTGTTAAATGAAATGAATTCTTAGGGAACCCATACTAATTGCTAGTAATCTCATTTTGTTTTGTAGTTTTCCATTTTGGTAAGCATTTATTTAAAATTGTTGCAGAATGGTTTGACCTAGTAAGCCAGATATTTTGGTTAACTAAAGTTTTACATATATCATATTCGAGTCACCAAATTTTAAAGAATTATGCTATCATAAAATATACTTAATATTAAAACTGTACTTTGGTACTTGAATAGATCAAAAAACTTATATAGATACTCCTTCCAGTGATTCATTTCACATTGTAACCTATCCGTATGCCACTGCAATATTAACAGGTTTGTCATTTATCACTTTCTGAAGTCAGCATTTAGAAATTTTTTTGTTAAAAAGGTTTTGAACTGCATATGAATATAGATTCTTTTTTTTGCTACTATAAAATACTTTTGCTTAATGAAAATTTGTTAGGGTCTACCTAGTTTTCAATAATATTAAAGAATAAATTATTTGAACTATATTGCTGTCCCTTAAATGTAATCAGTTTTGATATTTCTTAAATGCTTTGTATGCAATGTAGTGTTTTTGTGATACTTGATTTTGGTGTTTATTGTCATTATTCTGTTGTAAGCAATAACTTTATATGACCTGAAGCTACTGTGTGCTTTGAAATTTAATGCATTTTGTTGGTAACATTGGCAAATTTATTTCAGAGATTATTTTTAGCCAGTGTTCCTGTCATATAGACATGAATTATCTTAGAATTGCATCTTTCTGGATGGGTACTCTTCCTTTTGTCTTTTGAAATTGACTGTTGAGAAAATTTAAATGTGCAGTTATGAATTTTATTTTGATTGTTTTGTTTTCAGTAGCTTGTGTCTTTGGAAATCTGTTCACATTTATTGTATAGTAAACCTATTTTCACCTTTAGGATATGTATGGCAAATGATTGATATCCATGTGCTTACAAACTAAGGTTTTATATATTTTTAATACACTTATGGAGTTATGACCATAAGGATTGCTAAATTGGACAATTGAAGGTATTTATTCTTTTAACATTTCTGTAATGAATCTTTAAAATAATTTTTTCCCCTCTTTCCCTCCCTCCATTCTTTTTTTTTAGGTTTGTGGAATCTTGCCTCTCTCTTTTCCAACCTTTGTTTGTTTGTGTTGATGCCTTTTGCCTTTTTCTTTCTGGAATCAGAGGGTTTTGCTGGGCTGAAGAAGGTAAATATTACTTATATTTCTAGAATATCTTAGTTAAGAAAGTAAATTTCAATTTATATTAGAAAAATGGTTATTTTAAACAACTTCAGTTTTTTTATGTTTATAGAAAAATGTACCTTTTAGGATTTGCTATGATTAATGTTGTAATGTATCTGAAAATTTCTTCATTTCTTTTGTTTATGTGAAATAAAAAATCTGTTAATCTATTTTGATTACCACCTTAATATTTTTATAATTACATTAAAATGTCTATAAATTAAACTTTTGTTTTGAATATTATTTATTTGTCCAAGTTAAAATACATACATTAATACATTTTAAAGAATCAGTATCTTTTCAGAGTTGAGTTGTAAAATCAAATAAAGAGTGATAAATCCTTATAAATTATAAAGTTGGAGATTTTTACTGAGCGGTTTAGTGAGAGAATTAGAAGTGAGTTAATGGGAAAACTGATTCCCCCAAATCATTTCTTAAAATTATTAAGAATTCACAGATATTTAAGAATTCTCATGCCAAATTTTATAAGGAAAATAGCTTATATATGCAGCCTATAAAATAATCAAATGTTATTGAGTATATCAGAGATGTTAATAGTAATGAGCCTGTGATTTTACTTTAGATGAATAAGTGTTAGGAGTAAATTGATACAATGATTCTTTAAATGAATGATTGAATACAGAAGTAAATTGGCACAATGGCTTCTCTCATATTTAGTGGTAAAAATGGCCTGGGTTAAAATACTAGCTTTCTTACATAATAATACCTTTGTGATCTTAGACAAGTCACTTCATTTGTCTCTTTGAACTGTAATATATTCCATGAGATACACTTATCATTGTTGTCTTTGCTTTAAAAATCCAGCTTATTCCTTTCTTTATTCTAGTCATGGGCTTTTAAGGTCACTCTAGATTGTCTTCAGTTTTTCTTTTTTTTTTTTTTTTTTTTTTTTTTGGTGGTGATATTATTTAGTTCATTGTCCAAACTTTAGCTTAATTTTATTTTGTTACTGAAAATTTAAGCTTGATTTTTATGATAAATTCATTCAGGTTAACTTGGGAGTTTTCCTGTCATTATTCCTCATCATATATCTAGGTTAAATTACTGTTTTTTTTTTAATTAACAAAGTTTCCCTTTTGAATTATTTGTTTTAGTTAACTTGCTTTGACAATCACTGTAATCATTATAGAATTTGAAATTTGGAATTTCTTCAGTAATGCTATTTGAAGAAGTGAAATAAGTTGAGAAAATTTATTTGTTTGCTTGATGTGGGCTTTCTTGTTATGGTGCTCACTTGGCTGCTACAGCCTAACTGTCCTTCAGTACTTCAAGGATTTGTGCTTTCCTTGTTTAGAGTATTTTTCTTCCACTGGTCCAGTTTGTATGGTCTCAGGGATTTTGAGTGCATGATATTTGAAGCTTGATATCTTGGAAGAATTCATCATGTTCCATGGCTATCCTGCTTGTGAACCTCTCTCACCTTTTTTAGGTTGAAAGCCTGTCGAGTTTTTAAGCTCTAGCCAAGCTTGCAAGGAAGTGGCAGATTCTTCAAGACCATGAGACTATCTATATATGACACGGAATGAGGGCCTTGTTGTAAGAGCAAAGGAGTACTTTAGTTTTAGGCTGAGATAAAAAGGGTATGGATCATACATGACATAAATAAAAGGAATCAAACCTAAAAATGTTAGTTTCTCACGAGAGCCAGAAAGTATCAGTGATTTTGGGTAAATGATTAAAAATTTTGTATTTCTGTGTTGGAAAATCACTAAACTGGAACAACTAATCATGTGTGTGTGTGTGTGTGTGTAAGATGAAGATATTTTTGGGACTGATATGGAGCTCTACCACTAAATGTTAATGGGTTGTTTTTTTTTAACTTTTTCAACTGACAGGCATTTATTTTCTTTCTCATCTCCCACCCCAATTTAAAACAAACCTCAAACCTTTAAATATGTGTAATTAAACAAAAAAAAAATCCTACCTTAATCCTGTAACAAAAATGTAAGTCTCATCCTGAATCTTGGATCCATCCTCTCTCTGTCAAGTGATGAATAGCATGCTTTATCCTCAGTTTTCTGGAATTATTTTTGGTCCATGTAGTTCTCAAGAATTTAAGTTATGACTTTTCTAGGATATCACTTTTGATTATTCAGATTCACTTCTTGTACTTTACCTGATGCTTTGCCAGTTTTCTGAATTCTTCTAATAGTGCCTAATAACCACAAAATTTGAAAATGGCTCATAGTGGTATAAGCTTTGATGACTTCTTTTAGAATTAGAAGTAATGGGAAGCTGGCTATATTGTATGAGTTTATGCAGTTCAGTATTACTCATATCAAGATACATATATAACACAACATGTAATACATATAAACTCCAAGAATTTGATGAACCACTCAATTGTCAATAACTTGTGGTTACTGAATTCATTAATTATGAAATATGGATAATAATAGCACCCACCTCAGAGATGTTGTGAGAATAAGAGGAGATAAAACATATAAAGCATTTTGTAATCCTTAAAACACTTATATAAATGCCTTTTGTTACTATGTAACTGATAATATTAGTATATTTATATAATAAATTAAATTTGCAAATTATGTTCCCATATTTTGTTGCATTTGATCCTTGCATGCACAAAGGGAAATAGTTTGTCTCATCTCCATTTTTATAGAACAGGAATTGGAGGGTCTCAGTCTCGGAGTGGCAGAGTGGTAAAACTTTAGTTAAAGGGGACGCACATAGATTCAAATGTAGATTTTCTAATTTCAGGTTGAGTGTGCTTTCTTTTGCACTCAAAATCACTATCCCAACATTTTATATTTTGGATATTTGCTTTTCATCATCACATTTGGTCTTATGTTTTTCTTTGTTTCTCCTATTAGATTTTAAATTCCCCTTACCAGACAAGATGGCTTAATTTATAGTATTGGTTTTCTCAGCACCTAGCACAGAGCTTAACACATAATAAATAAGAGCTTAAATAAATTCTTGTTGATTGATGGAGGATATTGAGCCTCAGAGAAGATAAGCATTGTTGCACTTGTTGCACAGTTATGGAGGAGTATAATCACAGTTGTAACCAGTATCCTATTGCTCTTTCCTCACCATCACAATGTTCCTCCTTGTTAACAATGAACTGATACTTTCTGAGGATTTGCCCACCATGATGATGGCACGTAGAAAAAGACAGGAGAGTCTATCTTTGCCCAAGACTTAATAGCAGTTTTTAGCAGTAAGATACAGACTTACACCAAATAAGGCAACTTTGTAGTTGAGAAAATTTCCCAAGCCATATAAAATTTTTGGCATTTTGCACTACTTAACAAAATTCATCATTTGTTTGTACCTGCTAAATATTATTAGTTAATTATAAGCATTATAATGCTTAAATCTATATAGGTGAATTATAGGGACAAAGGCAATCTTTCTCATAACGTTTTAGTACTTTGAAGGAATTCTTCTTTCTAGGTCATAGATATTTCACTTTTGCAATTTCTGAATTGTGTTCTACTTGGAGGTATTCTTTTTTGCTTATTTTTAGAGGTTGAATTAAAACCAGAGTCCAGGAGGTGAATAACTATCATTAATGCTTTTTTATTCGTATTTGATCATCTCTGCTTCATTGAGTGTAATGCCATGATTAGCTAGTTCTAAAACTGATAGTGTTGATAGATAATGAGAGCTAATAACAATAATAATAAAATTGGAGTTTGATATATTATCTTGTTTTTATATAAATTTTATTTAGTGTTGAATAATTTAAAGTTGAAATATGAAATGGTTTATCACAGCATAACCCTGTACCATAGAAATTTTTTTTTATTAAAAGCTTTTTATTTACAAAGCATTTTTCTACATTGACCTTTGCAAAACTTTTTTTTTTTTGCTCCAAGCTTTTTCCCTCCTTCCCCCCACCCCTCACCCCTAGATGACAGGTAATCTAATACATGCTAAATATGTTAAATTATATGACAAATCCAATATATGTATACATATCGATACGGTTATCTTACTGCACAAGAAAAATCAAATCTAGAAAGAGAGAAAAAAAAAAACAACCTAAGAAGGAAAACAAAAATGCAGGGAAATATTCACAGAAAGCGTTAAAATGCTGTGTTGTAGTCCACACTCAGTTCCCACAGGCCTCTCTCTGGATGTATATGACTATCTTCATCGCTGTGTACTATAGAAATTTAAGATTAACATAGCTGTACTTCTTCAAAAAGTTTTGTTTGTATGTTTCATTTTTATAAGACTGAATATATCAGTTGGAAGTGTAAAGAAAAGTCAACTGGAAGTTTCTTCTTTCTTTTTATTATATCATTAAAATTTTTGTTCTACTGTTGTTCTAATTAACAATTCCATAAACTCCATAATCAGTTAAGTGGCCTTTTTATAAAAGCTTAATTGTCTTTTTATCATTTTACAATGGTTTTCTCTTTAGTTTTCAGTTACAGTTGATAATTGGATATTTACAGAGCTACCTTGTAATTTGACAGATATTTTGATAAATGAATTTAAGGGAAATTACTTCATGGAAGAAGTATAAAGGAGTGAAGGAGCTTTCTTAAAATTTTTTTTGACATTATTATTTTAGTGCTATTTTAACCTATGGTCAATTTTTAAACATGCACATACATACCATTAAGTAAATAAATGATGCATAATTAGTGCTAGTATGTTACCCCATGAAATAATTATATATATGATATTAAGAACAAAACTTGAATTTTGTTATATTTCTTATAATGTGAGCTATTGATGATTTTACTCTTTAACACTTTTCTTCATATTTAAAAGCTTATGATAGAGAATTTAGACATGAGTATTTCATAACTAATATATTTTTAATTTGTGGATTGACATATATAGTAAAAGAACCAACCACAGGTCTGTGTGGGCACACATACATAATACTTGATCTAAAAAACAGATTATATGGGCATTATAATAAAGTACTTGGATGTCTATGACAGCTTGCCTCTAGTTTAACCTAAACAAATAGAGTGCTATCTAAACTTATTATTGAGGTTTTTTTTTTTTCTTGAAATGGCTATTTCAAAATTATTTTATTTGTTTAGTGAAAGAGAAGCATCAGGCTAACAAAATTATTTATGTGAAATAAATATTGTACAGTTGAAAGAATTATAATCTTAGCACAGAAAATTCAGTTGTCGAAGTATATAGTTTCTTGGATGAGTATAAAATGTGACTTAGGAAGTATTTAAATGAAGGTTTAGTATATTTAAAATGTTCGCATTATTCAGTTTCAAAATGACCCAATGACAGTTGATCATTACCATTTTATATTTAAACACATATAGGTGAAGTATATGGACAAAAGCAATACCATGTTTTTCCCATAGCACACTTTGTTACTTCTAAGGCCTTCGTCTTTCAAGATGAGAGGTCATAGGGACTTAATTTATATGAGTCTAAATTGTACTTTACCTGGAGATGTTATTCTTTTTTATTTATAGGTTAAATTATAACCAGAATTCAATAGATGAATGACTACTACTATACATCTCATTCCCATTTGGTTATATCATTGCTTGCCTCTTTATGTTTAATGCTGTGATAAGCTATAGGCCTATTAACCATTTAAAAGTATTACTATAGGTGACTAGCATATCAACAAAAACTCCTCCCCCCCATTTTCTTAAATCCAAAAATGTATTGGACTGATTTTGAAATATTCAGTTTCCATAGTAGCAATGAAAGGAGGTGGTTAGTTATGTTAGAAACTATAAATTGGTGGGTTAGTTAGAATCATTTGACTAATGCCATACCTATAATAGAGCTAAATCAGATTTCCTCCCTCCTCCTTCCTCCCACCCCCTTGACCACCCTCCTAGTACTATTTTACTGTTCTTGAGTTTCTGGTGTATTCTCTAAATGGCATATGGCCCCACCATACTCCTATTGATTCCCCTGGGCAACTGTTTTAAAAAACAGTTCCTTGCATATTGCAGTGATGCGGAAATTGGCTACTCACCACGGGCGGATGCAGTGCTTGAATTGAAAATCAAACTAAGCACAATTCTCTGCTTAGTTTTTAATTAAACGACTATGTTAATTCAAACAGGACATTTTAGGCCTGGGGGGTTAACTATGTCTTTTTTAAAAGGCTAAATTAAATGGCCTTTCTTCTCTCTTCTTACTACTGTGTATGTTTCTATTTTATTACTACCATCTCTTTCACGTTACCTTAAAATCTTAAGAATTAAGAACATATAAAGATTATTGATAAAAACATAGGTTTTTAATAAATAAGCAAAATTTACCTTATGATTGAGAAATTTAGAGATGAATGCACTTCATATATTCTCTCGATTTGTATATGTCATTAAATTTTGTCTGTGAGCTCAGATTTACATCTTGTTCCTATATTAATGGAGGAAATGTTCTATTTCCCTGTTTTGTGTTTTGTTATTGTTGTTTTTGGTTCTTTTAGTTTTCTTTAATCTTTGATATTGATTATCATCCTATATAGTCCTTGAGCTCAAAGGTTAGGTAAGTATTTGCCAGTAGAACTATAGTCCAGAGATCAGCTGTTTCATTATTCCTTCCTTTAATACTACCTGTATTCATATTGGAATGTGTTTTATTAATCACAGTGATCTCTGAAAATGAGATATGAACACAAACTAATGTTTTTATAATGGAAAGTGGAAATGTGATTGATGCATATTGTGCTTGTTTTAAGTATTTTAGCTCTTATTTTGAATTTAAAATACCTAGAAAACTTAGACTAAATAATTTTAATAAACATTAGCTCCTTTTAACCACTTGATGGCAATGTAAGTCAAAGAATAGGTTGATAAATCAAAATATTTTCCAGAAAGTATTTACATAGTACCTTTACCTTTATGCTTATCTTTGTATTTGAAGTAACAGCATAAAATTTAACATAAGCGACAGCAACATCCTGACCAATTATCCAAATTATCCAGACATCCCAAAATGTTCAGAGCACAACACAGAGTCTTTAGGATTAAGAGGTTAACTCCAATAACTTCAAAAGAAGTGCTTGATAATAAAAGCAAATAGTAGAAAAATTTGAGGTAACTTCCTTGCTTAATTAATTAGGTGAACCAGGTGGAAGCGAAGAGGCCTGTGCTGGTGCTTAGAATGTCTATAAAGCTGAGCAACATGACAGCACAATAGAGGAGGAACAAAGATTGTTTTAATATGTTTCTATCCTGTGTCACAGTTTGAAATTGTCCTGGTTTATGTCCCTTTTGGCAAACTTACATAAAAGTGACCCTGTACTGTATTTTATGACCAGATGACTTTTTTTTTTTCCAGTGGTTAATTTGTATCAGGCCTCCATCTTAAAGAGACACAGAAATGAGTAGGAAGTCCTAGCCTGTTTGTCTCATTGAGCTTTCATTGCATTCTTTCATTATTTTTGCTTGTTTTTGCCACTGATCATCCATAAATTGTTGGAAATGAGTGATTAAGGAAGTGCTGCTTAGTGTTAGTTGCACATGCACATACTTGGTATGGTTTTGGTGGGTGAGAGGAAATCACATACAAAAAGGAAAACTCCTGCTGGGAACCTTTCAAGGAAATTTAACTTACATGATGTTTTGATCATGGTGTTTATTACAGAAAATAGAGTAATATTTCACCAGCTATTGTTATGTGTTAATTCAGTCTTCCCTTCACCTTTAAGAAAGACCTTATTCAGGAATTTGCTGTAAGAGAATGTAATAAATAAAATAAAAATAATAATAAAAATAAAAATATATATCAATTTACATAAATATAATAAAAAAATTAAAACCCCAAAATCACAAACCAGTTCCCCCCCCCCAGATTAAAAAGGATGAGAATCTGGTAATTCTACTTTGCAGAGGTTTCTATTGGTGTTCCTATTCTACTGTAATACTGCTGTTTGTTAATAGACCTTTAAAAGGCTGAAATTTAGAATATTGGTTTTCTGATTAAAGTAACCTAGACACATTTGCAAAGAAGAGTGTTTAGTTAACCGAATGTATTTAACATTCTTACAATTTTTTTATGTGGGCTCTTAATAATAAGAATTTAACACCCTATTCTTAATCTTTTTTTTTTGGACCACCATTGTTGATAAAACCTAAAGTACTCTTTAAGGAAACAATGCTCACATACTCAAAACTTTAAAAAAAATTTGAATGGTTTCTGTGATTATTACTAAAACATTTTCAACATTATTTTGAAAAAATTATTAAATATGTATTATGGAATATCAATCAAATTTGGTTCCTACTTCATATAAATATTTGATCATGACATGTTCTCCCTTTATAAAAAAAAGACACTTTAAAATCTAAGGATAGATTCTCTCATTTATATGTCTGTATTATGTACTAGTTATGTTAGTGTCACATAATAGACATCCGAAAAATAGATATACAATCTCTTTTTGTATATAGTATTGAAATAGCACTGTGACTGATTAGTGTGAATTTGAAACAAAATGTTTAAGGAAAAAAATTTGTTTACATAAATTTATGACATATTTTAACATAGGTATTATGTTAAATAGGTAACTGTCTTAACATTTATTTTATGTAATTAGAATAATGATGACATTATTTAGGCATTTGTATTAAAAGTAGAAAGGTATCAATTTTGTAGGGTGTGAGCAAAAAACAATTTTGTTATTAATTAAACTCACTGCCTACAATAGACCAGTGTTCATGAAGCAGTTAAAACGGAAATTATTACTACCTTTCAAATTCTAATTCCCTAAATTGGGAAAAAAATTGGTGGGGTGAATTTTATTTGAAACCAAAATTGAATGTCACATTTAATGGTAGCTTGAGAACTTCTGTTCAAATTAGGATGCCCACGGGCCTCTGTGAATAGGACTTACCAAAATAGGCTTGAGTTTGGATTGTTAAAATCTTAAGTTTATTTGGCATTTAAGCTCATATTTATTTGCCTATAAAATCATTCATTCATCATGAACTTCAACTTTAATGCTCTGATCTCCATGAAATGTTTACCAGTATATAACAGAGTCATGCTACATTATATTACAACCCATTTACTCATTCCATTAGTAACCAGAGACAAAGCTTGTTTAATCAGAGACATCAAAGGCTACAGGGTTGTTTGGTAGTTTTGACATGAGCTAACATTTTAGATTGAGGTATGAGAGACCCTTTTTCAAAACTCAGGCCATTAAAAATTCAACTACTTAAAAATTTATTAGTTTACACACTTTCTTTTAGAAAAGAGAATTTATTTACAAGAAGGACAAATTCTTATTGTTCCAAGGGGTGAGGGGTAGAGAAAAAAAAGTTGTAATAGGACAACTGATATATATATGAGGGAAAATCAGTAAGTATAAGGTTTTTGGAAAAGGGAAATATACATAATTTATAACATTCAAATTACTGAACATCCTTACTCTAAATAAATTTGTGGTACTCAATTTTTGCAATGTTAAATTAACAGGACTTTTATTGATGCTTTTAAAACAAAATATTTCTAAATTATGTTTATTGCCTTCGTGACCGATCTTTGTACGACAGATTTATATTTTAATACTTTTAGTATCTGTATTCATTAGTGGGAATACTACCATCACTGAAGCAGATTAAAACCTCTCTCTTGACTACTAGCCTTCTACTTAGAAGCTGGCCATGGCTAAAAATTCATAACTCAGCAGCCATTTTGGTGATAAGCTTCTGTAAATGTAGATAGGTTCTTTAACAATGTTTTGCTGCTGAACAAAAACAAAAATCTTTCCATCTTGATAATGCTTAACAAAACTAAATGTGTCTTAAATGCACCTTAGTTAGCAAACACTTGATTGATTAGTCATGCAATGTGATATGGGGCCAAGGGCTTTATTAGTTTAGAAAGGAAAACATAGATTTATTTATTAAATCTTCTGAAAAGGGTGGTGAAATTTTATGAGTAGCATTGCCTGATAAGATAGAAACAATGAAGGGCAAAACCAATTTAAAAAAAGTTTTGCGAGAGACCCAACTAGGCAAAGTCATCCTGAGGACATTTAGGGATGACATTGTACCGAGGATAAATGCATGAACGATGGAAAGCACCTGCAAAATTTTTTTAGCAAACTGTTTTAGTCATCAAGAACAGTGGAACCACTTCACCAGGATCCTAATCATGGATATGTTAATAGAGAAGTAAGATCTGGTATTGAAGAGAGCAAAGATTAGGAAAGTGACTGAATTGGATTATATGAACACAAGAGTTCTCTGCTGGAGTTGATATTGGAAAGGGGAAAAGATAGTATAGAAAAAACATGAGAACTTATTTTCGAACATACACAAAAGAAACTGAGGGAACATCAACATCTACAGTTTCCAAACTGAAAAGTATATAATCGGAGTTCTTAACCTGAGCTTTGTATACTTTAAACAATATTTTGATAACTTTTTAAAAATCCTATATGTTTTTATGAATTTAAAAATTTAATTCTGAGAGTCTATAGGCTTCAGTGTGTGTGAGCTCATCTAGAGTCCTGTGACACAAAAAAGGTTAAAAATGCCTGGTGTGGAGAATACAAGATCTCACTGTTCTTATAATTGATTGACTCAAAAAGGCATTCATTCTACACAGCAAAATTCAATAGTGATAGGTCCTATGAGTCCTATCAGACCATCACTATTTGTACTTTAAGAGCACCTTTTCCAGCCATCAACCAGGAGGGAAGAAATTTTTGTGGAAAGAAAAACTAACTAACCAACCAACTGCTGCCCACTTAGTAGATATGCCAACTTAATTGGGCAGGGGGACACCCGGAGGGACAGACAGGAGACAGCATATGTTAGGCATGTTGAACCACCACCCCCATGGCCACTATCTCCTCTTTGATCCTGATGGAGACAGACCAGAACCGTGTGCCCCCAAACAGTGCCTCCCCAAACTGGATCTCTTTGTCTAGTCATTATCATTATTGTGGGGAAGGGGCCCACCTTCCCTATCATTACTAATAACTGCTGATTAGTGGTAACCAATGGTAAAATGAACATGAGAGCTCCTTCCACTCCACCTGCCAGCCCAGGCTTCACAGCCATCATCAAAGGAAGCAAATTCTATGGAAAGGGGCCAGTCAGGCTCAACAAATGTCAGCCATTAGTACCCTTATAGCAAATAAACTAGCATAGCTGAAACAGTGGGACACTTTGAAGGAGAGACAGGAGTCAGTATGTAGTAGGCAAGTTAAATCACCACTACCATCACCTTGACCACTATGTCCTTTCATATTTCAGTAGAGTTGGGCTAAGATCCTGAGCCCAAAAGCCTTTGGCTTAACAAGTTTTCTCATTGTTTGCAGCTATCATCCTGGGAGAATGTCCTTGTTAAAATTTCTGAAGATTCCAAAAAGAACTTTCTTGCCACCAAAGTCCTTGTAACTGTCAGGTGAATCAAAGTGAGAAACATGTCATTTTATTAGTAGGAATGCTCTTTAAGAAGAGGCATTTCTATCTGTTTTGCCATGGTCTAAGGAAGTCTAAGGACCATGGGACCTTTCCTTTTGACTTGCAGCTAAAACTTTCCCTATGTTGAATTCCCTATTATAATTTGAGTTCCATAAAAGAGGGGTATTCTTTTGATTTTTACTTTTCCACTTGAATCTTCAGTATCTAACACAGTACTTTCCAAAGTACTTTCCAAATAAATACTTCATTCATTCAAAATGCTGCCTTACGGACTGTCTTCCAACAAGAAGTCATATGCCAAAATTATGTAAGATTCCTTGAGAGACAAGATAATAAATCATGAACATGGAGGAGAGAGGGAAAAGCTAATCAAAGTGTTTGCCTCGGGATGTGCCAACATACTGGGACACAGCTAACTGAAGTTTAGGGGCAAAATAATGAGTTCTGCTTTGGGCATGTTGAGTTTAAGATAGGATATCCAGTTTAAGATATCCAGTAAGCATTTGGTGATAAGGGAATATAGGTAAGGAAAAAGATGAATAAATATATTTGACAATCATTTGAATAGAGTCAAGTACATAAGCATTTAGAGTGCCTTAACTTAAAAAGACCAAGGTCTCCCATCCTGGGCTGACACTAGTTGTCCTGACCTGTGTCTTGCCACTGGACTCTGAGGACCCTGGAGGAAAGAGTGGAGCCAGTGACACAGCTCTGCTGTATAAATCTGTTTCATTTGCAAGTCAAGATATCACTCTCTTGATGTCATTAGTCTTTGAGCTCATATTGAATGAAGGCAGCAATGTGTGGAAAATGTGAGCTTTTTCCTAAATCACACAGTATTAGAACTAGAAGATACCTTGTGAAGATTTAAGAGAATAAGTAAAAGAAAGGTCCACTTTAAATTTAATGAAACTTATTAGCACTTAGAGGTATTATGATTGTCAGAAAATTGAACAATTTTTAAAAGAGTTTTGATAATTATGGATAATAATTCCAGGAGATACACTCTGCTTGGATAAATCCATGTTTTTCTGAGATCATCCTAGAAGACAATTGTACCTGTCTATACATTTTCCCATACTCTTGTTATAGTTTAACTATTGTCAGGTCTTTAATAGAGGATCCAATAAAGAGTGTGGAGTTGCCAAGTCATAACTCTAGCTAGCAGTTTCAGGACCTGGGGTAACTGTCATCTCGGGAGCAGTCCTTGCTGGTTCCGGGAGCATCAAAGCAATTTTGTGAAAATAATATAAGAAATAATTAAGATAAACTTAGTTCATTGAAAAGGAGAATGTTACTTTAGTGGGTTAGGGCACAGAACCAGAATTGAAAGGGGACCTTAGTTCAGTTAGTCTAACATTTAAGATTAGGTATCTCATTTCCTTTTTTAAAAATTATGAAAACTTTTATATAATGATCAGAAAAAAGATCACTGAATTTGAAACAATAAGTTTCTACGATGTACATTTTTTATATATTTCAAATTTAATATGGTAATATTTGGACTATTAGTTATATTGCTACATCAAACAATATTCACAGTTAGCTGATCTTTGGCGTATAGTTTCAAATTGTTTTTCAGAATGGTTAGTTGATTCTTAGGTATAATAGCATTGTATTAGTGTATTTGTCCTCTCACAAAGTACCTCCTCTTTTATAATTGCAAGAATGTGATAAAGGAGAGAGAAGAAACTGATAGCAATTAGGTGGAGGTTGAATTCTCACCTTTTTAAAAATTCAGCAGAATTCTGTTCATAATGAGTGTTTTTGAGCTATGATAATGGAAGGAAACTGTGTCTCCAGAAGAAAAGATGTTTTAATGGATTTTGGTGATTCCCTTCAGAGGATTTTAGAGGTAGCCATTTGTATTTTAAAATGCCAACCAGGACATATACTCTTTATTTTGTCCATGTTTTAAAATGTCACAGAGCACCCACAGGCACTCATTTCTGTTGTCATATGGTAACCAGTGGTTTTGACAGAAGAAAAACACATGATTTTGAAATACTGTATAGGAAACCAAAGATTTGAGAGATAGCATTTCTATTGTTCTTTTTAATCTAACATATCTAAATTCCTGTGCATAACATTTATGTAACAAAAGAGCTTGACATTTTAATACATTTCATTGAAACCTAATGAAATTATTCATAAGATCTTAGAATGAAAATTTTAGAGGTAGAAGAGACCTTCAGTCACTGAAATCAATGCCCTTATTTAACATATTATCAAATTTTCTATACTTGTGGCAGTTGAATATTCTACTTTTGTTCAAAATAGATGCAGTCATGGGCAGCTAGGTGGCTCACTAAATAGAGTGCTGACTGAAATTAGGAAATTTCATCTTCCTGTGTTTAAATCCAGCCTCAGGCACTTCTTAGCTGTGTAACCTCAGGAAACTAACTTCATCCTGTTTGCCTCAGTTTCCTCATCTGTAAAATGAACTGAAGAAGGATATGGCAAAGCATTCTAGTATCTTTGACAAGAAGTTCCCAAATAAGGTCATAAAGAGTTGGATATGACAGAAAAGTAATTGCATTTTCTTTTTTTTTTTAAATTGAAGCTTTTTTATTTTCAAAATATATGCAAGGATATTTTTTCACCATTGACCCTTGTAAAACCTTGTGCTTTGATTCCTCTACTTCCCCCAACCCCCTCTTTCCTAGAGCTGGCAAGTAATACAATATATGTTAAACATGGTAAAATTATATGTAAATCCAATATAGGCATACATATTTATACAATTTATAAGAAGAATCAGATCAAAAAGAAAAAAAAATGAGAAAAAAATAAAATTCAAGAAAACAATAGCAAAAAGTGAAAATGCTATGTTGTGGTCCACACTCAGTTCCCACAGTCCTCTCTCTGGTTGTAGATGACTCTTATCATCACAAGATCATTGGAACTGGCTCGAATTGTTTCATTGCAACTGAACTTTAAAAGGAAAAATACATTAAGAAAATGTCTAACCCTGAGAAGGTAATAATGATAGAGAATGAAAATATTTGAATAAGAGGAAACAGAGTGTATGTGTGTGTGTGTGTGTGTGTGTGTGTGAGAGAGAGAGAGAGAGAGAGAGAGAGAGAGAGAGAGAGAGAGAAACAGACACAGAGACAGACAGACACACACACACAGTGTCAGTTCAGAGAGAGAGAAGAGTTAATACTAAGTATCTTTTTCCTAGCAGAGCTAAAAACTGGCACAAAGGAAAAATGTAATATTGATGGGTACCCTTAACTGTTCAGATAATTGCAATATATGTGTCAGTTTGCTAAAAGAAGATAAATTTTTGCCTCACCTTGCTGACAGCTTGATCTCTGGAATAGTAGAAGCAACAATGAGGCAACTCTGATTGATAGAACTGGTAAGTGAAAGCAAGAGGAACTATGGAAAAAAATGACTGTAATTTAAAAACTCGTAATAGCCAAGGAAAGGAATGCTTCATGTAGTTAGATATTTACCTTAGAATTTAGGAAAGAAAAGCTTACAGAGTACAGATTAAAAAAAAAAGCTGATCCTTTGACCACAGACTTTTGAAATAACAACATGTAATTATGAAGGATCCCAATTAGCGGAAATGGGGAAAGAATAAAACTAAATAAAAGTGGCTATACAGGAAGCTTCTCTTTTTTTGAAATTTAAAGAGAGATATGTGCACATAATCATGTAGGAAATGAAAAAAAAAACACAGGAATCATCAGTGAGTCTCAATAGGATAGGAAAGCTAAGTAATAGCTGAGGGTTATGAAGATTACTAAGGACAAGATATGTGTGTGTGTTGTGTTTGTGTTCAGAACAAAAAGAAAACATTATGTAATATAATGGTACTGATAAAGTTGAATGTTTCTTTTTTGAATGAAATGGGAAGATAGTTTTTTTGAGGAAGAACAAATCAGTTTTGTTACCTTGACTTTAAAACTTGGTCAAAAATGATAAGATATATTGCCTTTTTTTGCTATATTTCCTGAAAGCTTCTAACATTAGTATCCCATACTCACCTCTAAGCTTACTCCTTAACCTCAGTGGTATAATGAAACTTGCTGGATTAGAAGTCAAAGGAAATGAGTTTGTATTATTTTTTCTCTTTCTCTTCTACTGTATAACCTTTGTGGAACTTACTTTAATCTGTTTAAAATCAGTTCAGCAATCATTAGGCATCTGTGATGTGCAAGGTACAAGTTTCCAAGTAAAAGAACAAAAATCAAAATAGTCACTGAACCAAAAGGACCATCTCTGTTGTATCCTTGTTTTAATGCAAGTCAAAGTTATATGCACACAAAGTAAGTAAAGATAACTTTGGGGCTGTGAAGAGAGAATTGACATCTAGTGGGAAGCGAAGATGGCATTGAACCAAATCAATATTTTCACTATTACCTGCTGGAGCTGTCAGAGGAAGGTTATGAGCAGAGTATCCAATGTAAGAATGCCTTATGCAGCAGCATACCAAGGATAGGGCATGGCAACACTGTCTGGGATGTTGGAGTGAATGACTTTTAAGATACCTTTTGGCTTGGAGATTCACTGAGGGAGTTGATTAATAGCTTATTCTATTTCTTTTTATAAAATGGGGCAATGTAAATAATTTATTTCCTCTTCTGTTAACTTAAGCAATCTATGTTTTATAGATATTCCCATTTCATTTAGATTATCAAATTTATTGGCATATAGTTGGGCAAAATAACTCCTAATTATCACTCTAGTTTACTCTTCATTGGTAGAAAGTTCTCCCTTTTCATTTTTGAGACTAATAATTTGATTTTCTTCTTTCCTTTTTCTAATCAAATTAACTAAAGGTTTATCTATTTTGTTGTTTTTTTCATAAAACCAACTCTTAGTTTTATTTATTAATTAAATAGTTTTCTTATTTTCAATTTTATTAATCTTCCATTTTATTTTCAGAATTTCAAATTTGGTATTTAGTTGAAGGTTTTTAATTTGTTCTTTTTATAGCTTTTTTAGTTGTAAACCCAATTCATTAATCTTCTCTCTCTATTTTATGCAAGTAAGCATCTAGAGATATAAAATTTCCCCTTATTACCACTGTGGCTGTATCCCACAAATTTTGGTATGTTGTCTCATTGTCATTCTCCTGGATGAAATTATTGATTCTGTCTTTGATTTGCTCTTTCATCCATTCATTCTTTAGGATTAGATTATTTAATTTCCAATTAACTTTTGGTCTACTTTTTCCTGGCCTTATATTGCATGTGATTTTTATTGCATCATGATCTGAAAAAGATGCATTCTCTATTTCTGCCTTTCTGCGTTTGATTTTGAGGTTTTTATGCCCTAACACATGGTCAATTTTTGTATAAGTTCCATGAACCCCTGAGAAAAAAGTAAACTTCCTACTGTCTCCATTCACTTTTCTCCAAAGATCTATCATACCTAACTTTTCTAACAATTTGTTTACCTCCCTAATTTCTTTCTTATTTATTTTGTGGTTTGATTTATCTAATTCTGAGAGAACAAGGTTGAGATCCCCTACTAATATAGTTTCGCTGTCTATTTCTTCTTGCATCTCTTTTAACTTCTCCTTTAGGAATTTGGATGCTATACCACTTGGTGCATATATATTTAGTATTGATATTGCTTCATTATCTATGGTACCTTTTAGTAAAATATAGTTTCCTTTCTAATCTCTTTTGATTAGATCTATCTATGAGATCAGGATTGTTACCCTTGCTTTTTTTTTTGTTCACCTGAAGCATAATAGGTTCTGCTCCAGCCCTTTACCTTCACTCTGTATGTATCTCTATGTTTTAGATGTGTTTCTTGTAAACAACATATTGTTGGATTCTGGCTTTTAATCCAGTCTGCTATCCACTTCCATTTTATAGGAGAGTTCATTCCATTCACATTCACAGTTAAAATAACTAAATCTGTATTTCCTGCCATCTTATTTACCCAAAGTTATGTTTTCCTCTTTCCTTTCCCCTTTCTCCCTTCTCCCCTCCGCAATATTTTGCTTTTAATGGCCACCTCCTTGGAACAGTCCTCCCCCCTTTAAAACTCCTCCCTCTTTTTTATACCTTTCCCCTAATTCTTCTATTTTCCCTTCTATTAGTCTATCCCTTTCTTTTTCTTCTTTACCTCCCACTTCCCTATAAGGTGGGACACATTTCTCAGTGAAACCAAATATGTCTAATATTCTCTCTTAGAGCCAAATCTGATGAAAGTGAGATTTACACAATGCTCATTCCCCCTCCCTTCTTTTCCTCAATTATAATAGGTTTTCTTTGCCTCTTAGTGAGATGTAATTTCTCTTATTTAACCTTCTTTTTCCTCTTTTTCCAGTATGATCCCCTTTCCACTACTAGTTTCTTTTTCATATTATCAAAGTAAAATCAAATTATATCCCCATTCTTTAAGTATACCCATAGTAGAAGAATAGTTCTCAAGAGTTCTTTCCTTTTTACCTTTTTATGCTTCTCTTGAGTTCTGTGTTTGGAGGTCAATTTTTTTGTTCAGATCTGGTCTTTTCATTAGAAATGGGTGAAATTCATTAAATGTCCATCTTCTTCCCTGAAAGATAATGCTCATTACATATATATATATATATATATATATATATATATTTGCTTTTTGTTGAGGCAATTGAGGTTAAGTGACTTGCCCAGGGTCACACAGCTAGGGAATGTTAACTGTCTGAGACCAGATTTGAACTCACGTCCTCCTGACATCAGGGCTGTTGCTCTATCCACTGCGCCACCTAGCTGCCCCGATAATGCTCATTTTAGCTGGATAGGTTATTCTTTGCTGTAATCTTAAGTTCCTTTGCCTTTTGGAATATCTGATTCTAGGCCCTTTGATCCTTTAATGTGGAAGCTGACAGATCTTGGGTGATTCTAATTAAAGTTCCTCAGTATTTGAATTATTTCTGGCTGTTTGCAATATCTTTTCCTTGATGTGATAGTTTTGAAATTTAGCCACTGTATTCCTTGGGGATTTAATTTGGGGTCTCTTTCAGGAGGTGATAGGTGGATTCTTTCAATGGCTATTTTACCTTCTGATTCTAAAACATCAGGGCAGTTTTCTTTTATGATTTCCTGTAAGATAGTATCTAGGTTCTTTTTTTCATAATGGCTTTCAGGAAGTACAGTAATCCTTAGATTATCTCTCCTAGATCTGTTTTCCAAGTCAGTTGTTTTTCCTAGGAGATATTTCATATTTTCTTCTATTTTTTTGTTTTTATTTGACTGATTCTTAAGTCTTATTGAGTCATTCACTTCCATTTGTTCAATTCTAATTTTTAGTGTATTATTTTCTTCAGTTACCTTTTTTTAGCTCCTTTTGTAATTGGCCAATTGAATTTTTTTGTTCATTGCATTGTTTTTCCATTTCACCAATTTTGTTTTTCAGTGATTTGTTGTCTTTTTCATATCTCTTTTGTAGGGTATTATATGCTTTTTCCATTCCTTCTTGCAATGATCTCATTTCATTTTCTCCTTTTTCTTCTAACTCTCTTTTGAGATTATTTATGCAGCCTTGTGAAAGGGGGACCAGGTCATGTCTCCCTTTGCAGCTTCCTCTGGAGTTGCTTTACCTTTATGAGGATCTAAGGTCTGCTCTTCTCCCTCTCCCTCTCCCTCTCCCTCTCCCTCTCCCTCTCCCTCTCCCTCTCCCTCTCCCTCTCC
>JAJPUD010001475.1:16961-28881 GCA_023553655.1 Myrmecobius fasciatus | reverse complement strand
TTTTTTTTGTTTTTTATTTGTTTTTTAAGGCTTGATGTCTGTTCAAAGCAAAGTAATGGCAGCTGCTTTAATTTGCCCTGGGGAAGTTTTGCTGATTGATTTCTAGTGCTGTGTAATTGGGGCCAGGTCCAGTGTTCTTCCTGGGTTCAGTGGTTTACAATTTACCTTTTATAAAAGGCAGATCTGCCAAAGCACCTGCTTGCAACCAGGACAGAGTAGATTAAGAAGCTCAAAGAAGGTTCCCAGGTGCCTAGAAACTGCTCTGAATCCCGGCCCAGCTTCCTGCCTTGTCTGCTGCAGTCTGGGCTCGGCAGACTATCTCCCTGCCCTACTGAAACAGACCTGTTCTGAAGTTCTTCCAAGGTAACTTCTTCTAGAAATGTGTTGTACTCAAAATATTTGGGGGAGTTTTGACTTCAAAACCAGGTTAGAGGCTTAATCTGCTATTGGTTTGAGAGAAGGTCAGAGGAGGTCACAGAGAGTCCTGTCTGCATTCCACCATCTTGCCTCCAAGGAGCTGTGCCATGTGCTGTAGAATACACAGAAATAGATCAGAATTCCTGGCCTTTAATACTATCTAGTAGTGTGATCTTGACAAAATTCCTTTATCTCTGGGCCTTCCTTTCTTCATTTGTAAAATGAATAGGTTGGATAAATAACATCCTTTCTTTGCAGTTTGAAAAATTATGAGGATTAGCCAATGGAGAGGGTTGTGTTGAACATGTCACACAAACTGAATAAGTGATGGATCTAAGTCCTAAAGAAACTCTTAGGGTATAGGTTTAAGAGCATAAGTAGAAAGGTTAAATCAGCATCATCTTTTTTGCAATACTCTATTGTGGGAGGGAATGGCCTCTTCTTTTCACATGCCTGGAAATTGGCTCATCAAAGCCTCCAGGAGGCTTTTGAACCAGGAAGGTATATTTTAATATCCTCTAAAGCAATATCTAAAACTTAAATGGAAATAGATCTCTACAGATTGTATCTTGGTGTAGAAAAACCACAAACTAATATTATTTATGCTTATTGTATTTTTATTTTTTTAAACATTTCCCAATTAAATTTTAATCTGCTTCAGCTCTACTTTTGTAAAGACTGGGTCTTCCAGTTCCAAAGGACTCAGGATGGAAAATGCTATCCACCTCTAGAGAAAGAACTCAAGGAGTCTGAATGCAAATTAAAGCATATTATTTTTTACTTTCTTAATTCTTTTCATGGTATTATGTTGTTTTTTTTAATCTATTTTATTTTACAACATGAATAATATGGAAATACATTTTGCCTGACTCTATATATGCAGTATATCAAATTGTTCATCTCAGGGGCGGGTGGGGAGAGAGGAAGAGAATTCAGAAATAAAATTTTAAAAAACAAATGTTAAAAACAGCTTTTACATTTAATTGAGGAAAAACAAAATATTATTAAAAAAAAAAAAAAAAGAACTGGGAATTCACTCATTACAAAGGCCAGGCCAGGGATAGTTCCTTTGGGCCCTACCCTCTTGTTCTTAGAGGTTGTGCCTAGTGCCTTGCACAATGGGCAGCAACTTTGTCAGAGCATGCTGGACTGGTCTTGTAAAAGGGTAGGGAGAGGCCATTTAGCTACCTTGCTAAATCCAACCAAGTGGGAACTAGTGTCAGAAATTGTACCTGAGTTTCTGCTAATCTACAGGGAATGCCTTTCTGACCTGACTAGTTGCCTTGGTGATTTGAGAGAGGGGGGAAGGGAGTGAGTAATGTTTTGTTTAGAGTTGATATCCTTTTAAATTGATTCTGTTAATTTCCTATCAGTAATGTTGTTTTTACTGCATTTTTAAATGCTTTACTGAATTTATCCCTGAAACATGGATTACTGTATTAGTACAATTTAACTTGGATCTGATCCAGAATGGTTATCAGAATTTAAGTTTCTAGTTTCATTAGATCTTACAGTTCTTACTATCATTTTAGGATTGATCTTGAAGATCTTTTCAGATTGGAAAGGTTTGTGGAAATTTGGCTTTAAGATATTTTCTGGAGTGACATCATAAAATCTGACCTATACATCTTTTATCTCTTGATCCATGTTTGTTCTTGAACAGTTTATAGAATGAATAGTATGTTATTGGCTTAGAATTTATTCCATGTGTTTAAATCATTTTATTGGGTTGAATATTTTAACCTCACAAATCAGGATAGGATCTTAATGAATTCACAATTACAGCCTGAGCTACATTAGCTCTACATGTATTTTGCTAGTCTCTTTGAATGATGCTAGTAATTTACCTACTTTTTTCTTTTCTTTTCTTTTCTTTTTTTTTCTTTTCTTTTCTTTTCTTTTCCTTTTTTTCTTTTCTTTTTTTTTTTTTTTTTTGGGTCAGCCTGTCTTAACAGATTTTACTATGGAAACCTCCCTGAAGTTTATAAGTAATCTTGAAAGTGAAGGCAAGAGCTTTACTGATCAAAAAGTTAATTGTTATGGTGTATTGTAGAAAGCTTTGTGTCAGTGTAAACTAAAGAATTTTTTACATTCCTAGAATAATTTTAAAGAATTTGATGTCCCAGAAGTACTCTCCATATTTCACTGATATTATAGGTAGTTTTGAAATTTGCTTTAAAAGGTAGTATATTTTCAAGACTGTATAAATCTATTTTTTTGCAATCTGGAAGATTTTTTTTTCCATTTTTAATTGTAAGCCATATACTGGGGAAACTCTTCTACACACAAAAATCACATTGCTTGTATCCAAGCAACCTATTTATATATACTTTTGGAATTATTATTAATATTTCAGTTTTAAATATATGAAAATATTTTCTACTCAGTTCTTGATGGGAACGTTAAGTTTTGGGTTTTTTTCCTCCTAGAATTATAGAATCTGGATTTAGAACTAGGAAAAGACTTTCTGAGATGATTTAGTTATTTTTTTGGTACTCTGTTGTATCCAATTTAAAGAAGCATTTTTGTGTTTATAAATATATAACAGAGCATGAAGTGAAACAATTTCAATATAAATAACTTTTAAAACAAAGATTTTTCAAATTATTTCTAAGAACAGATCTCCTTTTGCTCATACTCTAAATGATTACTTTGGAACAAAGGGGGAAAATTGACAGGTGCTAAAAATGCGTATTTGTAATTATTTCATGCTTTAAAAAATCTAATACCTGATTTTATTTTTAGTTCTTTATTAGTGTTTCTATCATTCTTCTTTGGATGACAGCATTTATGTTTGTTGTAATTCTAAATGTCATACTGAGCAAACCTTATCTTAATGTTACTAAGAAACCCTTTTTGTTAAATGAGAACAATGGACTTGATATTTATTTTAAATGTGCCATGAATGTAGAAATTTTTCCCAGGCTTTCCTAAAGGGTGGAGGCATAGTGTATAAAGTACTGTTTACATACTTTGCAAGAGGTCAAGATGTCCAGGCTGGATTGTGTTTAAATGTTCATCGCCATAGAAACATATCAGTTTATTGTTAGGACTTTTGTAGTACATTGTAATTTTTACTTTATTGATGGATAATATATAATAGTTAAACATGTAGTTGAATAGCATTAAAACCACAACAATTGTAAATTCATAGTCATTTCAGGTATTTGACTTTTACTCATTAAAATCTGTGTGTTTCATCCTTACCATTCTTTCAAATCTATTTGTGTTCAACTTATAACATGTGGAGTAAATGGTAGTTTCAGAAATAAGATTAGACTTCTAGTGTAATAGTTTTACTTTTTCCCCCTCTCCCCTATGCCTTTATTAATAAGATTATTAATCACATGAAACTTTCTTTTGACATTTTTCTTAGCTATATAAGCTGTCCTCTCTTTTTCCTTTGATATTCATTGAGTTACTATCTTTCAGAAGTATTTTTTCATCAAAAAGTACTCATTGAAATATATGCATTTCATTTTCTGTAGGAAATAACTCTTAAGAAGTTTAAAAATCAGAAATTCCTGAACAACTTTTAAGATTCCATGTTTGTCATTTCTAAGCATTGACAATTTAAATTATATATTAGGAGTAAAATTGCTGGTAACAGGCTGATAGATCATAAGCCTCTATCTAAAAGAGACTTTCCTCACTTTTTAAGATGAATAGAGACCTCCTTTTTCTGACATGATGTTTTGCTACTTCAACTGTTGTTTGAAGGGTATTTCAGTGAGTTATCCTGACATCTGGTCCATCTTTTAGCTCAGTATATGCAAGAATGGAGTTGATCGGAAGCTTCCCCTTGGGGCTTTCCAGCTTCAGCTTCTGACTCCTAATGGAAAGATGAGCAGTAGGCAGTTTTTTGTCTTTATGTTGACCTGCTGGTGATTAATGGTCATGATAAAAGCTCTTGCTATGCTTTTTATTAATTTCAGGACAGTACTAGAACTAAAAGTTTATAAATCATAATTAACATATTACAAAAACCATGTAGTTCTTGGACATTGAATATCTTAATGGTACCAGGAAAGGAAGTCATTGTATTCTTTGATTTTCAGCATTTAACTGAGTCAGATGGAGCTGAATACATTAACTTAACAAATTATTTTGATTATTTGTAGTCATCATGTCTTTCCTAAATTTCCTAAAATTTCTAAAAATTCTGCTTTTTAGAAAAAGTTAAATATATTTTTTCCCATCAACTGAACTCCATATGTATAATATTTAGTTGCTTTTATAGCTTGCTACAAAAATAATCTTTGTTACTTGAAAAATATAGCTGACATGAGAAAAATAAATCTCTTCCATCCTTACATTTACAATTACTAAATATTTAAGAGCGTTTCAATTGTTAGAACAACCTTAAGTAATTTATAAGACAAGTAGAAAGATATTAGTAATTTTGTAATATTCTGTATAACAATTAAGGTTAGCAATTTTTTTTGGATTTATAGCAAAAAATTTCTTGTGCTTCTTTTAGATTCATTGTTCTTTGGGAGGATTATTTAGATGTAAAACAAATTGTGTTAAGAGAGTTCTTTGACTATTAAGATTCATTTCATGTAGCTAAGTTTTACCTTAATAAAATACTTGTTGATTGACTCTTTTTTTCTGTTAATAAAGATTTCAGAAATCATTTTTTTTGTGATATCAGTGTCCTATAGGGGCTATGCTGTACCTCATATGCGTATGAGATTTGATTTTATAGCATATGTGATGAGGCAGAAATTCTACTTTGAAGTACGCATTGCATTGTTTAACATTGAGTGGAAAGGAGAATTTGTTAATTTACACTTCATCTTATTTTATTAGTTAATGCTAGATGACTTAAAAGTGAATTTTAAATTGGATTTTACATAAAATTTTAGACTAGGCTGTTAGAGATATACTGGGTCTCCTAAAAGTCTTAGTGCAATTTTAAGTTGAACTAGATTCAAATGAGATTGGGATACCCTGTAATAAAATGTCACAGAAAAAAACAAAAACAAAAAACAAAGGAAAATGAGAAAAGGTTCATTGAAATATAGAAAATCATGAAGGAAAGATTAGAAGAGACACCTACAGCTTCAAAGAACCATGAAGAGGAAGTTTGACTTAAAGTTAAAACCAGTAATACTTAAACCCACCTGTATCTTCAGCTGCAGACCTACTTATATATTGAGACAAGTGCTGCCTCTGGGGAGCAGGTATACAAGGAAGCACTCTCTCTCTCATGGGGCCCATTATCAAGCTCTGTTCTTCCTAATAGTGCCCTGTACTTACCTGTATTTAACAGCTTGCCTAGTTATTCTTGTCTTGTTACTCACACTTGTTTAGTTTAGCGCTCTGCTTCTTAGCACCCAGACCTTTGCTAATGCTTCAAACTCTTCATTTCCTGGTTTCCTAATTCTCTGGTCCTAATCCCTCAAACAAAAAGACTTCATTTGCTTATTGATCTTTCAGCTAACTGACTTTTCTGAACTCTGGTCCTTGCCTGCTTGTCCTGATCTATAATTACTAACTGTCCCTGGCTTGCCGACTGTGTACCTACTACTTCCTCTCTTGAAGTCCTGCTTGCTCTCTTGTTCAAACTGTAGTTAAGACAAATAGTTTGGATTACTTATACTAGATGCTTGCTAAAAATAGAATTTTTTTTTTTTTATAAAGGGCCTAGTATAAGAAAATGATGAGAATAACAGGCTTGGCTGGGTATGATTCAGTCATTTAACTTTTCTGGACCTCAGTTTTGTTTTGAGCTAGTTGGATCTTTTGTTTTGTTTGTTTTATTGTGAAATAATATTTATTTTAGGACCCAAGTTTGATTTCAGTTTAAATCTGTTATTTGTATCCCCCTAAATACAAAATCCAACTCAACAGACATTTAAGTAATTACTGTTTACAAGTTGGTTAACCAATCAATAGACATTAAGCACCCACTATATGCCTGGCATTGTGCTAGATCCCTGGGATCTAGAATGAAATAATTCCCACTCATAAAACTTATTTTATTGGGAGAGATAATAGGACATAAATATATACAGCAAAACATTAAAGTGAATAGGTGTATGTAGTTTATCACAAAGTCATATGTGAAGGACAGTGTTAACACTTGCCAGGTTTAGAAAAGGCATCACACATAAGATGGTGCCCAAGTGCCATCTTGAAGGGAGAGGGACTCTGCAATGGAGGTAAGAAGGGACCACTTCCCAGACCCGGGGGCTGTCTGTCTTAGGACTGGCAAAGGATATTACCCTCTTGGAGGTTGTAGAACTGCAGAGGGACATAAGCATAGCACAGAGTCAGGCTCAGGTATGATAGAGATTGGATTGGAGAACTACCTCCTCCTCTGAGCGCACTTGGGTGAGGGGAGGTGTCACCCCGGAAAATAGAGATGGAACTGGGCTGAGGTTGTGCCACAGCTACTTGGGGAATTTTGTGCCGATGGCTTAGGGTATGAGCTCTGCTCCCTGGAATTCTCCTTTCTCCCTCTTCTCCCAATCCTGAGCATAATTATTGAGGTGGGCTTATCTGACCACTCTCCTTTTGCTCTCGCCTCTTTTTAGTCCCCTGACATAGGAAGCAACATGATTATGAAGGAATGGAAATGTGTTCATGTGACCGAGTATAATCCAGGTTGATTGGAGTACAGGGAACATGAAAAGAAATGGAAGGATAGCATGATTTGAAGCAAAAAGGTAGGATGGTACCAGGTTGTGCAGGGCCTTATTCATTAAACAGCAGGAAAATACTGAAGGCTTTTGGCTTGAGATATGATGGGAGCTTATCTATGCTTAAGGAAGGTTGGTCTGGCAGTGGCTCGTAGGGCAAACTGGAGCTAGGAGAGAGTAGAGACTGGAAGATGGTAGAGACTGGAAGATGTATTAGAAGAATGTTGCTATTCTAGGTGGGTGGTAATGTACTATAAGGGTGCTAGTGGAACACAGAGAATGGATAATGTATAAGGGAGGTGAGCAGCTAGCTGGCATAAGGAACAGAACGTTCCTGGAGTCAGGAAGATTTCTCTTCTGAGTTCAAAACTGGTCTCTCTAGCTGTGTGACCCCGGGCAAGTCATTTACCATGTCTGCCTCAGTTTCCTTATCTGTAAAATGAACTGGAGAAGGAAATGGCAAACCCCTCCAATAACTTTGCCAAGAAAACCCCAAGTGAACTCTACTTGAAAGAGTCATATGGGACAAGGAAAAAACAAACAAACAAAAAACCAACTGAATAAATACAAATAAGGTAGATTTGAACTCAGGTCCTCCCGACTTAAGGGCTGGTGCTCTATGTATTGCACCACCTAGCTGCCCCCAGATTTACTCTTGTGTTATATAACAGTTGGTAATGGAAGCCATAGAATTGAATGAGGTTGCCAAAGGGAGAATGTAGAGATAGAAGAGAAGAGGACCAAGGTCAGAGCCTTGAAAAACACTCATGCATTGCATTTTATGTGAAATGCAGAAATGTAGAATTTCCTTGAAATTATTGCTTGCGATTAATAGGACTCAAGAATGGCTGACATTTTTTTTTTATTGTAAGCCCTGCAAGACTATTTCTTACTTAGTGCTTAAAAATATATTTCCTGGACTTTCTCTCTATATAAAATTTTACAAAAATGAATGTTGAAAACTGTCTTTACATGTGTTTGGGAAAAATAATGTTGAGATATATTTTAAAAAGAAAATTAAATCATTTACAGCTACTGAATTTGTGGCATTATCATAGTATATATACATTCATAATTCACTTAGGTTGGGCCACAAATCAATAAAAGCAAAGGAATTTCACATTTGAGAATGGAGATAGTATTATTTAAGGATGTAATAAAGTAGTAAAGAGGTGAGGTGAAATTCAACATTCTTAATCATGTTCCGTAATTATTTTCTGAATTTCAGCTTGTTTTATGTATTTTTATACATTAAGATTTAGCTAATATTTTTCCTGAGCTATTTAAAAATTTTTTAAAAATACTTTTAAAAGCTGTCTAAATACTATTTAAGTTAAAATATTTAATCTTCTGAATAAAAATTAAGATTGTAGACAAAACTTTTATCTTCCAAATGAAAATTTCAGCTAGGATTATATTATCTTTATATGAAATATATTAAATGTTCTTTGTTCTTAGTAACTCTATGGGATATCTAGGAAAATTCTTGGTGATTGAGATCTCTTGGGAAAGAGGATGCTGTACTTTTCACCTGGGATGTAGGGTAGCAGAGAAGAAATAGAACTTGGTGGGGAAGTGATGGCTTTCTCTTATGGCAAATAACAGTGACACCTTATAGGATAGTTGGACTCTAGCTTGGTGTGTTAAAAAATGTTCATTTTATGGCACTATATAAATTTTATATTTATATTTTTGATTTTAGAGAATTTTTTTATCAGAATTTGATATTATGTAATTGAAGATTTGTTATTTGTTTTAAGTAATCTGTTTTGGTTTTTTCTTTATTTTAATTCTTGTCCTTGCTGCTAAAAATAATCTGTTTTGTTGTTGATGTTGCTATTTCTGGAGCTTTAAAAATTATCTTTTAAATTTCATGGATTTTTTTGGTTCCTTGCCCCAAAAGAATTCCTGATTTTTGTTTTTGAAGGATTTTTTTTAAAAAAAGGTTTAAGGTTTTTCTTTAATTATCCAAAAATAGAATG
This sequence comes from Myrmecobius fasciatus, assembly GCA_023553655.1. Classification (NCBI taxonomy): domain Eukaryota; kingdom Metazoa; phylum Chordata; class Mammalia; order Dasyuromorphia; family Myrmecobiidae; genus Myrmecobius; species Myrmecobius fasciatus. The sequence continues at coordinate 19,835 of JAJPUD010001475.1, read as the reverse complement.
AAGAGATAGTAAAAAACAAAACAATGGAAAATTCCAAATATATTTGGGATAATGTATTAGGAATACTGTATTGTTTCTTAGATAATAGCCATTTATTCTCTTCCATACCTTTTACCTTTTTAATATCACTATTTTCAAGTTGCAAGAATATTTGGTTATTCCAGTGAATAACTCTGCAAATGGGATAAACTACTCAAGGATAATTGTTATTTGATTTTTTTATATGGAGAATATAGGGAGCAATTTGTACCAGTCTATATTGAGGCACTGCAAAGAGAACAAGTACCAACTTTGTCATCCATTCCCTAGTTCTAGGTCACAAATCTAGCATGGACCAAAAAGGAGATCTACATAGTACAGTGGCATTTCTAGATAGGGAAGGTCTCAATTGTGTGTGGAGAAAAAGGAAGAAGTTTAGAGTTCAGCAGCAATAACAGTGATGTGGCTCAGGCCCCAAGCTTTTTCACTTCTAGCATCTAGCTCAGCTTGCCAGAGAAATGAACAAGGCAGAAATCCTAAGCCAATGGGGAACCCTTTGTTACATTTTATGGAGCCAGAAGAACTCTTTTTTTTTTGGAATCATTAAATTTTAATTTTTTAAATCAAATTTTGAAGGGAAGTATATCTGAAACTGTCTTCAGGCACTTCAGATGGTCACTTATAACTTTTACAATTAAATCTTTTTTTATTAAACCTTTTTATTTGCAAAACATATATATGGGTAATTTTTCATCATTGACCCTTGCAAAGCTTTCTATTACCAATTTTCCCCTCCTAACTTCCACCCCCTCCCCTAGATGGCAGGAAGTCTAATACATGTTAATTATGTTAAAATACTTGACAAATCGAATATGTGTGTATATATATGTATATATATATCATACAGTTATCTTGCTGTACAAGAAAAATCGGATCTACAAGAAAAAAAATCTGAGAAGGGAAACATAATGCAAGAAGACATCAATAGAAAGCATGAAAATGTTATGTTGTGGTCCACATTTCATATCCCTCTCTCTGGGTGTATATGGCTTTCTTCATCACTGAACAATAGTAATTGGTTTGAAACATTTCATTGTTGAAGAAAACCATGTCCTTCAGAATTGATCATCATATAGTCTTGTTGCCAGGTACAATGATCTCGCCAGAAGAACTCTTAAGGGGATGATAGAAGTTTTTGTTCAGGTCCAAATTCAGGTCAAGGACTTGGAAAGCTCAGTCTGGAAAGAGTGGAAGGGAACAACAATGAGACTTCTGTAGTTCAGACTATTTTGGGAATACTGAAGGCTTTTAGTTCTCAGTTCAAACTGCTCTTGTGAACCTGGAACAATACAACAGAAAGAAGCAACTCTATGAGTCCAGATCTTCCTTCCAAAAGTGTGCAGAACCTGCCTTTATCAAGTCTGATGTTAGGAAGTAGGTTGGAAGAGTGAGCAAACAACACACAAATTGCTGCTGTCATAAGCTACTATAGTAACAGGAACACTAGACACAGGGAATAACTCTAAAGCATTTACAAGCAATTCTTCAAAGAAAAACAGCCCTTGACACAGACTCATCTAGAATGCCTGACAAAGATGAAGCAAAGGTTTAAAAATAAGAATTTTAAAATGTTTTTAATAAATGACTGTTGAATATTTGAGAAATAGAACAATAGAAAAAATCAGAAAGAATTGGATAAGTTGTTCAGTTTGGTACAAAAACTTGATCCAAAACCTTGCCTACACAAGAAACTTCCTGAAAATTAGAATAGACCAAATAAACCAATGATTCCATGACATAATAAGAAATATTAAAACAAAGTTAAAATGCTAAAAAAAACTATCTCCTAGGAAAAACAGCTGGCCTTAATGATGAAGAAAATTAAGAGTTATTGGACTATATAGACATCATGACCAAAAAAAAGAACATACATGAAATATTTTAATAAATCTTAAAAAGAAAATTTCCCAGATCTCTTAGGACATGAGGGCAAAGTGGATATAGAAAGAATCTACCAGTTACTTCCTGAAAGAAACTCCAAAATGAAAATTCCCAGGAGAATAGCATAGTCAAAATCTAGAGCTAAAAGGATCAGTAACCCTTGGCCAATAATATCAGTTGTGTGCTTCAATTTCTTTATCTGTGAAATCGGCATAAAGGAACTGGAAATTGAGTGGATACCCATCAGTTGGAGAATGGAAATATGAATGTAATAGAATATTACTGTTCTATTAGAAATGATGAGCAGGTTGATTTCAGAAAAAAAACCTGGAAAGGATTACATGGACTGATGCCAAGTGAGGTGAGCAGAACCAAGAGAACAACGTTCACAGCAAAAAGATTATATGATGATCAATTGTGATGGATGTGGCTCTTTTTACCAATGAGGTGATTCAGGTCAATTCCAATAGACTAATAATGGGAAGAGCCACTTGCATCCAGAGAGAGAACTGTGGAGACTGAACGTGGATAAAAGCATAGTATTTTCTCCTTTTGTTATTGTTTGTTTGCTTGTTTTCTTTTGTGTGTTTTTTCTTTTGATGTGATTTTTCTTGTGCAGCATGATAAATATGGAAACATGTTTAGAAAAATTGCACATGTTTAAGTTATATTTGATTGCTTGCTGTCTAGGAGAGGGGGTAGAAGTGAAGGAGGGAGAAAATTTCAGAACATAAGATTTTGCAAAGGTGAATGTTGAAAACTACCTTTGCATATATATTTTGGAAAAAAACACCTTTAAAAATAAAATGTGCATAAATACAATAAGATATACTAAACTCCCATGGTTGTGAAGATCATATGTGATCAGTGTGTTAAAAACTTTGCCAACTTTAGTTGGGTTTTTTTTAATGATTTTTGTACATATTCATGTGAATATCTAAAAATGTCAAACAA
>JAJPUD010001475.1:0-16951 GCA_023553655.1 Myrmecobius fasciatus | reverse complement strand
AATGATTTTTGTACATATTCATGTGAATATCTAAAAATGTCAAACAAATCAAAATGATTAGTTGGAACTTTGCCAACTTTAAAGCATGCTATGTATATGCTTGCTGTTACTAGTATTATTTCTGTTCTTTTGTTTCCACTTATTAGGTGCCTAGGCCATAATAATAGTTCTAATTGTGTACCTTATCATTTTAGTTTCACACCTTCAAAAACTGAAAAAAGAGCTATTTCAAATAAATAATTTGAATAAAGAAATGTTAACTCGTTATTAATAAATTTTACCTATTTAAAACATTGCTTTACAATTTATAACAAACTAGACTATAAACTTAACATTGGTATTTATAAAATTATATTAGGAATAAGTATTACAGTTTAAAATGCTTATATTGGTTTTAAAATTTTGATTTTAGTTCAGTCTTCTGGCAATATTTTTCATGACATTTGTAATAAAATACTTTCTCTTAATTTTGTTTTCTTCTTATTTTGGTGGTTAGATCTCAGTTTTAAATTACAGCATCTTGATCTTCAGGACAAAATTAGTTCAATATTTATAATTACATATATATGTATATATGTGTGTGGGTATAACAATTACTATAAGGTAATGCTCTCATTATTGTGAATTACTTAATGTCATGTCCAGTGCAGAGAAAGAATGATGTAATCCATAAAACTAATGTAATAGCAGTTCAGAAATAAAACGAGCAGTTCTTTAGCTGCACACTTGAGGGCTCTGTAGACTGTGAAGAGTACACAGAACTAATTACAATGGAAAATTCTGTTCTTAAGTGATACATGGTACCTAAATTGTGTTTAATGCTGGCTAAGTTGTTTGGCTATATGCCATGATTGACCTTCCATTCCCTTGATTGAAATCATACATAAAAATTTCCTAATATCCTTTCTTATCTGAAAGTGTTAAGTAATCCATCTTTAAAAATGACTTTGCAAAATTGTTATAAAAATGTTTTTATGGAATCCTGAGATTAATGAAGAGTGTATTTTATTTCTGAGTTTAAGTAATAGTATTTCCCATGGGTTTAAAAGGAAAAATCAACTAGAGAACCCTAAAGAGATATAAGCACTTAATGTTTTTTCCTCTGTAGTAAAGAAACATCTTTTCTTCCATAAAGAATTATTCTGCAATTTCAAATTACAGAAATTTAACAAATAGAAAAAGATATTTAAAATTTTATTCTGATTATATTTTTCAGGGAATCAGAGCACGAATTTTGGAAACTGTTGTTATGCTGATTCTTCTTGCACTGCTCATTCTTGGAATAGTATGGGTAGCGTCTGCTCTCATTGACAATGATGCTGCCAGTATGGAATCTTTGTATGGTAAGGAATTTATTTCTTTCAATCAACTTCTCAGTGGTAGGTCACCATTTTATATACTTTTACATTCTTCTAATATGTTTTAATCAGCACTTGAAAATGATTTCCAGCATGGTTTATTCATGTGTCCACCACATACTTAATATCAATGCTGATTCTTGAAGTAGCTTCTAAGATGTTTTTGGTCAGAGCCTTTTGTTTCTAAGATGCCATTAAGGTATTTCTTCTGTAAAGTTTCACAAAAATTTTCTATTTTCTAAATCTTTTTACTCTTCTGTGAGTAAGATAAAGTTCTTAATTTGTTCCATCTTGTCTTTCAGCATTATATCCCATTACTCCTCCATTCTAATGCTGCCTTGGAGCATTGACACAAGCTCTATAACCTTTCTTTTCCATATATATATGTATATATATATATGTATAAAATCATTGAATTAGGGCTGGAAGGGACCTCAGAAAGCCATCTAACTAAATTTTGAACTTTTTCATTGTGGGAAACAAAGGCCCAGGAAAATGAAGAGATACATCTAAACACCTTCAGGTAGCCCAGTGGATAGAGTACTAGGTCTGGAGTTAGGAAGGCTTACATTTAAATGAAGACTTAGACATTTACTAGCTGTGTGACCCTGAGCAAGACACTTAAGCCTGTTATTTTAATTTTCTCATTTGTAAAATAGGGATAATAACAGTACCTCCCAGAGTGGTTGTGAGGATATTAGCTAATATTTGTAATGCTCTTTGCAAACCTTAAAGTGCTTTATAAATACTAGGGATTTTATTAATTAGTGGTACTATTTTAACCTAGGTTCAGACTTCAGAGCCGATTTTCTATTATGTTACATATTGTATGTACTCAGTATAATGTAAATTTGGTGAAGATTTTGTTTTTGTCTTTTTATCTCACCAGCACAGCATCTTACATATAGTAGACACTTAACAAGTTTTGATTGAGTTGAATTAATTTTATCAGATTTAAATAACTTTTTAATGTTTAATATCTTAATGTGTATACAATATTTAATGCATATATTAAAATATTTTTGTTACAGATCTCTGGGAATTCTACCTACCTTATTTATATTCCTGTATATCATTAATGGGATGTTTATTACTTCTTTGTAAGTATTCTTCTGATTAGTGGAAGTCAGATTTTATTAACAAACTCCATCAGCCCATCTCCTAAGACTCAATATCACTAGAGATTTCCAGGAACTTGTGATTTCTTTGAGATCAGATTTTTTACTTTTCTAGGTTTTGACTTTTTTATTAATTGCATTTTCTTTCAGGAATCCATTAGATTATGTTTCTCATATGTCTAATAGTGTTCATTTAAAAAATAAGCTTCAGTAAGAAGGATTGTTGATACTTGGGAACTTTGATATAACTTGGTCTTTTTGCTATTTCAGTAGCTAAAACATATATAGTTAGGATTCAAAATAAACTATTCTATTTCATATTGAATAGTTAAAACAAAATTTAAGAATTTTGACTTAAACCCCCACACACACACACATACACACACACACACACACACACATGTATGTATATCTCTTGAGGCACTGGAAAACTTGGCATCTATCTTACTGTATACATGCATAATTTCAGGGTTAAAAAATATAGTTTCCATTTGCTGCTAGTTCCTCAATATTCTAGTCTGATAAATCAGTTTACTTGTATGACATTTGTTTTCTTTTCTGCCTAGCTTTAGGTGTGTAGTAATAGCTATTTTTCTTCATTTCTGTAGAGCCAAATCTTCATGTTAGTTTTGAATTGTGTCTAAGATGTATATCATTCTTTTCTTTTGGCCTTCAATCTGTTACTTCCCACCTACTTCACTCTACCTTATTGAGTATTCAGTTAGCTTTCCTTGATCTTGCTAGTATTACTTTTATTAAATAGAGATTTTTTCCTTTGAAGTAGTAATATTTTGCAATATTTCTATCAGTTCTTTCTATTCTCTCTGCTATATCCAATTGAGCAATAATTTGAATTGAAATTACTATCTATTAAGAAATTTGACTGGCTACCAGCTTTTCTCATATTTTATATAGTTTCATATATAAACATAAAAACATTACCATTTTATATGTTCACATATGTATTTCAGAGTTTTATGTAGTTTAGTCTTTTTAATAACTTAATATAATTGCAATTATATTACTTAAGGAATGAATAAATAAATCATTCATATTTTAAAAATATTAAATGTTTTATTGCTACTTGCCAGGATTTGAGTGCATAAGTAAAGATTTAATACAATATTATATGGTAGTAGATTAGAAAAAAATGCTTTAAGTTTTCAAATATTGCATTTTATTTTAAGCTTCAACTTAACATATGTACTTTTTAAAATGTTTTATTTTTTAAATGATAGTATCTATTTAAATGACCCAAAGCAAGAAAAAGTTGAAATCATTTAAAAGTAGACTTGTCCTTGTAAACCTCATGTTCTTAATTTTAAATATATATTCAATACTGACACACCTGCATTACCAGAAGAGTACAAGTAATCTAAGACATCTTTTTATTTAGAAATTATTTCTGTTATTTGGAAAGAATCTTCCTCCAGATTTACTTTTTAATTTTTTTAATTAATAAAGGTTAAAATTAGATTCTATTCTCATATCTGCAGTGTGGTAAAGAAGCCCAGAACTATGCTAGTTTCTTGCTAGCAATGGCAGATTGTGATTAAAATTTGCTGTAGGTACAGTATATGCATAATCAAGAGTGAACTCTATAATGCTAGACTTCAGATAATGCCTTCCTTCATGTGCATAGTGAAATATAGACCTTTATTACATGGAACACCTTTAACAGAAGTGTTATTCTTGACCTCCAACTAAAACATTTTAATGATATTTTTCTAAAGTTTGTCTTAACACTTTTTTGTTTTATAGGAAATTAGAAGTTTACAGAAGCAATGATTTAAATTTCAAAAATGTGATTAACCATTGCACTAAATAGCAACTCTATTGTTTCTATTTAGCATATCTCAGTTCTCTACTTCTAGTATCTTAAGAAGTCCTTTGGGAAGAAAAAACAAATAATGAAAATTGTTTAAGCCATGTTTCTTTGGTTGGTTGAATATAATCAAGACAGTTTGAAGTGTCTGATCATTCATTTGATTATATTGAAGTTCACATTGACCTAAAGATATATATATAGTTTATCTTTTCTCACTATAACATAGACTACCAAGTTCTGTTCTTTAACATGTTTTAGAATGACGTTTTAGTGTATTATTTTCTTATTTCTATTTTTCATTCTGTTGAAAATTAAAATGATGTTAGTCACATGGATGACATTGTAGACTTTTCTTAGTATCAGCTTAACTCTACTCACATTGAACTTTAATTTGTTTAAAATGTTCCCTGATGACCTTTCTATTAGGAATCTGATTCCATTGATATACTTAAATGGTTAAACAAGCATTTTTAACTTAGAAGAGTTATCAAAGAGATAGGCACTATTTAATTGTTGGTATTGAGTAATTGTTACTCATTGATGTTAAAATGTTTTCACTGATAACACAATAGTTTGTCATTTTATTTTATGCCAGGCAAGACTTAAAAATTATATATACATATATATAAATCTGTCCCTTAGTAAACAATTTATCTTCTACAGTATGCACACCAGTTGGGCTTTCACGAATGTTTACAGTCATGGGTCAATTGTTGGTGAAACCAACAGTAAGTATTTTGCAATCATTTTTTCCTACAAAAATAAATGTAATTGCATTTGAATGTTTAAAAAATTATATTTTAACTTGCTATTTAGTGATGTATGTTTAATAGCAATGCTTGATTTTGTGATTATAAGCCTAATTGGAAAAATTTTCTTACTCATTTAAATCAAAATTTCTTAATCCTTAAAGGTATAAGCCATTTTAGCCTAGCATCCTGCTTTTTTAGGTGAATCATAGGATCTTAGTGGAAGGAACTTTAAAGATCATGTGTCTATACTTATCTAACAAGAGGAAATTGAGATCCTGCAAGGTAAAATTAATTGCTCAGTCAGCAGATGATTTCTGAAAAAATTTTTTCCTAAATAGAAATTTTACAGTATTTCAAGACTTAATAAACAAAACTTGTGCAATTTGGTTTTTTTACTTAGTAGAATTTTTTTTTTTTTGGTGCCTTTTTGCTTTTTTGCTGAGGCAATTGGGATTAAGTAATTTGCCCAGGATCACACAGCTAAGAAGTGTTAAGTGTCTAAGGCCATATTTGAACTCAGGTCCTCCTGACTGTAGGGCTGGTGCTCTATCCATTGCACCACCTAGCTGCCCCTAGAATTATTTTTAAAAATACACACACATATAATATGTATATGTATCATATGTAATTTATTTTTATGAATTGAATTTTTCATCAATTTTAAATTTAATTTTATAGAAGACATTATTAATTTTCAATTGGTTGTGATTCTAAATGATTATTCTGTTAGTAGATCTTTGCAGATCAATTACTTGATGGACTTAGATGTACTAATGGAATTTACTAATTTTTCCCTCACAGTAAATCTTTTTTTATAAATGGAAAAATTCATTTGTAGTATGAATTAACTTTATCTCATTTATCAGTTTCATAAAATTGAATTTTCATATGCATGTATAAATATAAGTACAAATTTTTAAAAGAAGTGTACATCCACTTTAATATAATTTCTAGAAGTATATTTCTTTAAGTCAATATCATTCACATATATGATATATTGTGTCAGATTGATTATTTATCTAGTTAGACTTTGAGAAGCAAGGTCTTGATTATTTGTACTAACAGGAGATTGGGGGTACAACTTTTCTAAAAATCAGTCCTTTTTGGCTTTATGGCTTTTTTTTTTTGCATTTGCATTTGATATGTGTTATATTGTTTAGGAACCAATTTATATAAAATTATGAAACTACACAGTAAAGACCTGGCTTTAGAGAAACTAAAAAATAAGTAGTTTTATTCTTTTTTTTTTTTTTTTCTATCTGCTAAGGTCTTCCATTTTGGAAATAGTTTGTCTCTTAGACTGATGCAAAATACTAATCTCAAGCAATTCTGTCCTCTCTCAGATCTTCCTTGGAGTGAGGGGTATAGTTAAGTATGTGGTTTTTAAAGTATTTTTCTGTTAGAACAAGGGCTGAATAACAATGATTATCTTTGTGTTGTGATTTACAGTTTGCAATATACTTTCACATATATTATTTCATTTGGTCTGCATTGTGAAATAGGGCAGTATTATTTTCCTCATTTTAACAATGAGAAAACTTAGGTTTATAATGGTTTAATGGTTAACTCCAATCAAACAGCTAGAAAGAGGTGGAGTTGGTCTTACAACCACTGACTTCTGACTTGAATTGTTTTACTAAGCATCACAGGATTAAGCAGATGTAATGTGATGTAAACAAAGCAAACATTTAAAGAATAGATTGCTGATTTCTCTTTGTCAAATGCAAAAATCACATAGAATCAACTAGTATCTACTATGTGCCAGGTAACTGTGCTACCCTGGAGATTGGAGGGTGAAGGGGAGTTGGGAGGGTAGCACATATAATCAAATTGACTAATATTATTTTCATTTTTATTTAATTTAGAGGAGAATTATGACATAATGGAAATGTATTATATAATATTAAAATTTAAATTCCTCCATTTCATTAATTGGCCTCATTACAGGTTGGCTTTGATAAGGACAGTTAAATTTCATTATGGTATTTTCAGAGTAAAAAATAAAGGCAAAACATTACATGCTAGTGAATTATTTGTGCTAAATTAAAGTAAATGTTCAACAGGTTGCTATATACAAGGAAAAAAATAATTATTGAGCTAAATATTTTAAGTCCTTTTTAGTTTTAAATTATGACTTTTGGAGCATGTATAAAGCATATAATATTTGTTTATGTGTCCTTAGAAATTATTATATTTGGTAATTATTAAAAAAACCCATAGTTTTCATTAGCTTTATGCTTTTGGCAAATGAAATAAATGCAGATTACTTGATAAAGAAATAACTTTTGACTTCTTTAGAATGCAAATCAGTAAAGTAAACATTTGGGGCAATTTTTGGGTGTATTTAGTAATGTGTTTGTGTGTGTATATATATATATATAATCTGCATATATATATGAATATATATATGTTCTCTAGCTTGCAAATGTTTTAACTGAATTATAACCTAATAATAATTAACATTTAATAGCATTTTAAGTTTTGTACATAAATTAAAAGACAATGATCATTTATTTTACATTACTATATAATTAATAATTTTATTTTTATATTCAGATTCTTGAAGACCTGGATGAACAAATTTATATCATTGCACTTGAAGAAGAAGCACTTCAGAGGAGACTAAATGGTATTTGTCTCTTAAATATTTAGACCAAAAATTATCATGTAAATCCATAGTGTAGGATATAAACAAAATAGACTCTATGTGATATTTTGGAATCAGAACTTGGGTGAAGATTAGGCTATAGCCTAACTGTAGCTATGTGACTGAGGCATCAATTCTTTCCTTAATCAAAGTGATTGGCTTCAGAGGGAAGTGTTCAAATTTGTGCTGCTATCAGCTTTGGAGCAGATGAACCTCACAGGTAGATGCATCTTTGCAAAGTCTCAGTCTATTTTATTGAAAGATAAACTTTTAGTTACTTGGCTATTGAAGTTTTACACATTTCATGTAATCTTGTTTATAGCTTGAGTTAATCTTCCAGTTCTTTATTTTCTGAAATCATGCATCCAGGCAAGTTACAGAACAGTCAATAATCATGGCTGATATTTATATGATGCTTTAAGGTTTACAAAAAGCTTCATTATATATAATAAATTCAATATACATTATACATTCATTATACAGTATACATTATACATCTATATATACAAAGTATACATTACACAATATACCTATATTGCATAATGTTGTTTGAGGGAGATACTACAGAGTATATTTTCTTCTTTTTACAGATTAAGAAACTGAGTGATTAAGGGACTTACTCATTGTTTAATAGTATCATAGGCAGATGTTAAAACCAAAGTCAACACTCTAACCTCTATATCACACTGTATCCTTAAGGTGCAAAAATTACTTTTTTCTTAATTATTGTTTTCTTAATTATTCCTTGAAAGTAAAGTATTTTTATATGATGATCAATTCTGATGGACATGGCTTTCTTCAACAATGAAATGTTTCAAACCAGTTCCAATTGTTCAGTGAAGAAAGCCATATACACCTAGAGAGAGGAATGTAAAATGTGGACCACAACATATCATTTTCATGCTTTCTATTGTGGTTTGCTTGCATTGTGTTTCTTTTTCTGATTCTTCTTTCTTGTAGATACGATTTTTCCTGCAGAAAAATGATGTGTGGAAATATGTATACATATATTCGATATGTCAAGTATTTTAACATAATTAACATGTAGTGGATATCCTGCCATCTAGGGGAGGGGTGAGGAGAGTAGGGGGGAAAAATTTGTAACAGAAAGCTTTCTAAGGGTTAATGTTGAAGAATTACCCATACATATGTTTTGCAAATAAAAAGTATTAATTTAAAAAAAGTGAAGTATTTTTTGATATAAAGTCTTGAAGGTAATTTAAAACTAGACCATAAAGCATCTTAGTAAATTAAAAAGTTTATTTTTTAAAGCCCTCTAATAGTTTTTGTTTTAATTATTGGTGTCTAGTAGAAAAAAAGGAAATTAGTAAAGAATGAAGACAAAAATTTTTCTTCAATTGTTTTTATTTTAGTGATTTTTTTTGTCCTCAGCTGCTTTCTCATTGTATTATAAAATAAGTGATTTTTTTCAATATTAAAATAATTAGCAACAAATTACATTTAATTTTAATTCAGAAATAAATGGTATGTTACAGGAAATGTGTCATTTTCACCAAAGTGTGTAATTCTGATATATCTTAAGATTATATGTAAAGATTTGTTTAGTTTAAAAAAAAAGCTGATATTAGATTTATTTTTAAAGGTTTTTTTTTTTCTTTTTCTTTTTCTATTTTTTGTTTTTTTTGTTTTTGGTGAAGGGTAGAGCTGGAACCATTGTACAGAAAAGTAAAATAGACACCAAAAATTGAGGGGTAAACTCTTTAAGGTATCTTTAATACCTTAGGCTTATTATACTATTAACACTACTTTTATATACCATTATATTTAGTTGTTAGCAGTAATTGAAAATAAATGATTGTTAAAAATTTTATTCAAAAAACAGTGTTATCAACCTCATACTATTGCACTAAATTTATAAATCTTTTTAGAATTTATTTGTTGTAGATATCCATGATAAAATGTGATAAATATATATAAATTACCAAGAATTAAGATGAATGTACCTTTCAGCAATGTAGAATGTATTTAATCCTATCACATAGGATTTAATTTCCTTCCTATCCTCTCCCAGTACTCTTGAGATGTATGTTATTTACATTTTGCAAATCAGTAACTAGAATTTAAAGAGGTTAGACAAGTTTTGTCACAGATAGTATTGGTACTAGTAATGATTGAAATAAACCTTTTTTTGTCAACCTTACTTCCTATCTGTCCTCATTTTTTCTGGAGTGACCAAAAATATTTAATTAAAAATTATTTTAAAATCCTAAGGCGTAAGCATTCTCCTAAAGTTTGAAAGTGTCATTTGGTAATAAAGAAAAAGAAATACTGGCTAAGAGGCCAAATGCATCTTTAAATGAAGTGGAGCAAGAAAGCTACTATATGTGTTAAATAATAGATTTTACATTTTAAAGTCATTAATACAGATTCAACAGCACATTTTTGTTTTGTATCATTTTGGTAGGCCTTATTTTGCTTGTGGCTCTACTATTATCTAAATTGTCTTTATAGCATACAAAGATGTATTCACTGAGTCTCTTTGAAGACATCTTAGTGATTATTATGGTTACTGTTTGATGTTAGTTATCTACTGTAAAATACTAAAATATTAGGTCTGTTAGTAGAAGCATGTTTATGGTATTATGTGAATACTTCTATGACAAAAAAAATCAGAATTAGGTAAATAATTGTTATATGGGTTGAGTGTTTTCATTAGTCTACCTCAAAAGTTAAAGAGAACTAAAATGTATAGGTTTAATGTTAAAAGTTATATGATGGAGGGAGAAGATTCATGTTGTGTATTTTGAAGCAAGCTTTTCAGTAAAAATTGTGGAAATATCAGAGTAAAACAATACATAATTACAAAATTTGAGAAATGGAAGAGAACTCAGTGACTATCTAATTTAATCTGTAAATAAAAGGAATACAGATCCTAACACAGCTAACAAGTAGCCATCCAGCAAGGAAGGGAAACCAGCCTCCTCTTAACACAGCCTGTTCCTTTTAGAGTCATCTTTAATTGTTAGAGACCCTTACTTGAACTCAACCCTAAATTTATCCTCTGGGCTAAGAACAAATCTAATTCTTTCTCAATATGACAGCCTTTTCAGTATTTGAAAATAGCTATCATATGCTCCTTGAGTCTTCTTTTCTCCAGGCTAAACATTCCCATTTCTTTCAAGCAATCCTAATAGGACATGGTCTCAATGCCCCTTATTAACCTGATTGCTCTCTTCAGAACTTTCTCTAGCTCATTAATTTCCTTTTAAACCTGTGACACCTACAAATGAACATACTCTAACTGAGGTCTTATGAGGGCAGAAGACATTGAGACTATTACCTCCCCACGTCTGAAAATTATGCCTAGAATTTTAATGCACCTGAAGATCACATTATGTTTTGGGGTTTTTTTGGGGCTATCATATCATACTACTGATTCATATGGTACTTGTCATCACTAAAATCCCATAATCTTTTTCTTAGTGTAAGTGTTCTCTACTGTGCCTTCCATCTTGCGTTGTAAAGTTGTGTGTTTGGGGTAGTTTTGTTTGTTTTTACACCAAAACATAAAATATTTATGTTAAATTTCATCTTACTAGATTCAGCCCACTATTCTGTTAGGGTTTTTTTGCATCTTGACTTTGTTATCCTGTGTATTAACTTTGCCTCCTATATTGGTGCAAAATTGATGAGCATACCAACTATACTTATATATTATTCATAAACATGTTAAATGACAAAGCATAGGTCCTCCTGATTCTCTACTGGAGATTTCTTGCCACCTTGACATCTGAGCCATGAATTAAGTCCTTTTTTTGAGTCTGACCATTCATTTAACCCGATGGAATCAGTTAATATATCCTAACTATGTTTTCATATAGCCCATATCTCTAAAAGAAGAGTATGACATACTTTATCAAAAGTTTTTGTTAAAATTTAGGTTAAATTATATCCATAGAATTCCCTTAATCCTTTAATTTAGAAATCCTGTTAAAGAAGGAAATTAGATTAGTCTGCCATGATTCTCTTGTCCCTTTTTAAAAATCTTTTTTTTAGGTCTATCTAGATGTTTGTCAACCATATTTTTTATTATCCTGTTTGGAATCATCCCTGAAATCAAAAGCAAACCCACTGGCTATTTGCAGACTTTCTTCTTTATTTTGAAAAGGGGCACATCAGCTCTTTTCCAGTCTTGGGTTACTACTTGCATTTTCTGTGATGTTTCAGATATCACTGATTGGTTCAGAAATTATTGCAGCCAATTTTTTTCAGGATGAATCTAGTTAATCCTGGCCATGTGACTTGAGTTCATCAAGGGCATGTTAATGCTCCCATTTCTCCTTATTTTAGACATTAGACAATTTCTAAATTCCTTATTAGTTTCCTTTTCTGGCTAATTAGAAAATCACTTCTGTTTTTCCCTCATTAATTTTCATCTGTTCAGTATTCTTATCTCTGGTTCCACTATTTCTTCGTGAATGAATCTTCTACATACAACTTAACCTAGCCTCATTCCCTTTTCTTTTTCCCATTTCTTTTGGATAACATATACCTGTATCCAGTATAATCTAGTTCTGCATTTCATCAGATCTTTGTAAAAATTATGAGATCACTTTGCCTCCTTGTGTTAGTTTCTGTTATTTCTACCAAGTTTTATTTATGAAATGCTTAGGGCGAATATTTCTTAATCTGTATTGGAATTTTAGTTGCAAAAAGCAATAACTTATAAGAATTCTTGGTTCTTATTTATCTTTATTTGAAAATTTGATAGCTGATCAGATAGCATTAACAATTAATGTCAGTAGACACTCTTATTAGAACAGCATGCCATATTTGCTGGATTTTACTATGATAGTATTTTATTGGCTATTGCAGGTATTTTTTGTATGCCTGATGATATGTATGAGATTTTATGGTTTTTAAGCATGATATTTGAGATTTAAATGTTTTCTTTTTTCTTTTTAAATTTTTCATACTATTTTTTTGGAGGTGAGGCAATTTTTGGGGTTAAGTGACTTACCCAGGGTCACACAGCTAGGCAGTGTTAAGTTTCTAAGGTTGGATTTGAATTCAGGTCCTCCTGATTGTAGGACCAGTGCGCTATCCACTGTGCCCCATAGCTGTCTTGATCTTTTCACTATTATTAATTTATTAACACGAAAATATAAAAAAGCTATTTTACATCTGTTTATTGACACTGCAGTAACTGTATCACGTCTTGTGACCTTTGATGAGCTCGGACAAGAGTGATGGTGAGCATGTGTCTTGTTCTAGCTATCACTTCAGGCTTCCTCAGCTCCATTTTTTCATCGTATTTTCCTTTGCTTCAGTCTCAGAAGGTGATTTGGTCCTTCTCCTTAACCTACACCAAAGCTCAAACTTATGCCTTTGAATTCTATCCCCTCCTGTTTCTTAGCAGCTTTCCCCTTTAATCAGCCTTTCTCTCTTAATTTTCAGCCTCTTTTTATACATTTGTTCTTTTCTTGCTGCCTTCAGTCATGCCCATCATTAAGGATTCTCTATTCTTAAGAAAAAAAATCTCCATTTTTTTCTTGATCCTATCATCCATTCAAATGATTATTTTAAGTCTCTCCTCCATTTAACAGTCAAACTCCTTAAAAGAACACACCACCTGTCTGTCCCTATAGCCACACTTTCTTATCTCCAACTGTTACCAACCCCTTAAAATCTGGTTTGTATCATGACTGGTCTTCTGAAATTGCTTTCAAGGGCAAGACTCTGCTCCCTCTCTCTAGTTGCTCCCTCATTCCCATACACTTCAACTCTCTCCTTTTCTGAACTTCCCTCTTACTCTTGAGGGTACTACCATCATACTAGTTACTCAGGTTCACAACTTTGATGTCATCTCACCTCTTCATGCTAACCCACAATGTACAATCAGTTGCCAAATTTTTATCATTTCTACCTTAACATCTCTTATACATACTTCTTTCTCTCAGACCCTCCTCATCCATTGGACTATTGCAAAAATCTAATTTGTCTCCCTGCCTAAGTCTTTCCCCATATCTTGACTCAGCTAGGAAAGTGCTTTTCTGATGCATAGCAAGCAAGTGTAAAGGGCATTTAAGCTCTTTGTAATCTTATGCTTTCTCTCTTATACATAACTTTCTCACTCTTGTAACATTCTGAAACTTTAGTCACCTTACTTGGGCTTGTTCCTGTTACATGGTGCTCTATCTTCTGTCTTTGAGGCCTTGCTCTGTTTCTACTATTCCTAGAATGTCTTTTCCTCCTCACTTCTACCTTGTAAGTTGGCTCAAATCCAATTTCTTGTAGGAGGCCTTTTCTTGTCATCCTCATTGTTAATGTTTTCTCCTCTGAGATTAGTTTACATCTTATCTGATTATTTATCCCATCCATATAGCCAGGGACTTGATGTCCCTGAGAGCTGGAAAATCCGCATACTTTTTTTTGGCCATCCCTTCATACTGAAGAAGTCTGAGTTTTTTCTTTTATGGGGTGTTTATAGTACCTTATTGTAAACTTTGGGTTAAATATTTGGTCATAGGCTCTGTGATGTCTGCTAGCTTTCATTTGTTGTCTATGGCCTCTACAAAACTCCCCCCAAATTCCCATTACATTTCTTATGCTGATCTACAATATATTGAAACCATGATAGGGAAAGTCATAATATGTAACATTATTGACTCATTAGAACACTTATCTGTTATTCTTTTCCTGAATTTCTTAATTACTCCATTTCATTTTCTTTATCAGAATCATTTATCTTGTATTCCCTAAATGTAATTGTATCTTAGAACTTTATTCTGGGTCCTCTTCTTTTTCTATACTTTTTCAATGACATCTTCCATTCCCATAGATTTAATTATCATTGCTATACACATGACTTACTAAATTGCATATCTAGCTCTCATTTCTCTTATCTCTGTAGTTCTAAATCTCAACTGATTATCTCATAGTGATGTCAAATTCAAAATGTCCAAACCCAGAAATTTTTATTGTTCCCTAAAAATCTTTGGGGAAGCAAGGTGATAGTGCATATCATGCCAGCTCTCCATTCAGGAACACTTGAGATCAAATGTAGCCTCAGTATGACCTTGGGCAAGTCACTTAACTGTTTGCCTCAGTCTCCTCATTTGTAAAAATGAGCTGAAGAAAGAAATTGTAAACCACTCCAGTATCTTTGTCAGGAAAACCTCAAATAGAGTGATGAAGAGGCAGACACAATTGTTATGACTGACCAACAACAATGAACCTTCTATTTTTCAGATTGCTTATTTCTATCCTAAATATTTTTTTTCTTATCCTTTCTCTCCCCTCACCTTCCTGTAATTGCTCAGTTGACAAATTTGGTCAATTTTACCTCCTCACCTTCTCTTATTTCCATTAGATATTTTTTACAGATAAAACTAGCTATTGCAGTATTCTTTCACAAGGAAAAATCTTCATAGTTTTATGCAATATGGGATAAAGGAGAGATGATATAAGTAATGAAATTAGGAAAGGTTTTTGAAAGAGATATCACCTATATTAAGGCTAAAAGGAAGAGAAGGATTTTAGTAGATGGAGCAGATAATCTAAAGCACAGGAGATAATTTATAAACTACTGGGAAAGTGCAAAATAAGATTGAGGAAGAGCAAGTGTGAGTATTCCCCAAGGTTCTGTCCCAGGCCTTTCCTCTCTCTTGCTCTCACTCTTGGGGGACCTTATCAGTTCCCATGAATTCATTTGCCATTTCCAACTAGAAAACTCCCAAATATACAACTCCTAATTTCTCTGCTGAACTACAATTCCAACATTGCCAGCTCCCTGCTACTAAATGTCCCATTTGGATCTCATACACATCATGTCCAAAATGAAACTCATTTTTTTTTTCTGATTCCCATATTCTGTCCAACTTTCCAATTCTGTTGAAAGTACCATCATCTTTCTAGTCCTTCAGGTTTGCAAACTCTTGGGTCCCTTGTCATCACTGCTCCTCTGCTCCCAGTTAGCAAATCTCATTTTGTCAATTCGTTTCTACTTACCAAACCTCCACATGGCTTCTCACCTCAACTATTGTAATTGCTTCCTGCTGGACATCCTTCTTTAATTATTTTCCTGCCTCTAATACATCTTCCTTGTAGAAGCTTAAAAAAAAAATCTTCCCCATGAAACAGATCTGACATGGCATTTTCTTCCACCATTCCACACTTAACTTTCTCTTGCTCACCTTTATGAACTGTATTTTCACTAAGAACTCCCATTTTAGCTACTTCATCGTTTGTATGAGCATCTGGGTACTTGACATGAATTCTCTTCTTCCCAAATACCTTGATATTATTCATAGCTTAACTCAGGCACTGCCTCCTAGGGGAGACTTTTCTGGAACTACCTAGCTTTTGGTGCTTTCTATTGCCTGTATTATTTTATATTTACTTATATGCTTTATAGTATAAATTCTTTGAGGTCAGGTATATTTTTAATGAGGGAGGGAGAGTGGTTGTCTTTTTTCCTAGCAGTGCTTTGTACCCAGTAGGCATTTAATAGAAGTTTGTTTAATGGAATGGTAATAGGTCACACCATTATGTCAGGGACATTATATTGATCTTTTGAGTAAAGGCATTATATTATCTACGAAGGTTACCAAGGAGTTTCAGATAGCTTGGTTTGTTAATAAAGTCCTCTTCAACTTTACATCTCTTCACACAATCTTTGATCCAGGTTCCATGTCCCACTTGCCTCCGTGTTCTGCTCTGTGCCTTTACTCTGTCTCCCATCCCTAGAATGCTTCTTCACCTCTGTGATTCTTAGTCGGCCTGATTCAAATCCTGTCTTCTGCAGGAGACCTTTCCTCGTCTTCCAGTTTTTCCCTTTTCCCTTTTCAGTTACTTTCCATCAACTCTTTCCATTTTACACATACCTAATTATTACACATTATCTCCCACATTTGAATTGGGCTTTTGAGGACTAGGAATGTTTTTGCTTTTGTGCCCCTAGCACTTGACAGTGCTCTGGCACATAGTAAGTGTTTAATAATAACTGACTTAATTAGATACAATGTTACATGCATATTTAGTTGTTGATGCCTTTTAGACACATAATATTTTCAGCAGTAGCATATGCAGTTATGAACTATGAAGGACATTGTATGTGTGCTTCTATACATACATGTACACATGAGCATATATGTATGTGAAAGACCTAGTACCAGCTAATGTCTTAAGTAATAAAGAACAGTAAGCAAATTCATCTTTTCTTCCCTTCCCTTCCCTTCCCTTCCCTTCCCTTCCCTTCCCTTCCCTTCCCTTCCCTTCCCTTCCCT
>JAJPUD010001474.1:422118-432576 GCA_023553655.1 Myrmecobius fasciatus | reverse complement strand
GATTACTTATATTTTAAGATTTATTTGTTGTTATGAAAATTGTGATAATTTTTAAAAAATGTTAAGAATATCTGCAATAGATGGCTTTATGTCAAGTGAGGAGGAAACATTTTTTAAAGGGGGGGAGATATTGTTATTTAATGACCTTAAACTTTTCTTGCTGAAACAAAGATCCATCTTTCTGGTTTTTGTCAAATTTTTTTGGCCTTTTTTTGAGATGCAATTGAGGTTAAGCGACTTGACCCGTTCACATAGCTAGTAAATGGTAAGTGTCTGAGGCCAAATTTGAATTCAGGTCCTTCTGACTCCAGGGCCAGTACTCTCTCTACTCTGCCATCTGGCTGCCCCTTAAGACCCTTCTTTTTTTTTTTTTTAACATGATCTTCTTGTGATGAGATGTGACTATGAATCATAGAAAATCACATTGCTGAATAATTAAAAATGAGGGCAACAAGAGAAATAGTGCAAATAAAGAATTATATGACTATAGAAGGTGGTACCATCATATGTATGGCATATGCAAAAAAATGATAGGCAGTCCATATGCTCTGCTGATATCTACAAAATATCTAGAGAACCAGAGGAAGACTCTCAGCACATTAAGCAGACCTCCCTATGGAGGATTTGTAGAAAGACAGGGAAAAGAATTGCACAATATATGAAGGTTGTGATTTGCACTGTAGGAAGGAGTACTTACATTGATTAGATGACAGAGCCCTCAAAAGTCCTTAAGTCCAAATGTAAATAAAATCTCATGCTAAAGCAAAGGCTTAAAGGCTGTGGTAGAAAATTAATACAGAGGCACAATTTTCAAAGCTTGTCCAGGAGATAAAGTACTTTGTTCTAACTTAGTTTCTTGCTACATTTATAACACAAGTTTTGTGGGTGATACAAAGCATAAGAACTAGTCCTTCATCTCAAAGAGCTTAACATCTAGTTGAATAAATGAGATATATACATTTGAAAAGATAACAATTTAAGAGATACAGTAATGATATGAGAAGGCAACACATCAGCAGAAGGAAGCAGAGCTAGTGGGAAGGTGTCTGAAGAGAAAATAGGAACTGACACTACCAGCATCAACCAGGCCTGCCATCTGGCTTCCTATGAGATTTTATCATTGTCCCCCTAGGTTGTACTTAGCAGGGAAAAAATTTCAAGTGGGACTTACAAATGACAAGATCCTGGAACATAGCAATTCTACCAGGAACAAGACAATTGCAGTGACAGTCTGCTAAGGTGGTCAAATATGGAGACAATAGACAAGAGCAGGACACCCTGTCATAGCTGCATGGTGAACCAAGACAGAATGGGCCAAAGGGAAAATGTCATAGAATAATAAAATAAAGAGAGAAATGGAGAGAGGGAGAGAGGGAGAGACAAAGAGAGAGACAGTGACAGAAAGAAAAAAAAATATGTCATACCTTGGAATCATTGGGAAGGATGACACCTAAGTACTATATAAAGACCCACATTTATATAATTTGTTTTAAGTTTATCCAGAGTATTACTCAACCATTCTGTGAGACAGTCTTACAATATCAAGACTAAATTGAGTTCAGAGAATTCCATGTGATTGGTTCAGAATCAGTACTCAAACCTAGGTTTCTCCTGACTCCAAATCCAAATCTTTCCACAATAATATGCTGCTTCTCTAAAAACTAAAGGGAACTCTTTTTGAGAAAAAACCTCTTCTGGAGGCAAATTTCCCCTTTTGGGGATCTCAGCAGCAGACGTGGTCTCAATTAGTATTACTAGGCAGAGGACTCCAAAGCCTATATATCCCACTTACCTTTCTCCTAAACTGCAATCCTGTTCTCACTGTCTATTGGATACCTAACTGATGAGTTATGTCTGATTCTCCAGGACCACATGGACCATACTGTTCATAGGGATTTTTGGGCATAGATACTAGAATGGTTGGCCATTTCCTTCTCCAGTGGAGTAAGAGAAACAGAAATTAAGTGACTTACTCAGCATCATTCAACTCCTAAGGATTTGAGACCATATTTGAACTCAGTTTCCTGATTCCAGGACCAGTGCTAGAGCCACTAAGCCACCTAGCTGCCTCCTAATGTCCCATAAAGATCTTAAATCCTACATGTCAAAAACTCCATGTCTTTTTTCCCCTTCCTTCTTGGCACTTCCATTTTTGAGGAAGGGCACAGACTAGCAATCATTCATTTTCTGCGCTTCATCAACATGCACACATGGTACCATCCTTTCCACACCCCCCTGCTTTTTGTTGTCTTCCCCCATTAAAAGACAAGATCCTTGAGAGCAAGGATTGTCTCTTTTTGCTTGTATATGTATCTCTAGAACTTTGAGTAGTGCCTCACAAATCATTTTGTTTAACAAATGCTTGTTGATTTGATTTAACTTCTTCCCATAACCCACCCCTTTTCCTAATTTCTCATTTTTTTTCCTAGGGTGCCAGAAATGTAAATAACAGTGAGCTGGCACGGTTCGCCAATTTTGCAAGTGAGGGGTTTTAGTCTGTAAAATATCACAAAGAAGGAGACATTTCAGATTCTGAACACAAAATACTTGAGTACTCTGAAATATAATGATGAAATCACAAATAATAAGGGTTCCAAAGGTTAAGAAGTCATTCTCAGTGACAGAGGTTTGGATGAAACCTTGATTCTTATAACAGAATATTTAAAACAGATCCTTAAATCAACACAGAATACATATCACAAGGTATAGCTCCTTGTGAAATTCTAAAGGTATGTCTAAGTGACGTGAAGTGATCATTGCAAACCTATTAGAAGAAAGATAAATAGAAGTTTTAACTCTACATTAATTGATATTATTGAGTTTCAGCATTTATTGTACAATATAAAATTGCATTTTTTCCAAATCACCCAAGTTTAAAATGGGGAATTTTTCCTAATTATTTGGTCCCTTAATACTTTTGTGATAGGACTAATATCTAGCAGTTTCTCCAACATGAATTAGACGCAGTCCTACTCCTTTTCTCCTAAGGCAGAGATTATTTTTCTCTAAAAAGGAAAGCAAATCAGTGTGGGACCTGATTGCTTCATGTATTCTTAAAGATCACAATTGAACCACAACTTTGTGACCATAAACCTGTGAATGGAAAAGGACTTTGTTTCTGTTTTTCCTCTTTTACACTCTGAGAAATGGATTTAGAAGGTTGTTGCTATTCTGTTCTGCTAAAGGTGATCTCAAACTGGGAAGTTTGAGCCCTAATGACCTTGGAACCAGGATGTAGGGGAAATTGTGCACTGAGCCAGTCTGCTCTATAGGAACTAAGCTAAATTGTGAACCTAATTATTTTTTCTTCTCCAGAGACTAAAGTGTTGCATAGCAAGGGAGAAAGATTATGCCTCCTATGCATTAGGGAGGAAAATTTGTATGTTCTATACCTTTGGAAGGAAATATTTATTTGTAAAAGCTAATATGTCAATGGATAAATGGAATTGGGGTTCCAGGGGTTTCCTTTACACTTAAGGGAATACCATCATGCGGCTGGAGTCATTTATAGAATACCTAGACAAAACTAATCCCCTAAAAGATATTGAAGAATCTGGGGAAGGAGTGAAAGACAATGAAGGTTGTGGTAGTCAATGTAATATCTTTATATATATATATATACATACATACATATATATATATATGTATGTATATATATATATAAACACATTGATAGAGGAGAGAAGGAAGGAGGGGGAAATGAGGAAGAAAAGGGGAGGGAGGAGGAGAGGGAAAGAAAGAGAGAAAATAGGAAGGGGAAGGGAGGGAGAGAGAAATGGGGGAGAAAGAGAGGAGGGTGAGAGGGAGAGAGAGACAGAGAGGAAGAATAGATGGAAGAGAGGGAGAAGAAGGGGTGGGAAAAGGGAGGAAGAAAGAGAGAAAGGGAAAGAGGGAGAGGAGGAGAGAGAGAAAAAAAGGAAGGAAGGAGAAGAGGGAGAGGGGGACAGAAAGGAGAAAGAAAGAAGGGGAGGGAAAGGAGGAAGAGAAGGGAGAGGGAGTGAAGGGGAGGGAAAGAGAAAGTAATGGGGAGGAGAACACATGAACACTTGGTTCAAATATTTCTATATAGCTTATATATTTCTATGTATCTTATAGATAAGCAATGAAACTCTGACATTCAGTGAAGACCTAATCAAGGAGGAAGAATTTGTTATGTTATATTTGTTTAAATTGATAGGAGTTGTGTATATTTCATTTTGTCAGCTCATATTTATTAAGGACTTGTGCTAAGTGCTGGAGATACAAAGAAAAGCAGCTAAAGGGTGAAGCATGAGCCTTTCTCACCACCTTTTCTGATGACTCATGATAAAAGTCATGATTAATGTTTATTGAGCCAATAAATCTGGCTAAGGTAGAGGTTTTATGTAAAATAATAATGGCAAAGCTAGGAGAATTGGAGTTATTACACATCATGACAAAAGTCTAAGATTTATCCTCTAGCAATGGTTTCTAAACCTTATATGTACCCCACTCCCTCACCCCATCCCCACCCTCAGTTTGTTTTAAAAAATTTTGTCTTTCCACTTTAGAATTTAATTTAATGGGGCAGCTAGGTGGCACAGTGGATAGAGCACTAGCCCTGAAGTCAGGAGGGTCTGAGTTCAAATGTGACCTCAGACACTTAGCACTTCCTAGCTGTGTGACCCTGGGCAAGTCACAACCCCAATTGCCTCAGGGTGGGGAATAGAATTTAATTAAATTTTTTCAGTTAATGAAAATTAACTTTTTAACACCCCCCCCAAAAAAGAAAGAAAATGAAATACTAGGAGGGCAGCTAGATGGCACAGTAGATGGAGTACCAATCATGGAGTTAGTAAAAATTAAAATTCACATCAGTCCTCAGACACTTCCCAGCCAAGCAAGTTAAGTGACAAGTCACTTAACTTCTTATTGCCTCAATTTTCTCCTATGTCATCTGGCTTCCCATAGAACACTAGAACCTGTAACTAATAAATAAATAAATGTATATTCACATTATTGAATTTGTGGGGTTTTTTCTTAATTGATTGAGTATAGGTATAAAAAAAGTTTGGAGGATATTGTTATAGCTTAGAATGCAATAAATTGAGCTCTACTTTCAGTGTCAATCTTTCATATATTTGAAGACAGCTATTTAACCATCTTTCATTGCTTCTTTGCTAGGCAAAATCCTCAATTTCTTTAGTCTCTATTTATACAACAGGGTTTACAGAATTCTTAGCATCCTTAACATTTTACTCTGGAAAACTTAATTTATAAATGTCCCTAATAAAAAGTGGCAAGCAGAACCAGATAAGTGCTTCATACAATCATTTTTACACATTTTCTCTTAAAGTTGCACAAATTACACTAGTTTTCATACAATTATTATCACATAAGGGTTAACAGATTGTGATGAACTAAAACTCCTAGGTTTAAAAAAAACACACTGCAATTAACCCATGTGTTCTCTAACCTGTCTTTATGCACTTGACTTTTGTTAAAGCCTAAATTTAGGACTATAAATCAATCAAATAATAAATATTTACTAATCCCTTATTTTATTACAGGAACTATGCTAAATCTTTTTGAAAAAGTAAGAGCAAAAATAGTATCTGTCCTCAAGAAAGTTATATTTGAAAAGGAGAGAGAACAGGCACATAAAGTGGCACATTCAAGATGCATACAGAGGATACAGAAGTTGATCTTAGCTGGGAAGACATTAATGGAGAAAAAAGGACCAGGAAAGCCTCCTGAAATGAATAGGATTTAAGCTAACAAATCAAAGACTTTATTTGTATCCCTATTAATTTTCATCTTTTGTTCAGTTTAATGAGTTCTTTTTGAAATATGGTTTATATTTTGTTCAATCATAGTTGTTTTGTCCAGATTTGTGTTAACTGAGACTTAATTTGCATGTCTTCTTTGTCTTAATCTGTGTCTCTGGTAAAAATTTTGAACAGAATATAGAAGAGTGAGCTCTTCCACAAATCATAAGAGACCAGCTTTTAGGCTGATATCAATTTGTCAACACTCTCTGGGCTTGCTATTCAATCAGAAATTTGCCTGAATGTTCTCCTACCAGCCACATTACTTCACCTTGTTCATAGAGATATCAGGAGGAAACTTGGCTGATGCCATTTTGAAATCAAAATTCATTTAATATCTCTTAATCTATTAACTTGATAACTCATTTAAAAAAGCAATAACTTTCACATATAAGTGAAAAATCAGTACCAAATCTTGGTGAAAGCCAAGGGCATTGACTTAGGAGGTTAGTTCCTATTTAATTAATAACAAAATATACTTCTTCCCTCTCAAATTATTTTTTTCCATTATCATCACTTTTGTACAAAAGAACAAACCGGTCGTTTCACTTTCCACTTTTTCTTTCTTTTGAGATTCCGGAACACAACATTTGTGCCTTTTTATGCCTCTTCTTTCACTCTATGGAGTGGTCAAACTGCCCTTTTTACTATTCTTCCCATATGCTAGTCCATCTTCCATCTCTCCTTTTGAACTGCCCATCTCACTGACTGGAGTACATTTTTTTCTCAATTCTGCCTCTTAGAAATCATTGTTTCCCTCCAGACTCATCTTAAGCACCAACTTTTACACAAATCTCACAATCTCATTCACTAAAATCAAAAATAAGATCCACTTTCCTTATGAACAAAGTTATACCTAATCCTCTTCTGCCACATCCCCAAACATACACACCAACCCCAATCTTTACTTAACCACACAAAATTTAGTCTTCTTGGTAGCTTTCTTGGGTTGTTTATTACTACACATATGAGCAGTAAAAATAATTTAATTTGATTTCTCCCTTGTTCTCATGCACCCCAAAATTAACTTCTATGGGAAAGCACAGCTTAGTTGGTATAAAAGTCATCCCACTATTAAATATCTTCATGCTTTAATCATCCATTACCAAAGTTATGGAAGCACACAAGGTTTATACCATATAGCAAGCATCACTTGACTGTAGTATGCAAAATACAGAATTATATCTACTCCCAGCAGCTAGTGAGTTTGCAGACTCCATTTGTTCTATAGTTGTTTGAACCTTTGAAGGGGCATACACTTACAAAATCTTCTGCAAGACAAAGTTACAGACTCACAAAGCCTCTGGAGTCATGTAAAGGATCTCTGAATCATATGATCAATAAGAAGAACATGACATTAATTTCAGAGACACATAAGCAAGTCTAATTCACAGAATCATAGCATTCATAGTCTAGAGCTAGAAGGGAGCCTCAGAGGCCATCTATTTTACAGCCGATAAAACTACTCCCTCATCCGTAAAATGAGACCCTGTAAATTTAGCCTTTCTCATTTTACAGATGATGAAAACTGAAGTCCAAGATTTAATTGGAATCATATGGAAATTTTAAATTAGTCATTTTATTTTTTATATCTAAAATTATAGGTAAAGAAATGAAATGGATTTACTCACTGCATTTATTCATTTTCACTGAATATTTGAATTGAATGGGAAGAAAACAGATTGAATATGACTACCCTACTTGAGAGTGAATATGTATTCAGGAACTAATCACATCTGAAACTTCATGTATCTGATCTACATGATGACACAAATACACCCACATGTGAAATTTAATGGCCTTTTCAGGCTAATTAGTTTCTTGAATGGCTGCCCCTTTTCTTTTCAGAAGTCTCTTAACTGATCTCCCTGCTTCTCATTTATCTTCTTTCTGATTCATTCTTCACATCACTACTGGAATAATGTTCATAAATTTCATAAAGGACTTCTTTGATAAGATTCCTCAGAATGTCCTACTGTTTTCCTACTGCCTATTAAATAAATCTGGTATTCAAGGTCTTCCATAATATTATTCTACTTCATGTATTCTACATTCCCTCCAAAAATGAATTTAGTACTACTCTCAGTTCCAAATTCTTATCTTGCCCTCTTTAATCTCCATGATTTTGCTCAAGCCATCTCTCATTTTTGTAAGAGTACTTTACTCTATCCCATTCCTGCCCATGTTCTTTCCTTCAAGACCTAACTCAGACTCTTCTTCCCTTAGAAAGCCTCCTCTGACTTTTACCTAAGATAAAAACAATTATTTCCTTAAACTTTCCAAAGAACTTTGTTAGGTTCTCTCATTTTTTACAGATTGAACCTCACTAATGACAGCACATTGTGCCTATACTCTTGAGCACAGGACAAGAAGGAAGGAATGAAGGGAGAAAGAAGGAAAAGAAGGAAGGAAATGCATATTTATTAAGTTTCTAATATATGCCAGGCACTATGTTGAATGCTTCACAAATATTTTATCATTTAATCCTTATGACAAGGGAGGTAGGTGCTAATATCCTTATTTTACAATTGTGGAAATTGAGGCAGGCAGAGGTAAGGTGAATTACCCAAGATCTCACAATTAGTAAATGCCTGAAGCTGAGTTTGAACTCAGGTTTTCCTGACTCCAGACTATTTCTCTGTGCCTCCTAGTTACCTCAATATATCAATTAGATGCATACATATTTCCAGCAAAAGTCTTGTCAATTTTGTACTGTGGAAGATTAAGGAGGACTGGGAAAGCTTTTTACAAATGATGGGATCTGAGCTGAAACTTGAAAGAGGCCAGAAATTCATGAAGCACAAATTGAAGAGAAAGTATTCTAAGCATAGAGAATGGCCAATAAAAAATGCCAGGGGTTGGGAAATGTAATGTCATAAGCAAGGAAAAGGAAGAGAATCCTATCACTGGATTGCAAAGTAGGTAGAAAGGGTAAGGTATAAGAAGACTCGAAAGGTAGGAAGAGGGGCTAGGTTATAAGGAACTTTGAAAGCCAAATAGAAGATTCCATATTTGATAATGGAGATAATAAAAGCCTCTCAGGCTTTTGAATAGGATGGTGATATGTTCAAATATACATTTTTAGAAGATCCATTTGAAAGCTGAGTGGAGGATGAATTGGAGTGAGAAGAAAAGAGACTACTGATATTTTCCAGGTGATGGGGATAATAACCAGGGTGGTGATGGTGTCAGAAGAAAGAAGGCACTCTATGCAAGAGGTGTATGGCCCATTGCAACAGACTGGATATGGGAGGGGGCTGAGAGAGAATAACACAGATTGCGAATCTGGGTGACTGGAAAGATGGTGGTATCTTGACTAGTATTTATAAAGTTAGGAAAATGGGGGTGGCTTGGAGAAAAGATTGAACAAAAGATTGTCAGTTTCAGACATTTTGAGGGTCAGCTATCTACTGGAGATCCAGTTGGAAATATCTATAAGCAAATCTGAGATCAGAGATTGGAGTTTGAGAGACAAGTTACTACAGGAGCTGAAGATCCCCACAATTAAGAGGCATGACCTGGATAAAGATACAGCAAAAGAGGCAGGCAGATCAGTCGCATCAGTTGGAGAACTAGGATACAGCAGAATCACAAAAAGAAACAAACTAAAAAAGACATGTTTGTGTTTTAGGAAAATCAAATTAGCAACTATTTAGACAATAGATCAGAGAAAATAAAAACAAGAAACAATGATACATATTGAATGGCCATTATAACAATCCAGGGAAGAAGAAATTATGGTCTGAACCAGTGTAGAAGATCTGTGGGTAGAAAATGGTTGGTTTGTTGGTTAGTTGATGTCATTTGTTCTTGAAGAGCTCCAAAATGACATCACTATGCTATAGTCGAATTGCAATGTGTTCAACTGTGGCTGATCAGACCAATATGAGTTTGGAATGCCCTTCCACAGGACTGACACAAATAGTCTACATGAACATTTGGGGTGGCTTCTTTAATTTTGTAAATCTTGTGTTTCTTTTGAGCTAATTCAATTCTTTGCTTATAGAGTACAGTATCTTTCTTCTCTGATAAAGGCATGCCATACTGGGTGGTCCTGCGCCAGTATCCCATGTCATACATTTGATTCTAAAGTTCTTAAAAGATATCTGGTGAGGGTCCTTGTATCACTTTTTCTGACCACCTTGTGAGTGCTTGCCCTGTATGAGTTCTTCATTTTATATATATATATATATATATATGTGTGTGTGTGTGTGTGTGTGTGTGTGTGTGTGTGTGTGTTGGCAAATGTACATTAGGCATTTGAATAATATGGCCAGCCCAATGGAGTTGTACGCTCTGCATTAAAATTGAAATGGAATGAAAGATACTATGGAAGTAAAATTAACAGCTTGGTAACTGATTACATATGAAGGATGAAAAAGAGAAGAATCAAGGAGTAAAAAAAATAAAATTAAAAAAAGTGGTAAATCTAGGTGACTGAAAGAATGTTACTACTATAAACAGAAATGGAGAAATCTGAAGAAGAGACAGGTTTCAAGGGAATTATGAGTTCTCTTTTGGATGGGTTGGGCTTGAGAAATCTCTGAAATATTTAGGTGGACATACCTGGCATGCAAGTAGCAATACGGGAATAGAGAGAGATCTGAAGAACAATTAGGCTGGAAATAGATAGATAGATAGATAGATAGATAGATAGATAGATAGATAGATA
>JAJPUD010001474.1:400888-422108 GCA_023553655.1 Myrmecobius fasciatus | reverse complement strand
ATAGATAGATAGATAGATAGATAGATAGATAGATAGATAGATAGATAGATAGATAGACACATGTATATATAGGAATTATTTGAAATGATCATTAAACTTGTGGAGATGAAAGCTGATAAACTCACTGAAAGGGTAGACCGTTAAAATAGGGGAAATAATTGTTGAGTTGTTTTTCAGTCATGTCTGACTGTTTGTGACCCCATTTGGTGTTTTTTTGGTAGAGATACCAGAGTAGTATGCTATTTCTTTTCCAGTTCATTGTTCAGATGAGGAAATTGAGCTAAACAGGGTTAAGTGACTTATCTATGGTCATACAGCTACAATTGTCACCTAGCTGCCCCCATTCAAATTAAGGTAAGGAAAAATTATTATAGATGCAGAAATAACAGTCATAGAATGATGAATTAACTTTTCCAAGTTAGCTTCATATCTGTTAATTATCCTTTCTGGCAGAAAGACCATTTTGCTTACACATATAACCAAAAGCTTTCAAATTGCTTTAGAAATGCTGATAAACAAATACAAAAATTCCTAGCAGTTTCTGAAATCAGAGAGTTAATTTAATTACAATCTGATCTCTGCAAAGTACCTAGAGTATTCACAGTCCTTTGAGCTCTGTATATGTCAGATTTTTTAAAAGGGATTCAGTTAACATTATAAAACCTTTCTCTTCTACCAGGTCTGATTCATGCCCTTCATATATTTAACACTTTCACAAGCCTAAATACTGAGTGAACAATCAAACTCAAAGTAGGCGGAATTGCAGTGGGCATTTTAGGAGACTGAATCACCTAAATTTTAAAAAAATGAGGGTATGTGTAAAATGGTTTATTCCAAAAAGCACTTCTTAAAGTAACAGCAAATATTAAATGGGACACAACATGGTAAAACTGTTTGCTACTCTATTCAAATGGATTATTATATCCTTGGGATTGTGCATGTACCATGGAAAATTGTATATTCTAAGTTGAGAATTCTCTGAATAAAGTACAAGTCAATTTTATGCTTTCAACTCGGGGCACAGGGAAAGGAATTTATTATGCTACAAAGATACAATAGAATAAAGAAAAACAGAATACATGTATTATGTTTTTTAAAAATGAAAACAATATATATCTAGGGCTGAGATAAGGGACATTTTTCTTTTTCTTTTTTTTTTTTCCGACAAGCAACTTGGGTATCCATCCAGAGTATCCTCTTAATTGCTCTTGGGAAATCAGCAGTAGATTTGATTCCAACACTTAGCCTCTAGCCTGTAGCTGGTCCTTTTCCAAATGGACAAAGTCTCTGACAATGGGAGGATTTAATTGATTTTCAAAAAAAAAAAAAAAAAAAAAAAGGAAGAAAGAAAGAACTCATAACAATTAGATAGGATTAATGGTCATATTCAACCTATTCTAAAGTGTTTATATGTATAAAACTCAGACAAAACTGAGATAGCAGAAACTGTACAGGTTATGTTTTGAGAGAATATAAATTCAAGTTCAAGTTTTGCTACTTACTAGCTGCCTGATCCTGTTGCAAGTTTTTTCATGTCTCTGAACCTCAGTTTGTTCATACAGAAATATGTCTGTACATAAAGGAAAAGATTACTAAAAAAAGGCCATACTCTGGGTTGCTGAAAAACCACTGATAATACTAAACTATTGATAATGAAACATGCATTCCTTTTTTTTGACAAGAGATTTGGGAGACTACAAGAACCAAAAGTTACTGACATTGTTATGCTTGATCATTTATCAGCTGTTTCTGCTTAATTATTTTTCTTTATTAAAGGGGAAGGTTCAATCATGATGTAAAGCAGGGCTTCTTAAACTTTTCCCACTTGAGACTCCTTTTCACCTGAGAAATTTTTATGCAACCCCATATATATATATATATATATATTAAAGAGATATACAAATCAAATATTTACTGATAATAAATCACAATTCTGGGACTGCTACATTCAATTATTCAGTACCATATGGGATTGCAATCCACAGCTTAAGAAGCTTTCATATAGAGGAAACAAAGGTAGAATTCAAATAATAGAGCAAAACTAACCCATAATTCACTTAAATTGTATTCATCTCGTTTTTAAAAAATGACAGAATATTAAACAAGAGCCATATGTTATAGTTTATAATATGTTTCTTAATACGTGCTCAGAATATTTAAAAAATTATTTAATCTTTCTAATTGTAAAAATATTGTCTTTTTTTTAAAACCATTGTGTCTTTAGCACTTAGTATATATTTCCATGAACATAGTAGGTTCTTATTAAGCATTTTTGAATGAATTGAATCATAAATTTTGATCAGATAGGTTAATTAATGCCTTTGATAAAATCCATTTCTATGAATAGAACTGGTTCTATTCTAGGCAGAAAATAAAAGTAGTCAAAGTATTATATGCAAAGACAATGACAATGGTTTACATGTAAAAATGGTCATACTTAATAGCTGGGTACAAATGCAAGAGGAAGGAAGAAAAAAAAGGGGATTTGGTGAGAAAACCTTAATTAATAAGAGGACAAGCAAAAAATTAGAGAAATTCTTGTTTAATATATACCAAAAATGAATATAAACATAATGATTAACAATCAGTAAATTTGATCCCACCAACTCTGAAATTGATAACTGGGTAGATAGTAGGATTTATATTTGATCCTAGAAGTAAAATGGAGCCACAGAAATTTTCTGAGTAGAGAAGTAACACAATCAGACTTTTTGTGTTAGGAAAATCACTTTGCTAGCTCCAATGGAGGATGTATCGGAGTAGTATGCCACGTAGACATGCATGAGATAGAAAGTACAAATCAATAGACTACAATAATAGTCCATCTAAGAGGGGATAAAGAGCCAAATTAGCTATGTGAAGAGAGAGAAGGTGTGGATACAAGAGTTGTGTGGTATGTGAAGTTGAGATTATAAAAATAAATATGGAAGTCTCAGCAATTAAAATTGCATTACTTTCTTCAGCTATGTTCAGGAGGCATTTGGTAGAGTAATTAAAATTAAGGTTTGGCAAGACAGGAAGAGATGGAAGCAAGGGATATAAGAGTAGAAGATAGCATAGATTGAACTGGTTAATAACAACAATGGATAATATTGGGAGGGGAGAAAAGTGAAATCAGAGTAGGAATAATGGCTTGGGAAAGTACTGAATGGTAAAGGGTTTAGCAGCTACAGTAAGGATGAAGAATAAGTTTAGGCAGAGAGAAGCACAGAAAAATGGAATGATATAGGATATGGTAAAGGAATTTTACAGTTCTTGATCATGAAAATAGATGGTTGTGTGTAATGGTGAGATCTTGTGTGCACCTGAGATGGCATAGAAGAAGAAATACAAGTTAAACAGATTGAGCAACTTAGATTAGGATATTCCAGGGAATCAGAATGTATATTGAAGTCCCTTGGATTAAGGACAAGAAGTCTTTTAATTCCTTGAGAAAGGATGGAGACTGATGCAAGAAAATATCAGTTTATGAGGAGCTAAAAGAAATAAAAACTGTTTTCCTGTAATCTATAATGCTACTATCCTGGAGGCCAGGAGGTAACAGTCACCAGGAGTTAAAGTGGTTGATAAATTTGCATAGTGCAAACCTCAAAGGGGGAGAAATTGCAGAGTGAGAGCTGATGGCAGAGGGGAAGTCTGGAAATGTTCTTGAAGAACAGAGTATTTCAACTCCTTATTCATGGCCAATGTGTCAAGGGGTATGAGAGGTGAATTGGAAGAAGAGAACATTCATATAGCACCTACTGTGTGCTCACTTATTCTATTGTAATTTCCTTTAAAACTCATAACAACCCTAGGACATAGGTGTTATTATTATTCTCATAATAGATGAGAAAAGTGAGATGAGATGAGAAAACTGAGACACAGAGAGCTTAAGTGACTTGTTCAGCATCATACACATAGAAAGGATTTTAATCACATTTTAATTCAAGTCTTCCTGACTCCAAATTCAGTGTTCTATCCACTAGACCATTTAGCAGCTTCTATATGAGAAAAATGCAACCAGATCTGGAAATGATGAACAAACATTCAATGTTGTGCAATACTGAATTATTCCCTATCACACAATTTCATCAAAACTTAATTGTTTTGTGTCTCTTACTGTGTCTTAATAAATAAGACAATTGAACAAATTTCAAAGTGTTAATTCCTGGCAATCGATTGACATGTTATCCTCTTGGGCAGAGATTTTCTTTCTAAAAGAGACTTTCAGCACAAAGAAGTGAAACAATGATGTGTTTTTCAGATGTAACAAGGTTTTGAAAACTGACTGACATCTTTGGATTTGTAGTTCAGAGGGACAAATACTCCCTTTCAGCCCTAAGATAGATTTGTGCCATGCAACTAGTAAGCACACAATAAATGCTTGTTAGATTCTGGACTATTATAATAATGGATTTCTCATACCACATAAATTTTTTAAGACGTACATAGTCTTCATGAGAACATAAAAAGAAAGGAGCAAAGACTAAATGAGAGCATCAGCATCAGCAATGGCAACGAGGAAGAAAGCATTTCCAGTCTTTCCTAGGGTTTAGTCTGAGCTGAGCAATATTGGTGACTCTGGGGGAGTTCAAAGGAGAAACTAAGGGGAAGCTAAGTTATGCCAGAGAAGGTGGGCTGTTGGCCCTCAGCAGGAATCTCACAAAAAGAGATTCAGACTCATGTTATCATTATTACTTGTAGGAAGATTATAAAGGGTATATTAGTTCCCAAACTTGCCCTCTCCATGTTTGTGTGGTAACTGTAATATAGTTGGCTTATTTCTTTTACTTCAGTTTCCAGTAGCCTAATTTTATCTCAAAAAAACAAACAAAAAACCTCGAGTTTACTGGAAACTTACCCAATTTAAATAAAGGCAGGGAGCCAAAACATGAATTGAAATAAAGGATTTTCCTTTTTGGGTGTTCTGAGTTATTAGGAATGAATTTTTTTTGAGGCAAACTTCATAAAGTAGCAAAGGAAGCACCTAGGCCTGAAGAATATTGCATTGCTTTTAGGTCAAACATGAGCTAATCTCTGTAATAAGGTAATTAAATCCTTAGTGTCCTTTAAAAAGGGGAGGAATGTAGAGTGGAGAAGTCTAGGTGAGACCCAGAACTAGTATTACCTGGGCATCCAGAACTTGCAGTTTTGAAGTAGTTTTTGAGTATGCGCCTCACCTAGTCACCTTAATGGGTTGCCTATTGTGTTCATACAACTACTGTTTTACTACCACAAATCAATTCCTGGCTGGGAGCAGAGGAGGGATGAAATAAAATCTTTTTATTCAAGCTTTAAAAATGAAAACTTATTGCAAAAATTAGTCTAAGTCCAAAGGAAAAAAAATCACATTTCATAGTGGTCTTTATTCCTTAGAATGGAGTCTTGACAATACTTTTGTATGTTACTTTTTTACCAGACAAAGATAAAAAGTAAAAGTTAAATGATGATTAAAACAAATCTTGAGGTTTTATGAAACTTGAAAAAATAATTACGATGCTCCTTGATTTATAAACTATTTTCTTCAACTTTGTATTGAACAAATTGGAAAAAAAAACCAACAATGACAGAGTTTAAAATGGAGGAATTGGAAAAATATTTTCTTAAGTATTTTATTAGTAAATTTATAATGGTAAAAACAAAAGTTTTGACTCAGTGATTTAATACATATATACTTGAAATGTCTAACACAGTCCTTGTAACACTTCTGCCTTGTAGAATTCCCGTCATCCTAATTCTGTATTTCCACAGTATAAGGGAGAATTAACAATTAGATAAAGAGGGCAATATTAATGAATGAAAGCTACAGAGATATAAGAACCATTTTTTACTTTTAATTATGTAGATTTTAATCATAAACTCTTGGTTCTAGAATTCATTATCCAATTTTAAAATCTTATTAAAAATGAAATATAATACTTTAAGATCTTCCTTTTTCCATCAGAGGCTAAGAATATAAGCTAGTCACAACCTGATACACTATCCTTATAAAGACAAATATACTGATTCTGAAGATAGGATGCATAGGTAGATTAGGGATTAAAAATCTTCCAGAAGAACACATGTTAAAAAACTTAAATAACCTAATGAAAAAATTAAAGACAAAGAAAACTCCCCCCCCCCAATACAAGAAAACTATCCAGAACTTCTGAACACAGAAAACAAAATCTGATTAAAAGAATCTACAGATCATTTCCAAAAAAAAAAAAATAGGTCCCAAACTCTAAGATATATGGTGGCTAAATTTTACATTTCCAATAGCTTGTTCCCAGAGAAAGACATTCAAATATAGAGGAAAGGAAATCCAAATAACATAAGACTATCCTATACCCACCAAAAGCTTTAGAAAGGAAGAAATAATGCAAAGTAGCTTAAGATGAATCTAAAGGTGACAGACCCTGCAAACCAGAGCCCAATAATCATTGAAAAAGGATGAATATTCAGTAAAGAGAGGCATTTGAAGCATTCTAAAGAAGAAAACCAGAATTAAATGAGCAGATTATTTGTTTTGAGAGCATGCCAGAAAGCAAAAATAAACAAATATAGTAACCAAGAAAGAGACAAGTACCAAAATATGTTAACCCAGAAAAAAAGAGATGGGGAACCCTATAATATGAAAGAAGTTAAACAAAAACAGGATAAAACAGAAGGATCATTAAGAGGCTTCTTTCTAAAAGCACACAAAGACAAGGGTACAAGTGGAATTTATATTGAAGAACTGATGGTGGAGGAACAATAAATCAATGTATTTTGACCTATGAAACTGTGATGCACAAAAGGGAACAGGGAAGAAAGAAGATAGAGGGAAATGTATGAAATATCTTAATCAAGTCAATGAAAAACTGTAATAGGAAAATAACTCTCACAATCTCTCAGGAGGAAGAAGCCCTGTAAGACAAAGGGGGAGGTAGCAAATAATGGAAATGAAACAGGAAGAAAACAGAACATCTCAATTTAGTTATGGGAGGGAGTCTCACTGAAGAGATCCCTATGGAGGGAGAGACCATATTGAAGACAGGAATATTATGATAGGATACTCTGTTAGGATTTGGAGCTTAGAGATACTGCTTAATACCTTTAAGAGAGTGATACACTTCCAAGAAAAGAACTACCTTGTCTTTGCCTTAGGCCAAAGGGAATTATAGTTCCTGGGGGAATTGACTCCCGGAAGGGTAAGAAGGAATACATGCAGGGACAAGATTTTAAGGCAGATGAGCAGAATAATGATTTATTGAAAATTGCACAATCAGGGACATAGGAGAATTCCTACCATCCATGGGGCAATATCCTCTCTTTCCTCTTCAAGTGAAACTGGCATTTTTAAGAGTGAGGTGCAACAGGCTTGAGGTCAAAATCTACACAGCAATAATATAGACACTGTTTAAAGAGGGAAATCAAAATAAATACCATAAAAAACTTTATTTTCATGAAGAATTAAAAGACTAAATAAGGAATAATAAGTATGAGGGACACATCAATCTGTTTAAGGCCTCTCAGTTATCTGGTTTAGCCCATCTGTCAAGATGATTTACCTGGGTGTAGCCATTGACCAAGCCACAGTTTCTTGGAGTTTTAGGCAAGAGTTGGGTGATTTCAGGTAGATATTAGTGGTAGATAAAGAACCATGAAAAGAGTTCTGCAAGCCCTCAAACCAGGTTCCAGTTTTCCTGAACACTCAGAAGCAAATATATAAAATATAAATACCTTATATAAACATAATATATAATTATATTTCAAACATAGTAAAATATCCAAATTAGCAGAAGGCTAAATAAAGATCTTGGATAATCTGTACTCAAGGAAAAAATTGTCTAGAAAGGAAATGGGTAATGGTAGAACTTGTAGAACTTGTAGAAATGGGTAGAATGGTAGAACTAATGGTAGAATGGTAGAAACATCTACACATATGTCTTTAGGTGTTATATAGATTAAATAATCCAAAAAATGCAAAAAATGACCAGTCATATAAGAAACAAAACCCCCAATCTGTTGCTTAAAAAACACAACTAAAACAAAAAATATACACAGAACAAAAATGAGAGGATGGAATAAAATTTACTATTTATCAATTGAATCCAGAAAAGCAGAGGTTAACAATTATGCTATCAAAGCAGAAAAAAAATTAACCTAAAAATATAAAGACCCAGAATTCTGGGAAGATGGCGGAGTAGGATGGTAAATTTCAAGCTCTTCAGATTTTCCCCACAAATAGAACAAAATTGCACCTGAGAGAGAACATAGATTCTTGAAAAATCAAGACTTGAGGTAGAACTGGGATCTTCCAGATACAACTAGAGATCTAAAGAAAGACCTGGACTGGGGATTAATCTGCCTGAAGTGCAAACACTGTCAGGCTAGCTCTGCAGAAACAATAAGGGAGGATCCCTCAGGCTAGTTGGGAATGGCTGGAGCCTCCAGCAGGAACCACAGAGACTTTGAACCTCCCGGATTATTTGTTGAGTTGGGGTTTGAGTTAAGGAAGATTGACTGAACTTTAGCTGATTAGGAACACCAGGCCCAGCTGTGCTGCTGAGAGGCAGTCCTGGGTGAGAAGGAACCAATACCCAGTGAGTACATGGGCAGTTGGGCAGGGACACTGCTGGCTGTGGGCACTTGCAGAAAGGTGGAACTCTTGGTTTGGGGTTCTTGGTCAGAGTGAAGAGTTGAAGGGAAACTTGAAGTACCCCCTCCCCACCTTACACTAATACCTCTTATTAAAAAAAATTGGCAAAAAAGAAAGAATCCCACCATTGCAACATCTTATGGAAACAGGGAAGACTGGGATTCATCTTCAGAGGAGGACACATTAGTAAAAAAAAAAAAAAAAAAAAGCTTCTGCTCCAAAGAGTAATGTGAAATAGTTCCCTGCCCAGAGAGAATTTATAGAACTCAAAAAAGAATTCAAAAATCAAATGAGAGACACTGAGGAAAAAAATCTAATAAATAAATGAAAACCATCTAAGAAAAACAAGATGCTTATATTAAAAAAAAGTTAACCTAATAGAAAAGGAGGTACAGAACCTCAAAGATGAAAATAATTCTTTGAAAATTACAATTTGGCAAAGTGAAGCCATAAGATACCAAGAAATAACAAAACAGATTATGAGGAATGAGAAAATAGAACAGAATGTGAAACATCTTATAAAGAAACAACAGATTTGGAGAACAGAACAAGAGAAAACAAGAATATTTGTACTGTCAGAAAGTTGCAACCAAAAAGGGAACTTTGACACAATAATGCTGGAAATAATCCAAGAAAATTGATGTGGAGTGATAGAACATGAAGGGAAAGTAGAAATAGAAAAAAACACACCAATCACCACCTCAAAGAGATACTTTGTAGAAAACACACAGGAATATTATTGCCTCAGATCAAAGAGAACTTTTTGCAAGAAACAATAAAAACAATTCAATTATATTGGAGCTACAATTAGAATTGTATAAGACTTATCAGCAGCTACAATAAAAGACCATAGGTCCTTGGAATAACAATCAAAAGAACAAAGCCTTTGGCCAAAAACATTATATCCAGCAAAATTATCTATGTCCATTTTTTTCTCATCCAAAATTATAAATAATTTGCTATTATATATTTTGAATCCTCCCTGATGTACTGCTGGACACATGGCAGTGTTCTCTTTTGTTTTGTTTTAATTTATTTTGTATTTATTTTCTGTTTTTCTTTTTTCTTACTGTTTTTTCAAATAAAATAAATTTTAAATAAAAAAATAAAGGTGTAAACAATAATATGCTGCAAGGAACCATAAATAACAAATCAATAACAATATTAAATTTATGTGCTCCTCATTCCTTAGCATCTAAATTTATAAAGAGAAAAATTATTTGAATGATAAGAAATCATAAACAATAGAATTACATTAGCCACATAGTAGCATTTAATATGCCTCTTAATATTGGATAAATACAAAGATGAACAAATGGAAAATTATAGAATAAACAATTTCTAGAGAAAGTAGAACTCAAATCTTGTTATGTCTTCTAAACAGAACTGCTAAAGAATATGTGTATTCTCAGAACCAGTGGAATTTTACCAAAAAATGATCATTTTAAAGGCACAGATATATTGCAAATACATGTAATACAGACCTAAATAGTAACATGTCTATTGAGTGACACAGATCCAAATATAAAATTAGCAACAAAATCCTATGTAATAAATGGGTAAAAGAATAAATCACAGAAACAGTAATTTTGCAAAAGAAAATTCTAATGAGGAAATATGACAAAATGTCTTTGATAAAACTAAGGCAATTCTTAGGGAGCAAATTATATCTGTAAAACACAATTTAACAAAATAGAACTGTAATTATGAATGGAATATATATTTAAGAGAATTAGAAAACCAACAAATAAACTTAAAATATGCACAAAAGTAGAGGAATAAACAGTAAATGAAAAAGACTTTGAAATTATCAATAAAAATGAAAACTGGTCCTTTTAAAAGACTAAAAAAATTGATAAAATTTTACTCAACTTGACCAAAAAGAAAATAGTAGAAAATCAAATCAACAAAATAGCAAATGAACCAAGTGAAACCACAAGAAAACCCTTAAGACATTTAAAAAATGATCAGAACCTATTAAGTACAGATATATAATAAAACTGATTACTTAAATTATCCTATATATTCAAAAATATAAAATGTCAAATTAACAGAAAGCCAAATAAAGGTGATGGATAATCCAAACTCAGGTGGGGAAAGACAATTAACTAAAAAGGAAATGGGTAGTATTGGGAGTACTTCTGATCCTGATGGATGTGCAGGAGAATTTCATCAAACTTTAAAAAAACAATTAGCACAAATTATTATTTTTAGTAATTGAAAAAGAAAGCATTCTATCATACTCATTTTGGGAGAAAAACATTGTTGTGAAACACAGACATGGGAAGAATTCAGAAGAAAAGAACTAAACACCAGTATAACCAATGTATATCAATTTAAAAATTTTAAATAAAATGCATTTAACACATCTATAGAATGATTCATTGTGACCAAGTCCCATTTCTACTAAGGATATAGAGACAATCCATCTTTAGGAAAATGATCAAAATAATTAATCATATTTTAAAAAAAGACTTCTAAATCCACATGGTTTTCTCAATAGATAAAGAAAAAGGGAAGCAATAAACTGGGAAAATATTTTTACATTCAAAGGTTCTGATAAAGGCCTCATTTCTAAAATATAGAGAAAATTGACTCAAATTTATAAGAATTCAAGCCATTCTCCAATTGATAAATGGTCAAAGGATATGAACAGACAATTTTCAGATAGAGAAATTAAAACCATTTCTATTCATATGAAAAGGTGCTCTAAATAATTTTTTTAAATTTGCAAAACATATGCATGGATAATTTTTCATCATTGACCCTTACAGAGCTTTCTGTTACAAATTTTCCCTCCTCCCCACCCCTCCCCTAGATGGCAGGAAGTCTAATACATGTTAATTATGTTAAAATACTTGACAAATTAATATGTGTATACATATTTATACAGTTATCTTGCTGTACAAGAAAAATTGGATCTATAAGAAAAAAAAATCTGAGAAGGAAAATTTAATGCAAGCAATCATCAATGGAGAGTGTGAAAATGCTATGTTGTGATCCACACTCATATCCCACAGGCCTCTCCCTTGGGTGTATATGGCTTTCTTCATTACTGAACAACTAGAACTGGTTTGAAACATCACATTGTTGAAGACAGTCACGTCCATAAGAATTGATCATCATATAGTCTTGTTGCCATGTATATTGATCTCCTGATTCTGCTCATTTCACTCAGCATCAGTTCATGCAAGTCTCTCCAGGCCTCTCTGAAATCATCCTGCTCATCGTTTCTTATAGAACAATAATATTCCATGACATTCATATACCACAGTTTATTCAGCCATTCTCCAATTCATGGGCATATATTCATTTTCCAGTTTCTAGCCACTACAAAGAGGGCTGCCACAAACACTATCTAAATCACTATTGGTCAGAGAAATGCAAACTAAGACAACTCTGAGGTACCACTACACACTTGTCAGATTGGCTAAGATGACAGGAAAAGATAATGAGGAATGTTGGAGGGGATGTGGGAAAACTGGGACACTGATA
This sequence comes from Myrmecobius fasciatus, assembly GCA_023553655.1. Taxonomy (NCBI): domain Eukaryota; kingdom Metazoa; phylum Chordata; class Mammalia; order Dasyuromorphia; family Myrmecobiidae; genus Myrmecobius; species Myrmecobius fasciatus. The sequence goes on along the minus strand of JAJPUD010001474.1, from coordinate 410,008 downwards.
CATTGTTGGTGGAGTTGTGAACGGATCCAACTATTCTGGAAAGCAATTTGGAACTATGCCCAAAAGGCTATCAAACTCTGCATATCCTTTGATCCAGCAGTATTTCTACTAGGCTTATATCCCAAAGAGATGTTAAAGTAGGGAAAGGGACTCATATGTGCAAAAATATTTGTGGCAGCCCTTTTTGTAGTGGTAAGAAACTGGAAACTGAGTGGATGCCCATCAGTTGGAAAATGGCTGAATAAGTTATGGTGTATGAATGTCATGGAATATTATTGTTCTGTAAGGAACAATCAGCAGGATGATTTCAGAAAGGCCTGGAGAGACTTACATGAATTGATGCTAAGTGAAATGAGCAGAACCAGATCATTGTACACGACAAGATTATATGATGATCAATTCTAATGGATGTGGCTCTTTTCAACAATAAGATGATCCAGGCCAGTTCCAATGATCTTCTGATGAAGAGAGCCATCTACATCCAGAGAGAGGACTGTGGGAACTGAATGTGGATCACAACATAGCATTTTCACTCTTTTGTTGTTTGCTTACATTTTATTTTCTTTCTCATTTTTTCACTTTTTTTTTTTTTTTTTTGCTGAGGCAATTGGGGTTAAGTGACTTGCCCAGGGTCACACAGCTAGGGAATGTTAGGTGTCTGAGGTCATATTTGAACTCAGGTCCTCCTGACTTCAGGGCTGGTGCTCTATCCACTGCGCCACCTAGCTGCCCCTCTTTCTCATTTTTTCATTTTTTATTTTATTTTTCTTGTGCAGCAATATAATTGTATAAATATGCATACATGTATTGGATTTAACATATATTTTTAACCATGTTTAACATATATTGGATTACTTGCCATTTAGGTGAGGGGGTGTGGGAAGGGAGGAAAAATTGGAAAACAAGGCTTTGCAGGGGTTAATGTTGAAAAATTATCCATGCATATGTTTTGAAAATTAAAAAACTTGAATAAAAAAAGAAAATGAAGAACAAACAATAACAACAAAAAAGATGAAGAAAAAGTTTTCAAAAATACACTACTTGTTTATGCATTAAAAAAAACCTACCCTTAACAAACTATAGGCATATAGAGACCTTTCTTTTAATATAATAAAGGATATTGACCTATAAGCAATGGGGATACACTAGAAGTTTTCCCAATAAATATAGGAGTAAAGCAAAGATGCTCATTTTCCTCACTGTTATTTGGTATAGTTCTATAAATACTAGCAATATCAATAAGATGAGAAATTTAAGGCATAGAGACAGGTAAAGAAAAGACAAAACACTTCCTATTTGATGGCTTTATCTACTTCTCAATACAATGAATTACACAGAAAATTCTAGAGAATTACTTTGAGATAATAACTTCAGCAAGGTTGCAGGCCCCACAATAACCAAATTCACATTCCCCTAAATCAACATTTCTATATAACAAAAACAAAAGCCAAGAAGCAGTAATAATAAAAAAAAATCATTCAAAATGAAGCATAATGTGAGAATCAATCTAAGAAATCACACAAAATGCTTATATAAATTCAAGTACAAAATATCCCTTAGAGAAATAAAGAATAATTTATTTAGTTGTAAGAATATTCAATGCTCACATGTGGGATGTGGCAATATAATAAAAATGATAATACTACCAAAATTAACTTATAGTTTTAAACTATCAAAGGAATACTTTACAAAATTTGATAGAATAAAAATAAAATTCATTTGGTGGAACAAAATAACTAGAATATCAAGGGAAATGATGAAAAGAAGCAGTTATGATAAGGGATTTTGCACTTCTATATAATATTATAAAGCAGCAGTATCAAAACCATTTGGTAATGGTTAAAAAATAGAAAAATTGATCAATGGAACAGATTTAAATAAGGGAGAATCAGAAACAAGTTAATTGAATAGCTTAGTATTTGGTAAACTAGAAAACATTAATGATTTGGAAATAAGTCCTTATTTCATTTTTAAAATGGTGAGAAAACTGAAAAGCAATCTGGCAGAAATCAAACTTAGACCAACATCCTACGCTAAATTCCACAATAAATTCTAAATGAACACATGACCTTATATTATAGATCATACCAAAAAATTATGAGATGTATACTTTTCATAGATACAGGTAGGAGTTGGATTCTTAACTAAATAAAGTGTAGAAAACTTTTCTAATGATACCATCAAAAGATGTCTTCTTTGGTTTTTCAAGTATCCATTTAATCAGATTACCAAAAAGTAAAGTAGTTACTCTTTATGAAGGACCTAAAAATTCCTATTCTGATTACTTTCGTGGAAATGAAAAGTACTAGTGTGCTCTCTGTGTGCTATTTTTTAAAAATAAGAAAGTTAGTCATGAATGAAGAAGTTGGAAGGAAGACTATGTTTCCTTATTTAAAAGGGGGAAAAACTATGTAAAGAGATGGATTGTTGTCCTTTTGTAACCCCACAGCAATAGAAGTCTAAGAGTATAAGTTTTGGAATTGTAGCTGATGTGTTGCAGAAGGAATTACCTCACCAGGAGTTTCCTACATGTATAAAATCACAGGTATGTCTCCCATCTTTACTCATTTCCCCATTGAAAAGAGAATTTAAAATTTGGCATCTTTTATCTATGATCTCTTTTCTGATCCCCATAACATCTAGTGTAATCTCTAATTATGGAGGCACTTAACTGATATTTATTAATGGAATTAAATCTGAGTCAGACTTTTTGTTTCAAAATCAACAAACAGCCTCACTATATCCCTTGACAATCAACTTAAACTATTTCTCATTAAAAACCACACTCACACATCCACACACACACTCAAACACAACTCACAAATCCTTCACAAAGAAATTTCAGGAGTTGGGATAGAAAAGGATTGTTCTCTAAGAACCCCACCAATTTTCATTCCATACTAATTACAAAGGCACAGCTTAATAACAAAAAGAACTTTAGAGAAATTCTACCTTTTCCATTTCACATCACAAAGTTGTTGTTAGAGCAAGGTAAATTATACTGGGCATCCAATTTTTTTTTCAATTTTGAACCACATTATTGTTGCCACCACTTTAAATTAAAATTCAAATGTGGGTGTTCCATTTGCATAATCTTTTTAGTGTTAACAATTACAACCTATTAACTTCAAAAATCTAAAAGAGGGCACAAAAGATTAGTTAACTGAACTTCTAAAGACATGCATAATCATAGACCTAGTGCTAGTCACTGATCAATTCTGATGGAGTCATTGAGAATATAGACTGGTATTTAACACACATTAGTACTCTGAAAAACATGGTATATTTTGGGGAAGGGTATGTTTCAATTTTGATTCAGTGATTTGATATCATTGAATCCAGTAATTTCATGGAAGACAAGATTTTCTCACACTTAAGTAGACTAAACATTTATCAGAAGTTGCTATGAATCCCTGAGATGAAGTAGGGAAAAAAAAGAGATGTAAGAAGTGACAATAGGGGAGTGGTTGTGTCAAAGACAAATTTTGTCCCTTTCAGTTTTGTCTAGCATTTCTAGAAGTCAATCCAGCTCTCCTACCACCAAATCTAACCCTACTCTCTCTCCTCACTAGAAGTAACTAGATTATTTGTTGAATGGGACCAGATGTAAAAAGATCACCTCTCAGTTACCCAAGTTCACAGCCTGAGAATTTTCATTCTTCATTTTTTTCTATTTCCCTCACTTTCTCTGTTTCTTCTTTCTCACTTCACTTTCACTGATGAATCGTAGCAGTTGGAAAATCTTGTCAATTCTACTTCCACAACAACTCTTAGACCCATCTCAGGGCTTGTTGCCACCACTTTAACTTAAAATTCATCGCCTTTTTCTGGGATGGTTCCACTAATCTCCCAATTGTTCTCTTTGCACCTGATATTTCACCCCTGAGATGCATTCTCAACATAGCTGCCTAATTTCCTTTCTTTGTGTCATGGACCTCTTTGGCAATCAGGTGAAACTTATGGGGATTCTCAGAAGAATGTTTTTAAATGCATAAGATAAAACATAAACAATTACACAGGAAACCAATAATACTGAAATAACTATGAGCTTTTAAAAAAACGCACTAATCTCTGGTTAAGAATTCTTGGTCTATTCAGTCACAGAATTTATAAGTAGAAATTTATGATATATGTAAAGAGGAAACATAAGTAGATATTTATTAAGTAGAAACTCATAAGGCCTTTCATTTCTAAAAATAATGGTAACAATTACCTGATTATTATTCTGAGAACAAGAAGATGAATAAAGAAAAATAAAAAAGGCAAAATGTCTATGTTGAATGGATCTGAGTGTCCTCGTGGAAAACTGGATAGCAAGTGAAGCATGTTATGAGTTTGGTGAGATATAGTGAATTTATGTGAATTTTTACATACTTACTTACTAATAAGTGCAACTCTGCTCCAGGGTAGTATTCCAAAACTGTATAAAATAATTCCTAGGCTAAGGAAACTGAATTTAATTCATTTAAATGTACCTAGAATTGATAAAGATACCAATGAATAAATAGATACCCATCTATTGGGTAAATGAAGAGCTGAGAAAAGCTAAAAGTAAAAGAGAATGGAGAATGATGCCTGGGAAAAATCACAAAAATTATTGCAAAAAAATGAGAGGAAGCTTTTGAAGGGATTTTCTTTCCTTTTTTCTACATAACCAATGGTAAAATTGCTAATGAGGATATGGGAAAGAAGCAAAAGGCTTGAATAATTAAATCACACTTGGGCTAATCATTGCTTAAACAATCAAGAGACTAGGTATTATATGCAACAGAAATATGCTGATGATATCTTTTTTTCCAAGACCACTTTAAATAGGAGATTAATGCTTGGAAGAATATATATGAAATCTCACATGAAAACATAATTTTACAAATTCAAAAATAATATAACAAGTTATAATCTGAGTTGAAGTATATTTACTATTTATTACAGAAATTCATTTAGGTTTCTTGAAAGATGGCATTAGCCAACCTATTTGTTTTTTCTAAGGAACAAATTGATATGATTGGAAGAGATATCTTACCTCATAGATGACTAAATTTTGTTTTGGTTTTGTCCATTTGTTTAATTTCTATCTAAACCTATTTTTTTATTTTTATCAATATCAGAAACTCTCAGGGTGAAACAACCTTTCTTCCCATTGCAAATTGGCAACTCATCTCTAATTTAAAGTCATAAAGTTCCTTGAATCACTGAAAGTTCATGATATAAAAAGCTAAGATTTTGAATACAGATCTTGGGTTCTCTATAACTAGGTTTCTATCTGCTAGGCTTTCTACTTTTTGCTTTCTCTGCTAAGAAGTGAGTCTTAATCCCTTTAAACACAAGAGCATCCATACTATTATAGTATTAAAAACAAAACAGGAAGACATGCCTCAGAAGTAATAAAAAGGATAACTCTAGAGCATGAGGTGTTTTCATTAGAATGCCAGTGGAAGAAGAGAGGTATAGAAATGCTTATTCTTCTTGTTCATATTGTCTGTTATGAATGATGAGTATGTGATCAAGGTTCTGCCAATCCAGATTTCACACATGACGTTAGAATCTCAGAAGGATGCATTAACTTCTTCTAAGAAAGGCAAATGAAGACCCAGGGGGTCATGTATCCCATAGTTACTGTGATTATCTTCATAGTTATGATTTCTGTGTTCTTGGAAACCTTAGTCATCTCATAGTATTTTTTTGGTATAACACTTGGGAATCAAGAAAGACCTCTGCTAGATGTTGCCTATAGCATCTACAAGTTATGTTATCATGGATATATCACCTAAGCTCTCTTTTGAGATCATATTTAGATCTGGAAAGGGCTTTCTGAAGCCTAAGCCAACTGATTCTCCTCCACACCAGAAGCAAATCTATGAGACTCTAAATTACAGTTAAAGTGCTGATTTCCCTTGTAGAGGAAGCTCCTCACCAGGAGTTCCCATTAACTATTAAATCATAGGTCCTAAAACAATTATATATACAATCATGTCAACATGGTTGCAGTGATTATAATCATCATATGAACATCCATTTTATTGAGACTGTAAATAATAACAATTTTTATTTTTTGATGCTTTGTGGCTATGAAGTACTTCATTTAGTATCTGAGGTTCCATCCTGGAGAATTCATATATGATTCTCCTCATTGGTAGAAAAAAATGAGATGATTCAATGCTGTCTGCCTGCCTAAGAGGAAGAATTGACATCAGAGCTTGAGAAAGGAGCCATATTTTTCTTCCTTCTTGCTTTTAGAGAGTACATATAGTACTCTCTTTAGGGAGAGATTGGGAGAGGGAGAAAATAGATTTTGGAAGACAGACATGTAAGTGAAAGCCAGCTCCTAAAATAGTTCTGATTTCCAACTCTCCTTTCTAAAGACTTTGGAGAACTTCCCTTTGCAAATTTTTATTGATCACTTCTCTTTTGATTTAAATACAATATCTTGCGCACACTGGAAGACTTTGTTGACTTTTTGTATTTTCTGGTATATTTTAACATGTATATCTTGCATTTCTGTTTGCTATCTATCTTCTTGGATGAAAGGGTTTGGTCACTATTCATTTTGTCATAGTTTTTTGTATAAATAGCATTCAATGGCAAAGAGGTTAAACTTTCAGAGCCAGAAGCTTAAGTAGATTGGATTTAAGGAAAAATCATTCACCTAGGGGATAATATTTAGGGAAGCAAATAGGTCTAATTATGGTCTGGCAACCCCTTCTCTTAGACTATAACAGCCTCATGGCTTTTTTCTCTTCCTGCTCCCCTTCTAGGCAAAAAAACAAAGTTTCCTTTAAAGAGGGATGAGCAAAATCCCAGATACACATTCATTCTTTCCCACAAGTTGCATTTAGACAACCCATGTGAAGATATATCTAATCTACACAGACAACATCATCTGCCTTATATATCCAATATCTCATTTTATCCTTTCACAACCATATGAAATATTTAATGTAAATATGTCCAATTTAAAGATGAAGTAATGCTCATAGAATTTACCTGACTTGTCCAAAGTGACACAGTTGGTAAGTGGTAAGGCCAAGACTCAAACCCATCTCCTTAAGGGCCACTGACAAAGAGTTCAATAGGATGTACTATGTATATAAAAGAAGGAACACATGCTAAATAAAACAAAATTAACATCAATATCTAAGCACATACCTCCATACAGACAGGCACATGTGAGAGGTAAAATAAGTTACTATCTTGCACATAGTAGGCACTTAATAAATGTTTGTTGAATGTAACTGAATGAAAAGGAAGCAAGATTTCAGATTTGGCCCTGCCACTAAGTAGACACGAACAGGTCACTTCTCTCTTTGGGTTTCAGATTTCCCATCTGGAAAATGAAGATGTGAAACTAAATGATTTCAGATGTCTCTCTGCACTTTCAAAATTCTATGATTATATGAACTGCCATATGTGCATAAAATATTTTTAAGGTTAAAGTAATCTTTTTATGAGTGGGCCTAGTATTAAATTAGAAAATCCATTTATTCCCTCAAAGATTTGGTAATCACTGACACTTTAAGTAGAGAAGGGATACCTGAGTTAGAAATGTTCTAATTCTCCTCTATTACCCCTCCCCCCACTTTTGCCTTTACAAGGCAGTGAGGCATCTCTAGAAACCTAATAAAATAATGTAAAATATTTTTCACATCCACCTTTTATATTACTGCAGTCCTTGGTTGTGGCTTTGAAATAACAGTATTTCTACATTGTCTTTTCCTCATCTTTTTTGGTAGCTAGAAAACATATTTTCCAAAGCCAAAAAAAAAAAAAAAAAATCCAGATGAAGAGAAGTCAGGGCGTTGTATGCAATCGCCACCTACTGAGTCATTCTGCTCTTTAGCACAGCTAATATCACGTGATCAAAAAAGAATGTCAAAATGTGATGCACCTTGTTCAATCTCTACGTTTTAAATGGATCGAGCCCTAACACCACAAGCCACTTAGAACCACAGAAAGGACGGAGCATTTCGATGATACCTGGTGGTTTCATGAATAAATTCTATTTGTTTAATCCTCACCACCACCCTAGGAGACGGCTTCTGCTGTATCATCCCCCAGTTGGTGTTGTTTTTTTTTTTTTTTAAAGATCCTTACAGAATTCATCCTTTTCCAGGGTGAAAATGACTCATTTTTCAAGAAACAAACAATACAGAACACAAAGCCAATCTGTCAACACTTAAGATTTATGCCTAGAAATTCTTTTTTAGCCCTCTGACCTGTGCAGTCCCCCTATGTGCCTTGAAGATGGTGGAGAGAAACTGCACCTCCGTGCATCACTCGCCTTCAGCAGCCGCACTGCCATGTTCACCAGCCTCCCTCCTGCTCTACAACCTCCAGGGACGATATTCCATTTGTAATAAAGATTGCCTCATTTAATTTACCAGTTTTTTTTTTAATGCATTACTTCCAGAAGGCAAACAAATACGGCCACAGATGGCCTCTTAAAATTGTAAGGCAAGTAAAAGATTAAAAGCCAGGATGTCAATTTCAGAGCCAATTTCAGCCATGAGAGGGCGAAATTATATATATATATATATACATATACATATATATATATATATGTATATGTATATATATATATATATAAATCTCTCTCTCTCTCTTTTTTTAAAATAAAGTCGTGCCGACCAGCCACCGTAGTGTTTCTACCTCAAGGAAAAAAATACAGGAAATGCCATCTTATGAAGAATGAAGATGTCTGTAAATAGTATTAAAGACAGACTAAGATTTTTTTTAATGATGCTGGCTTACCTGGAAGAGAATCGTAAGTCTCAGCACAAGAAAGGCCAGGATCCATAGGTGGGTGAAAGGAAGATTATCGCCTTTCCAATGCAGCTATTGAGATTTCTGATCGGAGATGCTAAAAGCTTACATTCATTCCGGTCTCATTGGAGGGGGAAAATAACAAAGGGGCCTCTGCAGCATCGTCCCTGCTTCTGCCTCAGCTTCCTGTTCTGACACTCTATGGGAGCCGCCGGCTATTAGGAATCAGCGTGTTAAAAAAAAAAAAAAAAAAAAAAAATGAAGTCCGCACCTTACGTGATATCGCCATCTGCTGGCTATCGTAAAGAAGTCCCTAATTAGCATCTGACTAAGACATACTCTTTCTAGAACTACCTAGAA
>JAJPUD010001474.1:385776-400878 GCA_023553655.1 Myrmecobius fasciatus | reverse complement strand
TCTTTCCACCTCTTAGGATCTGTAATTTCTGTAAAAGCCCAGTCTAAATCATGTCCTAATAAAATCCAGTTGCTTAATATGATCCTCCCCAAATTCCAACTATCTTGTGCTTATTTTGCATATAATTTTATATCTCTATGTTGAATCTCCCTAATAGTTTGCTGGAACTGTTTCTCCAATACTTAGCACAGTTCCTGGCACATTGTAGGTGCCTAAAATACAAGCTTATTGATTGATATAGTTTGATAGTTTTAGAATTCCATATTTCATAGCTATGGGGATTCCATCCAACAATGGAGATCATAATCTCTCCCCACCTTAGTAAATCCTCATTTTTAGTTAACTGTGGATGAAAAATGCATTACTTAATGACCAACTTACCAGTATTTGAAGAATAGGATTTCAGTCCTCTGCCAGTCTGGATTCATAGTCTTCCTGATTTGAGACTTGTCAGAAATTGCATGCAGCTGTCAGAATGAGTGTTACTTATAGGACACAATGAAAGGTCACTTCCATGTGACAATGAAAGACCAGGGTAAGATTCAAGTTAAGGAGATGTGTACTTAATGTTTAAAAATATACTGGAAAATGTTTATAGTGTCACTAAAACTTTAATGTATTCACTCGCAAATTTTATATGTGATATGAAAAAAAATGGGACTCTCCCATGAGATACTTTTAATTTACAAAAGAGCATGCCAATTCCTTATGTCTGAATTATTTAAAGTTTTCATAGATACTAGATAATTTTAAAGTATTAGAGTCAGAAAGAACCTTGATATCAAGTAATTCAATTCTTAGCACAGTGCCTGGCACATAGCAGATACTTAAGAAATGATTTTGGATTGATAGATAATCCAATTCCTTCTTTTTGCAGTGAAGTATCTTAAGGCCTCCAAAGGCAAAATGATTTGCTTAAGATGACATAACTGGTTGTGACACAAGTAAATCTGAAATTAAAGTATCTTGATTCCTAGTCTACGATATTTATACATTAAATCACATTGACTCTTGTATTACCAGAGAAGTTTGGGAGAAGCGGAAGAGGACAATGGATAGGATTACTTATTTCTGAATCTATGTTAGACAACTAATAGAACCATTGAGAAATATCTATTAGAATCCAAGATAAAAAAGAATAATTAATTCATTTTAGATCTAGATTTACTGAAGTAATCTACCCAAATGGAAACAAACTTGTTATTTAATGCTATTACATATTTAAAATTAAAAATTACTCAAGAATAGTATCATATTATATATTTTCCTATGAGAGATCACTGCCATAATTTGAATCCTTTTGGAGCTATCAAGAATACAATCATAATACCAAGAAAGATTGTGAAGCTTTTATGCCTTTTTTGGGTGGAAAAAGGCAAATTTATTTCCAGTCTATATAAGGGGGGAAAGCTTCCTTAGTTCTTATTATAAACAAGTCACTGTTGTTATTTAAAATCACAATGCTGATCAGAAATTGAGGATCATCAAGGAGAACTCACGGCAAATGAACTAGATGATCTCTAATAACATTCTTTCTAAGACGAGTAAAAAAAATGTAGAAAAACTCTGTCCAAGGTGCTGAACTAGCCTCTTCATACAAAAAATTAATCCCATAAACTTCTATGCCTCTCTTTGTAACATTTAGAATGAATTCTTTGCAGTTGTGTTTTCTAGCTAAATTAGATACTTAGAAATATTCCAAAGTCATAATTTATCCCTAAGTATGTTTTCTCTTTGCCACCAAGAAAATCATAATGCAAACATTTTAAAATTCAACCAGTCTAAATTCTATATTTTATAAATAAATAAACCTAAATCTAGGAAAATGCAGTGACTTACCTATGGTGAAAGAATATATTAGCGGCAGGACAAGAATTCAAATCTTCTTTCTCCTAGTCCAGGACTAGTATACCTGCCATTCTTAAATTATCATAGTAATAGCCCATATTCATATTATATAGCACACTTTTCAAAATATTTTTACAAAAATAAACTTTCTTGACCCTTTTAACTACACTGTATTGTTGTTGGGTCTGACATTTTTTCTTTTTATGTTTATTTGTTTTGAATGTTTTTTAATTGAGTTCTAAATTCTCTCCCTCCAGCTCTTCCCCCAGCATTAAGAAGGCAAGCAATATGATACCCATTATAAATGTGAAGTCATGCAAAACATATTTCTATCAAAGTCATATGAAACCAAGAAAAAATAGTGGAAATATGCTTTAATCTATACTCAGACTTCATCAGTTTTATCTTTGGATGGCATTTTTCAACATAAGGTTTTGGAGTTGTGAATCATTGTTTAGATCAGAGTAATTAAGACTTTCAGTTAATTGCCTTTACAATATGGCTATAACTATGTATGATATTTTCTTGGTTCTTCTCACTTCACTCTTCATCAATTTATATATCTAGATAGATTTTTCTGAAACCATGAATCCATGTATCAAGCATGGGCCAAACACACAGTAGATGCTATAAAAATATCTGATGTTGATTCTGCTGATGATGGAGAAGAATTCAGCACCAGATTGTTCCTGATTTTTAGGTCTTTGGTCCTCAAAATTCTAATTTGGTTAGTATAATTTTCAATAATTCAATGCTTTTCTGTTGTTTTCCTTTTTCTAATTCATATGACACCCTGGACATTCAATACTACAGATACTAATTCCACAATGGATTTTGTTTTGTTCTCTCTTCAAATTCATGTTTTCTTTTAAATATAGTATATAAGTAAATAAGAATACATAACTCATATGTTCAAGAGTTTTGGAGAAATTAGCCTGAGTCCTTGACAAATATGGCTCTTAAAAACTCAACAATAATACATCATTTCCATTTTCTTCTTTCTAAAAGTTAGTACTCTATGTTTCTGGTATATCTTTTAATCATTTAAGCTTTCCTTTTTTTATTCCATTAGTTTGATTTTCAAACCTATTCGCATTTTAAAGGAATAGATAAAACTTTTCTATCTTTATTTAGTGGCCAAAACTCTATTTCCTGTTTTATCATTATCAGATTGCCACTTTCCCACCAAATTTCTATCTAACCACTTACACTTTGAAACTCAAATGAAGGAAGACAAAGAGTCTAGTCCATATTTAAAATTGGTGATACATTTTTCAAAACAATTGGGGATGATTCTGGGAAGATGGCCGAGTAAATTGGTAAATTTCAAGCTCTTCTAATTTCCCTCACAAATGGAACAAATCTGTGCCTTAGGGAGAACATAGACTGGTGAAAAATCTAAAAGACTTGGGGCAGAACAAGTACAACTCAATTGAGATTTAAAGAAAGACTCCAGGCTGGGATTAACTCAAGTGAAGTCCAAACAGCTCTGGGCTAGTTCTGTGGAAACACCAAGTGAGGACCCTTTGGGCTAGCTAGGTGTGACTGGAGCTCAGCAGGAAACACAGAAACTTTTACTTGCTGGACTGTTTGTGGAGTTAGGTCCAGGAATACTGAGTGATCCTCAGTTGATTGAGAATACGAGGTCCAGCTGTGCTGCTGAGACACAACCCTGGGAAGAAAGAACCAGCATTGGATGAGTGTAGAGGTAGTAGGGTAGGGACATTGCTGGCTGTGGGCACTTGCAGGAACGTGGAGCTCTTGGTTTGGGGTTTCTGATCAGAGTGGAGAGGTGAAGGGAAGCTTGAGGCACTATTACCTCACTCCATTTATTAGGGGTGTTTACACTAATACCTCTTATTAAAAAAAAGTGAATCAGCAAAGAAAAAAGAACCCACAATAGAAACTTACTATGGGAACAGGGAAGACTAGGGTTCATCTTCAGAGGACACTAAAGTAAAAAAAGTTTCTACTCCAAAGAGTAATGTGAAATGGCTCCCTGCCCAGAAAGAATTTATAAAAGAACTCAAAAAAGAATTAAAAAATCAAGTAAGAGATATTGAGGGAAAACTAAAAAAAATCCAAGAAAAACAAGATGATGAAAAAAATTGACCAACTAGAAAAGGAGATACAGTCTTAAAGATGAAAATAATTCTTTGCAAATTAGAATTGGACAAGGGGAACCTAGTGAAGCCAAGAGAGAACAAGGAATAACAAAATATTACAAAGAATAAGAAAATAGAACAGAATGTGAAACATAAGAAAAACAACAGATCTGAACAACAGATCAAGAAGAGAAAATACAAGAATAATTGGATGGCCAAAAAGTTGTGACTAAAAAGAAAACTGTGATACAATAATGCAGGAAGAAGTAGCAATGAGGAGAACTCATACATAATATTTAATTCTTAGGAACAAGGATGAAATTAGTTTGTGAGGTGGACATGAGAACCCTGGAAGTATTGATCAAATCATCTTACAGTTCATAATATCTGAGGAAAGGAATATGATATATTTGTTCATGAACCCTTGATTTTGCAAAATCAAATTTCCAAAAAGTTCAGAAAAAAACAAAGATAAAAGACTTTGGTTAAAAAAATTCCTAACGGGTAACAAAAAACTACTTTAAAAAGTTAATACAATCAAAAATGGTCTTGTTGAAAGAAAAACTAATAAAGAAAAATATATAGATATATAGTTCTGTGACTAACTCATATTTTAAAAAGATGTAAAAGAGAGTTTTAAAACAATGCTCAGGGGAAAGACAGAATAGAGCCACTCTTTAGTATAGCTAAGAGGATGTTAGGAAAGAATAGGGAAAAAATAATATTACAAACTAGAAAGAGAATCTGGGTTTGAATACTGGCACTTTCTGACATTGGGAAACACATTAACATCCTCTGAACTTAAGATTAAACAACTGTATAATGAAAAGGTAGACTAGCTGGTCTCTAAGTTCTTTTTAAACTTTAAATTCTATGGCTCTATTCAACTGCTTCCACTCCTGTCTTTTCTTACCTGGAGAATGAGGTTCAAAATGTAATGGTAGAATGAGAATGGTTGAGGGAATAAAAACTAATGTGAGTGAGAAGACAGCAAAAGCACATCTATGTGCATTATACGACTATGTATCTCTACACCAATCTGAAATCACAAAATAAGAGGTAGAAGTTACTTTACAGGTCATAAGTGCTCCAAGCTATTCTTGATTCTCTACAACACTTTTAACAAGTCATCCTCCATTTTGAAAATCTCCAGAAAAGGTGAATCCATATCCTTCAAAGGCAGTCTAATCCATTCATGGCTCCAATTTTTTGAAAAATTTCCCATAAGAATAAGTCTAACCTGTTTCAGTTTTTCAAATACATTCATATGCTTTTCTTTTTTTTCTTTTTTTTATTAAAGCTTTTTATTTGTATAACATATATATGGGTAGTTCCCCAACATTGATCTTTACAAAGCTTTCCATTACAAATTTTACCCCCAGTCCCCTCCCCTCCCCTAGATGGCAGGAAGTCCACTACATGTTAATAATGTTGAAATGCTTGAGAAGTTATGCAAGAAAAATCCTATCTACAAGAAAAAAAAGAATCAGAGAAAGGCAACGCAATGCAAGCAAATGTCAATAGAGATCATGAAAATGTTACGTTGTAGTCCATATTTCATCATATGCTTTTCCAATGTCTACTAAATCTCTTTTTTTTTTCAGGAAAAATAATCAGAGTTTCTTGAAACTTATTTTTTATGGTATGCTCTCTAGTTTCTTTTTCAGTACTGATTATTTTCTTATAGCCTTCTAAAAATATACAGATGTGATTATAGAACTATTAAAAGTAATATTTAGAAAATAGAGATTTGGAGAAATGCCAGAAGATAGAAGATAAGAATTGACTGATAAGTTCAATATTAATTCCAGACAAAGTTCTCTAATGGTTATTAGATAGCTCTTAGAGCAATTATGAAGGAAAGAGATGATATTTTCAGTTGTTATGACAGTACTATATTGGCATCTTGATAAAAATAAACAATTAGTTGGACTTTCAAATGAGTAAATGGAAGGAGTATATAGACACTCCCCTAGGGAAAAACTCAGAAAAAGAGACTGTCCACCAAATGTACAAAAACTTTCTAACCCAGATATGGACATTCAAAATGCTGAAGAAAACTGTATTTCTATAAAGTAGGAGAATTGTAACCAGAGACAACTTCTTTCCTGCTCAAAACTATTACAGAGACTGCAGATATAGATTCAAGACATAATTATATATGTATCTAGGTGACTATTAGGTATTGCTCAAGAGAAATATGTCTTATGTATAATTGCATTTTTTACAATGTAAGTAAATTACTACATCTTTAAGTATGCTTGTTTTTTTAAATTTCTGTTATATTTATTTGAATATGTTTGAATGTTTTATCTTATATGCACCCTATAGCAATGTCTATTAATTGTTTTATGTATACTCTATAGTTTTATTTTATATGTAGGTTTGTTGATAGTGTTATTGTCACAACTAGCTAGTTTTGCTCTGTTTATTAACTATGGTTATTATTGCTTTTGATTGCTTGTTATCTTACTAAGAATATGCATGCACTTCTGAAATGGGCATGTGGCATGTCTTATACATAGTTTTAGGCATATTGTCACTGTAGTGTCTCCCCAGGTGATCTTCTCTAAATTTCTAGGTCTACTGCATATACTATTTTTTTTGCTGAGGCAATTGGGGTTAAGTGACTTGCCCAGGGTTACACAGCTAAGTGTCAGAGGCCAGATTTGAACTCATGTCCTCCTGACTTCAGAATTGATGCTCTATCCACTGCACCATCTAGCTGCCCCTTCTGCATATACTATTGATGTACATGTATTTCATTTTAATGATACCAAAGGTTAGTTAACTGGGACATCAGAAGAATTATTTTTGTTGTTTTAAAACACTTGTGTTTTTATACATTATACATTGGATTTTCCCCAACTGATCTTTGTATGGAATTACAGAGTTTCATCCCAGAGGAGAAATGTAACCTCTGTACCAAAACCTTACTCCTTGGATGAAATCTAGGACTGTCACAGTTTTGAGCTGTTACCTTATTCCCAGTGGGAGAGAGATCACAAAATTTAATTGATAGTGAGAATTCTCAGTGTGGATATTTCCTCTATCAATCCATATTCACAGTTCTATAATTTACGGTCATATAGTCATATAGAGTTCAGAAATGTTTTAATTTGCCAGTTGTCATCCAGTTACTGTGTTCTGACCTGCTCCATTTTCTGAATTAGCCTGTTTTTACCTCTCCTTAGGCAACCTGGTGACTCTCTTTTATCAGGAGGTTACCTTATCAATGTTGAATTTAATGTAGACACCCAATCAACATTGTTCACTAAAGTTCCCTGAGTTCAAAAGATCTACCAGCCTCAAACTCTCTAGTAGCAGGAATTATAGTTCTATCTTAACACGTTGAATGAAGGTTCATTTCTATGATACTATGATGTTAGAGATTATTTAGTCTACCTTCCATCCCTTGACAAATTTACTTGATCAATGCAAAAATTAAATCCCAGAGAAGTTAGGTGGCTGACCAAAGATCATACAGCTTATTAGTGCCAGTTATAACTAAAGAAACAACACTGTTTTATGTTATAAAAAGGTCATGTACTCATCTTTATGAAGTTAAAATTAGTTCCTTCCTTAGAGCCTGACCTTATATGTTGAAGAATTTCAGAGACCACCGAAATAGATGCAGCCAGGAAGAACTGAACTGAGGATTTAAAAATAGTTTTTGTGACAGGCATAACAGACCCATGATTGTTAAATTAATGGCTCCCAAAAAAACCCCTATATCCAGCAATATCTCTTGACCTTATGAAAATGCATGTTGGCACATACCATCATCACCATCAGCCTTCAGTGTATCATGTGACATTAAGGAACCATCAAAGTCTTATTTAATCATGGATATTATCATCTTGGCCACTATCAATATACATGATTGTTTGTAGGCTGTTCAGGGATGAGATTGGAAAATTTGGTATAAATGGGAAGAATGAAATGATGTAAACACTGACCATTGATGTTAAAAATGTTAAAAAATAATAAGGAAGTCATATTTTAAGTGCCATAAGTTTTAGAGGACTGTTATTCATATTCCTTTTATTTGCCCTTCAAGTAGAGATATTACAGAGTCAGTTCAGGGTTACCTTGGATAAAATGTCAGTGACCCATCTACTTAGTTTATATGTCCTTTATGCTCCAGAGAAATAAGAAAATGGCTATTCAAACCTCCCAACCTCTAAGCACAACATTCTTCTCCTAATTTGGTGAGGTGCTAAAGATACAGGATTCATCCAATATCTACTGGCCAAATATTTCTTGTGAATGAAAAGAGAAATTAACACCCTAAAACAGCCTTGTGCTCCAAAGTCCCAAGGTGTGATTAAGATAGGGTAGAAGATAGAACAAGGAGAAGATATTTCTTAAATGTAATTGGTTTTAAAAAATAAGGAGAATCTTTAACAACTCATAAAAATATGTCCTCAGGCTACAACTAGTATTTTTTAATAGTTTGAGTTAGAAGCCATCAATCCTTGCAACTTCAGAACAGAGTAACAGTACAGAAGGCTTAAAATATAAGTGTGGGAGTTTTTGCTGTTGGGATAAATGCAGTGGAAGCTCTGGATACATCAGTACAATTCTGAAAAAAAACTAAGGGTTTTTTTTGCAGTATGAAAATAAACTTGAGGCCCACAACCCAGAATAATCTTATTAATAAGAATCAATAAGATTGCTTCAAGCAAAACCTGTCATGCAATTGACGGGGACAAAGTACAAAAGAAATTGCCTTTTGACCAAGAACAGATTGTAAAAAGGGTGTCAATTAGAACAAGCCCTAAAATGACTGGTCACTGTACTGAAGGATAATTCCATTATTTATAAATTTCTTAAGTATAGTGGTATTAAAAGCATTATAGTGGAATAAAAAAATTCAACTTTGGGCCTCCTGGTGAACAGCAACTAAATGTATAAAGACTGTTAAGAATTTATTATTCTCCCAGGCTACTTCTAACTCATGTTTCACATCAATAGGTGAAACCTGATAATAATAACTGACAGAGAAGCTTTGGATCTTCTTCTTCTGTGTCTTCTAGTATTTCAAATTATTGTCCTTAGCTAGGTCCCAATTAGTGTGAATAGTGAATTATGTGAAGTGGCCCCATGTATCTGAATTCATGTGTTTCAACATTACAATTATGTAAAATATGGTAATTTATTACAGTCCAATAGAAATATGTAGTATGAATTTGTTAGAATCTCTTCATGGAACATATCTGCATATACATTTTTGCATCTACCTCTCCATCTATGTGACTAGTTTTTGTTTAGCAAAATTAGCCCCTCCTTCCTTCACTCTTTCTCTGAGAAACTTAAGAGCCAAATGATTATCAGGAGGAGGCCCAGCTGGAATGAAAATGACAGTGTGGGTGCTGTGTGAAGTGTTATTAACACTGTGGGCAGAAGTAAAGGGATCAGAGTAAAGCTTCCTTCCCAGGAATAGCTGCTATAGCTCTCCTCCACCTATTTTACTCTCCTAGGTGTTAGTCATGTGAACTCTATCAGAGAATGACTTTAAAAAAATATTTGAATGCCTCCTACTTCTTTAATCACCTTCTACTTAAAGTATCTCCTAGCAGACTGAGGACATTCATACAGCTAAGTCAATAGCCACATTTTAGAAATTGTAAATTACCATGAAACATTATAGTTTAATTCTCTGAGTTGTGTTTAGCTTTTTAGGTGTTGAATTTCATGTGACCAGCTGCCAAAAACTGCCCCACATTTCCTATAAACTAAAAATGATAAGGATAACATCAAAACACTGGTGCCTTGAGTTATGAAATATTTTCAATTTAATTGTCCAATTCAATTGGCATTTTAAAATTTACATGATATTTTACAATATTTTTTTCAGTTAATAGATGATTATGTTCTCCATTTTTATTTACCTTTTCTTTTCAATACTATAAAGTCTCATAGTCATAGGTGTAGCCTATTCCTAATTGGTACCACACTTACTAAACTGTTTTTATTCTAGCCTGAAATTCCCAAGGATATCTTAAAACCAATGCAGCTTTGATGATTGGCCACAAAGTATTTCCTTTCCCTTGTTATTTGTCTAAAAGCTTTGTTCACTTTCTTCAACAATTTATGTATCTAATGGGATTTTATTATATTCATTTTTAAACAAACTTAGAGATCTGCATTATTTCTTTTAAGTTTGACAGAATTGATAATGATCATTGACTTTTCTTGAAGTGCTAAAACGTTTACAAAGTACTTCAAATACATCTGGGACAGTTACCATAGATTATTCTGATAATACCCATTTTACAGAAGAGGAAATTAAGGATCACATAGGTTAAATGACTTTCCAATCATTGCAACCATGTAGTCAGTAAGTAGAAGAGGGAGAAAAATGAACTTAGGTCTCTCTTAACTAGGATCATGGAATAATAGATTTATTATGGAAAGACATCTTAGAGGTCTTCTGGTCCAAACCTCTCACTTTAAATTTAAAATATAGACCTAGGGGGTTAAATGACTTGTCCAAATTAAGTTTCAGAGATCGGATTCAATTCCAGTTCGCTTTTCATTGTATTTTGCTGCCTCCCCACTCCAATGAAATCTCTCTTAGTACCACGCTATCCTGTCTCCTAATTTTTACCCTAAAAGTTGAAAGTGAGAAATGATATTTACCATTCTCATCCAGGTCCAAATGGAAGAATGATTTCCTGTAAATGGTGAGATTCTCCAAATGTTCTTCTTTGCAAATAATGTTGTACAGATTACATCAAGGTCTACAATAATATATCTCCACCAATGAGACCCATAATCATTGAAAAAGGTCACTGTCCGCTTACAAAAAAAACAACTGGATGGAGACTGCATATTGTATAGACCATGACATATGGTTTGCTGGGCAAGTATTGAGTTAATTCTTTAGTACATAGAACTCAGACAGGCACTATAGATGAAAAATGAACTTGACCTACAATTGAACAGGAAGAAGAGAAAAACACGCTAGATTGCATTTGAGAAAGTATTCAAAGCTCTCAAAGGGCTAATAGTTATCTATTATAAAAGTTTATCTCTCTTTTTTTTCACTTAATAGTATTTTTTCCAATTACATGTAAATAGATTTCAGCATTCATCTTTGCAAGATTTTGAACTCTAAACTTTTCCTTCTCCCTTTTCCATCCTCCCAAAGCCTATTTTTAGCACAAATATTCTTTCAGTGATGCTATATGGAATTCCGCAATTTCAGAAGCATCCCAATCAAAAGGACATCAGAGAGGCATATAGTAGTTATAAGTTGACTGCCACAATCAATAATGATTTGTGTGTGAGAAGTGGCATAAAAGACCCCATCAAAAGTATATAGCTATGGGGAAGGGGAGTAAGGAGCAAGGGATGACAGATGGATAGCAGTGGAGTTTCACTGAAAACTTGAAATTATAAAGACTAAATATTTCACTTAGGTCTATAAGCAATTATAGAGAAAAAGATGCTGAAGGTCCATCTGAAAATAGGAATCTAGAAAAGCTATACTCTGGGTCTTAAAAATTTTAATAGGGTATATAGCCAATCCTGTGTCATATAAGTCCATATTCAGGTAGCTGTTAGAGTTAGACATGCTTAAGTACATTTCTGATGGTAGCCTTCAGCATTAATTACAATTTCAAAATCTTGTTTTGATAGTCACCAATGAATAATAAAAAAGCACTTTCCATACTGGCTATGTTCTGGCCCAGTTTCATCTCATAGTCAACATAAAAAGAAGAAAGGAAAAAATGATAAAGCAGGGCTTTTAAGAAGAGAGCAATGAGGCAAAAGCAGAATGAGAGCCAAAAACTATAGTATGTCTCCCAGGGCCAAGAATTAATTGAATGCTTTACTTCCACACCACCTACAAGGAAACAGTCTTCATTCATGATTTAATTAATCAGATTAAAGTATGGACTAGTTGGATGGAAAAAAACATTGGTTATTGCCATTCTTGTGTTATGATTTACTTACTGGTAAAAATGTCTTAAATTTCAAATGGCTAGAGGAACAATTTAGCTTATTCAAGCATGTAGGCAGAACTGGTTTCTGCTAGAAATGTTTAGTTACATCTCAGAGCATGACTAAGAGAACACTACATAGGATATATCAGAGGGCGAAATGAGGAAAAAAGGGGGAAGCTCTAGGCTAAAAGTCAGTGGAACCTGGGTCCAGACTTTAACAAATCATGGAGCTTTGGGCAACTTACTGAATCCCTCTGGATCTCAACTTCCTCATCAGTAAAATAAGGACACTTTATGATAATTTAGGCCCTGTTTAATTCTGGTATCTTATGATGTACTATTTTGTTAAATTGAGCAAAAATATCTTCCTGAAAGGAGATTCCTCACAATTTAGAAATCAGTGAATTTAAGAAGCACACTATGGAAAGGATTATTAAATTTGTAATGGTTACAATCATTATTTCAAATCATAGCAGCTGCATAGATGCAAGTTACATATCAGAAAACTGTATCCTCTCCTTTGGTTAGAACAGTGGATCTAAGGAACAGTGTAATTCATTGTTATAATGATACAGTTGGTAGAAATTATAGTAAATGAGGATTTGCTGAAAAGGAAAGAAGTTAAGAATGTTGATTGGTAAAGAGATAAGAAAGAGAATTAAGTGAAAGGAAGGATTATTGCAGTTCCCAAATTTAATAATTCCACATGATTTTCATTTTTTGGATTTTGAATTTTTTTTAATCTGTTGATCCTTGGTGACCATCATAATCTGATGCATAATACAAACTTTATTTTCAAATAGATCAATAATAACTCATTTACATAGCACTTTCCATTCAGTAACATGCAAAATTGGTAGTTTACAAATAATTATCCCCAATTTACATATGAGGAAGCTGAGGGACAGGTAAGTCAAATTACAGATTTAGTCATGGCCCTAAATCTGTTTGCTGATTCCAAGTCTAGTTTCCTCACCATTATACCACTGCTGAATAAGGGCTTTTGCCTGTAAATGGTAGTTATATTATGGTTTGCTGCTGCTGGGGTCTGATACTTTGCTTTTTCCTTTCCATGAACAAATCCTACTTAAATCTAAGTTCTGTACCACATCCTCCATGAAATCTTCTACATCTCAAATTATGCTCTGTTCTCTGAATTCCTTTAGTTCTTATTGTTTTCATCATTCATACCTACACTTAAGTCGCAATATGTGTCTCAGTATGTAGTTAATTATTTGATTCACCTATATATCCTGTCTGACTAAGTTGTATGCTCTTTGGGAGCAGAGAACATGTCTACTCTATTTGCTATACCTCCTGTTAAAGTACATAGTGATCTCCATTCCAAGTGAACTGGAATGAGACTGATACAGGTTTCCTGATTTCCTGTAGTCAAAACCTCGTAAGCCATTGCCTATGTCATCATTGCATTTTCCCAAAGTGATAATGAAATTCAAATCAGTAAACACTTGTTATGCACCTGCTATATTCCAGGCACTATACTAAGTATTAGAAATAAAAATAAGAAAAAGAAACATAGTTTCTACCCCCAAAGAGCTTACAATTAAATAGAAATAAAATAAACGCTCCTTAGGTGGGGCACAAACTTTAAGACACTAGAATTATAATCATCACACTAGGAAAGGATTTGGGGGACTAACTGAAAGATAAATCTGAGCTCGTGGTGAAAAATGCTATTCATTTCCAGAGAAAAAAATTGATAGAATCTGAATAGAAGTCAAAATATTTTTCACTTTATTTTTTTCATGTTTTAATTGGTCTGTATTTTCTTTCACAACAAAACAATATAGAAATATGTTTAGGGGCAGCTGGGTGGCGCAGTGTGATAGAGCACCAGCCCTTAAGTCAGGAGGACTTGAGTTCAAATCTGGCCTCAGACACATTCCCTAGCTGTGTGACCCTTAACTTAACCTCAATTGCCTCAGCAAAAAGCAAAAAAAATGTTTACATGATTGTATCATATGTTACCTATGTCAACTTGCTTGTCATCTCAGGAAGAGAGAAAGGGGATAAGGGTGGGACAGAATTTGGAACTCAAAAAATTTTTAATGAACATTAAAAATTGTTTTTACATGTAATTGGAAAAATATTTTTCAATAATAATAATAATAAATGCCAGTAAATGAGGCTTCAAAGAGAAGATAAATCAAGAAAAAGATGTCTAGTAAGTCTCTTCCTTTTAATCTTTCCACTACTAGTTTATCCAAGTCAAGAATAAATAATCTTCTCTCTTATATCTTATTTTGCCTATGGATTACAGACAAAATTGAACTTTTTTTTCATTTCAATCTCTAGTCCACATTTGAGGGTTATTGAAATTATTTTTCCCTTTCAATGGCTGTGTTCACTTGGAATGGAAAAGATCCAACAGCATTAGCAGCAGAAAGCCCCAGATCAAACTAGTTATCTTGACTTTTAATGATGATTTTTTAAAATATAGGTTTTTATTTTCAAAATACGTGCAAAGATAGTTTTCAACATTCACCCTTGCAAAACTTTATGTTGCAAATTTTTCTCCCTTCCTTTCTCCTACTCCTCCCCTAGACAGCAAGTAACCCAATATTATGTTAAACTTGTGCTATGCTTCAATACATCTTTCCATATTTATCATGCTGCACAAGAAAAAATCAGATCAAAAAGGGAAAAAATGAGAAAGAAAACAAAATGCAAGCAAAAAATAGTAAAAAAGTTGAAAATACAATGTTGTGATTCATATTCAGTCCCCATAGTCTTCTTTCTGGAGAAGATGGCTGCCTATTGGATACTGGCCTGAAATGTTCCTTTTCTAAAACTTATTATTTTGACTCTGAGTATTGAGAGTTTTCCCTTTCCAAATAAATAAATAAGAGGCTTTTTTTAAAAAAAAGAGATAAATTTAATTAATTATATCACCCAAAGCCATTTTGGTGTAAGAATTGGGTTAACATCAACTACTAACTAAATACTAACCCTGAGGAGGTTGTTGTTTGTCCTTCATTCTCAAAGAGAACCATGACATCAAGGAGGTGATACTATGACATGAAAATAAATTGGATTTAAGTGAGGGAGGACCGTCCAAAGCCACTTGCCTTATATTTTCCTCCAGAACCTTCTGGGATCAGTGGCAAGATATAAAGTTAACTGAAATGGCCTTGGATGAAATGAGAGACCTTGGCCTTTTTAAGCCAAGGTCT
>JAJPUD010001474.1:345063-385766 GCA_023553655.1 Myrmecobius fasciatus | reverse complement strand
TGATTGTTATTTACATTCAATCTCAGTTGATCAGGACCCAAACTATGACCAAATGGGGCTTGGCCTAGGACCTATTGGTGACCAATTAGAATCAGATTTGTTTTGATTTAAGGTCTGGTCATTAATAAAGAAATACAGCCAGTAAAGTCCAAGATATCTTGGGAGGATTCAGAAGTGCAAAAGAGATAGAATATTTTTAAGAGCATCTGTAAGTATGGGTATTATATACTATTTCCTTATTTCTTTTAAGGGTACTTCCACCCTTCTGGCCATCCTGCTTCCCAAAACCAAAATCAACCTCATAAAATTTGATGCACCCATGTTGCTGTCTAGTGTACTATATTATATATATATGGTCCATGGTGACATCTTACACTTTTATATAATGCATAGCATAGTGAAAAGCTTAACAATATTTATTGAGTTGAATAATGTTGATCTGGACTACAAAACAGCCTATTCTAACCTTTTGCAACCAAAACCCCTGAAGGTTATGCCATGGGCATCATTGTATTTTCCCTTTACTCTCCATTATTCCACTTCACAGACTAATCAGTGATTAAATTTTTCTTTATTCTGCAAAATCTCTTGCATCTGTTAGCATTCTACTGCATGTTAAATTTAAGTTCTGGTCACCTCTTTCTTAGGCTAATAGCTCTCTAATTGTTCTTTCTACTGTCAGACCCTCCCCCATTTCATCTGTCATCCATATACCTGTTAAAATAGTTTTCTTAAGTCACAGGTACCACATTCTAGAGTCTTTGGTGATTCCCTTTTGCCACTTATACAAGAAACAAACTCAACAAACTAGAAATGAAAGCTTTCTACTGTCTGGCTCCAATTTACCTTTCCAGGTTTATTTCATATTTTTCACTTCCTTCTACATCGCGCTACATCCTAGCCCAAATGGGGTCACAAAGAGTCAGACATGAGCTCCTGATTCTTAGCCTAGTGCTCTATCCACTGGCCAACATTAAATTCAATATAATACTTTAAAACTTCATGCTTTTTGTAATTTGAATACTTTCCTCCAACACAGATTGCAACTCCTTTGTAATTTAGTAAACCTTCATCAAGAACCAAAATGGCAAAAAAAAAAAAAAAGAATCACCCTGAGGCTATAGTCCTCTCTGAATTTAATTAGATGTCTGTTCAGACAACAAATATGTAGTTCATCACTAAGCCTGTGTTTTCATTGTAAGTATATAAACCTGAGTTGTTATTATATTATTATTAAATTTTACTACACATGCTTGAATTGCAAGTTCTATATATACATGAATGATTATTATTATTATTATATTCAAAAACATTTACTTATTTAGTAGTTATCATAAGTTAGGTATTATCTTAGGTTCTGGGAATATAAGGACAATAAGAAAATAGAGTGAAGCTCCATTTTATTGATTATTATTTGAACTGTAGTCTAAATTCAAAAATTTTTGTGTGCAATCATACTTCTTGATTCTTTCATGCAAGATATTTCATGTATTCAGAGTTATGGTACTTAAATCTCTTTGGGGCAGTTATTTTCATAATGTATAAATGAGTTTTCTCCAAAAAAAGGTTTCCAACCACACTTTCAAGCCAATGTTTGATTAAATAGATATTCGTTTCAACATCTACTAGGAAGTTTGTTGTCAAAGTCTTCCTAAATTAGTCTCTATGGCACATGGTGTTATGCCTCCAGAGACATGTTACAGTCCTATGCTACCACCTTCTTCTACATGAGAGTTCAAGGCCTTCAGGAAAGCTTATTGCTAATTCCTGTCAACACTCCTTCTTACACCCTGGATTTTTCTCACCCAACTCTGTCATGGAAATAGGAACAGGTTTCCAACTTCTCCCTTCCCCTTTTATTTTTTATATGAGTAGCCAGTTGCTAGGCTTTAAAAAATGCTCACTATATTGAGGAGTTTTTATTTTCTATCTTCCTTCTCCCAGAATGCTATCTGTCTGTTACTTAATAAATAAATCTTATAGAGTTATCTGAAGTTCATAAGTTCATGATCACAAAATTAATCAGGTGGAAATTCTTAAGGCAGGTATTTGAGGTAGAATTTGAATCTATATCATTCTCTACCCATTACAACACATAGTGTTTCAGGGTTTTACTCCCAACATTAAAAAAAAAAAGAAAAGAAATCTTCAAGTTTTTACAAAAATAAAGAAAAAAACAAAATAGCAAAGGATTAAGAACTCAATTTTTTCAATTTTTCAAAGTATGTAGCTATATTTCTTCAACAAAAATAAAGAGCAATGTTTACATCATTTTAATTTTCCACTGTTTCCTGATTCCCTGAATTTTATTTTTCAACTTATTATTCCTGTTAGGTTCTTTCTCATATATTTCATGACTTCAGTTTCATAAGTGTGGGAAATTCCATACTTCCCATCCCTAGGCAAAACATACAATAGACCTAGGTTTAGGACAATAGGTGTTAATTGACCGACACATTGAAAGAATGATAAAATATTATGAATTAGAAGGACCTTAAAGTTCCAAAGAAACTTCTCTATGTTTCCACCCTGACCCTCAAAATGAATTGCACTTACTCTGTCAGTGTGATTATACTATCATTACTTCTAAAAATGCCTACCTCTTGGCAGACATGAAGAACTTGAGTAATCTTTTCTGCAGCCACTTTAAAAATAAATAAATAAATCATAAATTGAAGTTGGCTAAACAAACACCTTCTCTTTCCAATTGATGATTATTAATAAACTAATAAGTTCAACCACATGATTTGCTATAATAAATGAAATGGATCTATATAAAAAGGTCCAGTTTATTTATAAAGGCCCAGAGAGAGCATTATCAGATATAGACTTGCTTTCAGAAAGCTGCTTCATTTCTAGCAGTTACAGTACTTGTATTCAATTACAAATCTGTTTCTTTAAATAGATGTCTCATCTTTATTTGGTTTCACCACTTTGCTCTCTCCTAATGTCTAAGACACTGCCTGGGAGTCAGGCACTTAGGAAGGTGCATTAAGGCCTGAAAGTGATTCATTTAAACTTCATTATTATAAATGATACCAAGGAGCTCTGAAAGACATGTCATATCACCTCAGTACCTAGTAATGCCCTAAACCTCTGAAGCAGATAGATGATTATCTTAATTTTCTAGGATAGATTTCACTTGTTACCCATACCTTCATATCCTATAGGATGGAGTATTGCATATGGTCTACCTGGACCACCTGATTACATATAGAGCCACAATTCTGTAGAACTAGTTGGAAATAATTTTTTCCTTCCTTTCTTTTTTTTATTTCTTTTTCTATTTCTCAATTCATTTAAAAAAATTTAACTTTCAAAATTTCTCTTTTCCTATCACCCTTCCCTCACCCATTAAGAAGGCAAGCAATATATCAGTTATGCAAGTGAACTCATGCAAAACATATTTCCATGTTAGTCATGTTCCCCCCACCCAAAAAAAAAAGAAAATGAAAAATTATGCTTCAATGTTCACTTAGCATTCAGACTCCAGTTCTTTTTCTGTATGTGGATTTTCAGCATGAGTCCTTTGGAATTGTCTTGAATCGCTGTATTGATCATAGTAGTTAAGCCTTTCACAGTTGATAATTGTTATAATATTGCTATTATTACATACAATATTCTCCTGGTTATGTTCCCTTCATTTTGTATCAATTCAAATAAGTTGCTCCAGGTTTTTCTAAAATCATCCTGCCTAGCACTTCTTATAATACAATAGTATTCCATCAATCAAAAATCATGACTTGCTCCAATTGATAAGCATCCCTTCAATTTCCAATTCTTTGCCACAAAAAGAAGAGTTCTATAAACATTCTTGTACATATAGGTATTTTTCACTTTTCTTTGATCTCTTTGGGATACAGACCCAGTGGTGCCATTGCTGGGTCAAAGAATAATAATAATTTTATAGCTCTTTGGGCATAGTTCCAAATTGTTTTCTGAAATTGTTGAATTGGTTCACAAATTTACCAATGGTGCATCACTGTGTCTATTTTTCCTCATTCCTGCTAGAAAGAAATGGTAAAATCTTTGACCTAGCAATTTCACTAAATGTGTGCCATACATACCAAAATATTTATAGCAGTGCTATGGTAGCAAAGTACTGAAAACAAAAATGAGTTTCCAAAAGTTGTCAGAGAGCCCAAAAAACTTATATATGAAAGAAATGGAATATTTTTCTGCAGTAGGAAATTGCAAAGAGATAGTTAAATTAATATGATAAGAAGATTTGTAAGAGCTAATATACACCACTGAAATAATCCAAACAAAACGATATTCACAAAGATTATGTATAATAAAAATGAAAAGACACAAGTATATAGAAATTAAAGATGATGTAATTGGAAAAGTAACAAACACAGAGAACCAATTCATATTTATATTGACAAAAATTCAGTTTGGGGCAATGTGTATGTGAAGTATCCCTCAATTTCTGCAGCTATTGCTATAACAAATGCATTACAGTTTGCTGGCAAAATGATTACAGCAACATATAGGCATCTTTCAATTTACCACAACCTCTTCCCTGATTTTATGACAGCAACATATCTACTGGTTCCTGTTCAATGATTAAGAAAGATTTAGTACTGTATGTACATCGCAAAGAACCAAAAACCAAATGGGTTCCCATCAGCTGTGGGAGAAACCACAAACTGGTATATGAAAGTAATGGAATATTACTCTGTAGTAGGAAATGAGGACAAAGGAAACTGAACAGTGAGTAATTGTAATGACCAGTTTTAGTCCTGAAGAACAGATAATAAAACATACTTCCTATTGCTTCAAAGGGAATTGGAGGATTTACTGAGACAGTATTATATTACAACTCTTACCAGTTTTCTGTATCAGTTGTTTTTGCTAAACTGGTCCTCTTTGTTTCAAGGGATGTTCAATGAAAGGAAAGGGAAAATTTATCCAGAAATAAATGTGATGTTAAAGTGTTGTCTGTGAGGGAAGAGGTTGGCTTAGAGAGACTACCTAGTTATTTCCTGGTGTCCAGCTGTATCTATAGCTAGGAAGTCCAGGAAAATATATCTCTTGTAGGTGCTTTTGCAAATGCTTCATACCTGCCACTAAGCCCTTAATATCAGGACTTTTAAAAACAAAATTAAATTGTTTCTTTAGAGATCACAAGATTCTCGACTTTTAAAAACATTTAATATAATATAATTTCATATGTAACAGAATGAATATTTGATAACAAATATTTTTAATGTCAACACTAAGCAGTATTATTAAAAAGGAACTGATGCTTATCAGAGAAGTAGTGACAACTTTGTTGTAGGACTATTGGGAATGAATCTCATACTACCTTATAATATACAGTGAATGTATTTTATACAGTGAAGTTACTTGACTACTATTAGAAGTTGGAAGAACTCTATTAGCAAGGAACAAAAAGGTGGTAGCAAGTATAAGAGAAAAAAAAAGGACTCATTGATGAACTGCTTCATTAAAAACTAGAAAGCCAAATCATGGAATGGCTAACGTCATTAGAGTTTGTATTAATTTGTTTTTTCAGTTTCATTTTTTGCCCAGAAGAATTTAGTGACATTTCCCTCATTATTAGAAAGTTAACGCCACATTGCAGTTTCTGTTGAATTACATGATTTGTTTAAATTCAAAATTAAAAAATGAGACTTTGTTTGGTATAATGGGAAGAGACCTGAGATAGTAATTGGGATGCCTGGAATCTAGGAATAGTTTTAAAAAATATTAATATGATCTTGAATTTATACTTTGGATTTCAAATTCCTCTTACACAAATTAAGTGGGTTAGTCTCACTGTTTCTTAGGTCCCTTTTATTTCTACTACATTTTATAAAATTAAAACACCAACACCAAATTGTGCTCTTCCTAAATTCTTTTCAGCTTTGGGAAATATGATGTAATGCTATGAAAACATGGCAGACATTGGAACATCTAGCATAAATTTGAAAAGTAGTGAAGAATGATGTGGTCATTTAATTCATCTTTTTAAGAAAATGAAGAACGACCTTTATGACTGTCAGCATCAGGTTAATTATGATGTGTCTGAATAATGAAAGTTGTAATAATAATTGACATTTTTATAATATGGTAAGACTTACATATTACCTTATGTCCATTCAGTCCTCAAATAACCACATAAGAGAGGGGACATATAAATTTTATTGTTTCTTATTTAAAAGATTAGAAAGCTGAAGGTTGGAGAGATTAAACAGCTTATCCACAATAATGTAGCCATTAAGTAGCTAAGCTTGTATATAAAGCAGGCCTTCCAACTGTAAGTCCATGTGCCTTTCTACTATACTATACACATTAAAAAGAACAGCACACAATTCAAAATGACATTTCTTAAGACAGAGGAATAATGCAATGCCAAAGTCTTATTGCAAGTAAGGCTATGGGAATATAAAATTTCCAGTAAAATAAATATTTTGGTTACATGAAATAAATCTGTGGGGCTTCTATGTAGTTACATCACATCAGTGATGAGAATTCACTGAGGTGGAATGATTGTGGCAGGGATAAAATGGGGAAATCTCTGGTTCTGCTTGTCTTTCTGTCATTTGGTCCCTTATACTTGTAAACAAAATTGATGACTTTGTAATTACTTTGTCTTTGTGGGTGTTGGGATACTTATTACTGAGGCTCTTGAACTTGAATTTTTAACTGCTATCTTTAGGCCTGCTAGGACACAATGAGTCCCCCCAAAAAAGTTTTTTAAAGACATAGAACAGTGAAAGAAATAATGGTATACATTCTTTGAAAAAATAAGAAAGAAAATAAATATATAAAAATCATTGAATACTAATGAAATTGCAAATCTCAATTTGCTTGAAAAAAATTCAAGAGACAGAGGCATAAAAATGAGACATAAAGCTTAGTATTTTCCCCAAAATTATAATTTATAAAGGTAGGAAAGAAGGGAAAACCATCCATAAAAGAGGGCTTCATAACTCCCTGAGAAAGCATTTGCTTTTCTAATTTCATAGTTTCTTTTGATATTATGTCCCTATTCCAACTCATTCTCTAGATTGCTGCTACAGTTCACTTCTTTATCTATATATTTGGTTTTGTTTATTATTCAGATTACATCATTGAAGAGCCTTCAATCAATCTCTACTGCCTTTTTAATAAAGCCCAGATTGCTTCTCCTAGTCTTAAAGGCACTTGATCATCTGATTCTTTCTAGCCTTTCTTATATCACTAACCACTGCATGTAATAGAGAAGTTAAACTATTCACTATTCCTTGTATTTATTCCAAATTTGCTTGCCTTTGGTTTTGCCTATACATTTTTGTATATAACATGCACAATAGCCTGATACCCTCATTCCTACCTGTTGAAATTCTTATCTAATCTGCCTCCTCCATGAAAGTATCCTCAATGATCTTTAAACTTTTCCCTCCCTTTTTCAGATATCTCAAAGTATCTTGTTGCTATTTGCTAGATGAACTTCGATCACATTATAGTTATTTTTGAGCCTGCTTTATTTCCCCTTTAGGCACAAGGCAAAATTCTCAAAAAGGAATTTTTGTCTTATTTTTCTTTGTATGAAGTGGCTAGAATGTTTTAAACTTAATTAATAATGAATAATTTTTATTCAAATTGAATGATTCTGAACAAAAAGTCATTTGAAAGATCTCATGAGGATAATTAGAACAAAGAATGGAATGGCCCTTGGAGATCACGAAGTTGATCCCCATTACTTTCTAACTAAGGAACCTCAAGTTGGCTGGAGCTAGAATTAAAATCTGTTCTTCTAGCTCCACATCCAGAGTTCTTCCCACTATATCAAACTGGATTACTTTATTTGATATTCCCTAGGTAATTTTGCAAAGTTTTCTGAGAGGGAGCCCAGAATAGAGGATACCCACATATCTAGAACAAGGCCAGGAGTCATATAAACTCTGGATTC
Organism: Myrmecobius fasciatus; assembly: GCA_023553655.1. NCBI lineage: Eukaryota > Metazoa > Chordata > Mammalia > Dasyuromorphia > Myrmecobiidae > Myrmecobius > Myrmecobius fasciatus. The sequence goes on along the minus strand of JAJPUD010001474.1, from coordinate 377,863 downwards.
CAGTCTTGCCTTTGACAAATAATGACCTGTATGCTCAAGGCAAATCTCTTTAGCTCTTAATGACTTTCTGAGACTGTATTACAGAGAAGATTCTGATCCTCACTGGAAATGAGAATTTTCCTATCAACAATTCTTTTCTCCAAAGAAATATGAGGCATGGACCAAAGAAAAGAAAAAAAAAATCTAAAAGCAGTGATAAAATGTAAATTTGAAGTTTGAATAAGTTGAATAAGTTAGGAAGAAAATATTCTCTTGTGACTATATATCTATATTTATCTATCTACTTATACATATAATTATCATTAACACACAAATGCCTATGCTATGAAAGTCTTTTTTGTATATGTGAATTTATTTAAGCTATATTAGTATATTTAATATTATATGTATCACAAATATATACAAATTAAATATATTTATAAAGACATGTGGTGTATATTCATTCTCCATGATTTCATGGCTGTCATTGAAACACATTAAAATAATGTTTCACAGCAATGGACCTTTGTGTGATATTGATTTTTCTGAACTGAAGACAGGAGGTGGTGGTCTGGAATACCTCAGGATAACATTTTAACTCCCAAAGAAATATTACAAGATTTTTCTAAGATATTTCCATTTTTTTGAAAAAGAATAAATTAAGATAAACTACTTTTACTTATTATGCTTCATTCGCCCAGTTGAACCATTTAAGTTAAACAAAAATTAATTACAGAGACATTTTAGAAGAGAGATTCTCAAGAAATCTTTGCTATTGGAATGTTAGTTTCCACATAAAAGGCAGTGAAAATAGTGTCCCATTGAAACTATTTCCATTGCGCATCATCTAATTTAAAGTAACATATTTGAGAAGAATTTTTTTTTCAAATCAGAGGCATTTTTAATTTTAAGCTTTCACTCTTAAAATATGAATCTATTCAAATTTATAATGTCCAGGAAACTCTTTTTTTTTTTAACATTTTCTCCTTTCTTTCCTTTAAAATATGTTCATGCAAGAAAGATTAGAAGGAATGAATTAGAAAAATGCAATTGGAAACCGAGAAGTAAACCAAAGAGGAATAGGATGCCCAAAGACAGACACACATAAAAAAAAAGAAAATGATTGTCAAAGGTCCATATTTGCCAAGCACTATAAAAATAACTTAATTCTAATAAATCTTCCATAAACAACTTCATTTTTCTTTAAGACTGGGTCTCACTAGGGGCACAGTGGGTAGAGCACCAGCCCTAAATTCAGGAGGACCTGAGTTCAAATTTGGCCTCAGACACTTAACACTTCCTAGATGTGTGATCCTGGGCAAGTCACTTCACCCCAATTGCCTCAGCAACAAAACAAACAAAAAAACAAGACTGGGTCTCACTATCAGACCTGGACTACTCTTGGGTCTACTTTGATTGACACTTAGTACAGACACTACTTAGGGGTGCACCTCAGCATCCCCAAGCTTGAGATGTGCCTGTCTCAGCCTTCTTAGGAGTGGGAATAATATGCACACACCACCAGGCCTGCAACTTTAATGCTATATTGTCCACCCTTTTTGTTGGGTCACAGATAGGAAGTCGCATAATCTCATTTAAAAAAAAACCTCATAAACCTCTTCTGTAACAGTCCATTTTAAAAATATTTAAAGTCACTTATTGATGTTTCCTTACACTTAAGTAATCTCAATATCTTTATCTTTTCCCCATTAATCTTATGTTTTCTTATTTTGTTACACTACTCTTTGAGATCCCTGAAAATTCAATAAAATCTTTACAACTTTAAGATACTCAGGTGCACCCTTGAAAATTTCTAAACCATGGAAGAGACTATTTTCATTTTTGTTCTCTTTTCATTTGGGGGAATGTCAAGATATTTGTTGCCACAAATAATATACCTTACTTTGTATTATTCTCTTTTCATTTTAATGGTAATGAAAACTTAGTTATCTGAATGCTCCCAAACTTATTCCATTTTCTCATTTGCTGAATCATAGATCTAGTTAAAAAGGTTGATTTGCAAACTTGCAAAATATATTACCTTGTCCATCATCGAGAAAATAATAATTTCCAGTGTTTCTATCACAGCGATTCTAGCCTAGGAAATTTAATGGATTTCCCATAATTTTTTTATGATTCCTTAGATTAGTCCCTTCATCTTTCATTCACGCATCAAATATTAATGGGATGCTATTAGGCACAGGGAACCAGGCTAACACCCTGAGGGATAGAAAGAAGAATAAGACTGACCTTCATGGAGCTTGCAATTCACCAGGACAGACAAAGCACATCCACAATAGAAGCACAAGGTATTTAAGGCAATGAAGGATTTCCATCTCCCAAATAAGAATAGACAGAGCATAGGGAAAATGTCATATGAACTGTACTTTTGAGATTGACTATGAATTAGGCCCTGGTAGAGGAGAAAGAAGATTCTAAGAGAAAAGTGCAAGGGAAGTCAGGACATCTTAAAGGAATGTGGCAAAGTTTGGACCAGATACAGAGGAGTATGAAAGGGGAATAATAGAGAAGATTCAAAAAGTAGGTTGAGAAAAATTAATGGAGGGCCTTGAAAACTAGAAATTTATTTTGTAAGCAATCAGAAATTATGATAATTTGTGAAAATGTTTCTGTGTATGTGTATGTGTGTGTGTGTGCATATCCACATGTAGAGGAAGACTTCATATCAGAGCCATGCTTTAAGAAGTTCAATCTGGCTATGGAGGGGACACGATGAAGATTAAAGGAAAGAACTTACTGTTTGGGGTGGAAGCAGCAAGGATAAAGATAAAAGAGAGAAGTCAGAGGGTAAACAACATTTAGTATTCAAATGGAATAGAAAAACAGAGAAGCAATATATTTCATAATTTCATACTGAGAAAGGGTAGGGGATCTATAAGTGGAATAGATATAATGATATCAAGAGAAAGATACTAACCTTTTTGCTTGGTTTTTCCCAATCTTCTTAATGTGACTAATATACAAGTCTTATTTTCCCAGGAAACAGGTTCCTGTTGGTATCATTATTCCCACAGAAGACTCAATTGCCTTAGAAAATTCTCATATTTCAAACAAATTTCCACCTAGGGTTATAGGCCTGAAAAACAGAAATGATGGAAGCAAGGGTTGGGAGGTTGATTGGAAACATAACAGGCAAAAAATCTTTTCTTAGGGTCAGCATTTACTTTTCTGCTCACATATTTATTGTGTGAGTATTTTATGATTCAATTAAAATGATTTTACCCTTTGCTATGAATTTAGGAAGCATGCTTGGATAGCAGCCAAGAAAGAATAAACAAACAACTGTTTTGAAGTTTGGTAAAGCTGCATCTTCATTAGTAAATAAACATCACAACTCTTATGCATATTCCAATCTTGTGTGACAAAAAAAAATCAGGGACTTTATTAAGCTTGATTTTGAATAATTTTCATTCTGGTTAGTTTAACTCAAGAATGATGTTATTTATTCCTTATGCTCATGTTCTATAACCACAATTTCTTATTTTGATTGAAATCATAGCCATTAAATTCTTTCTAATAACCAATCTCCTTTGTACACCCTAAAGTTCAGCCACGTTATTTCCCTTATAAAACAATCTACTTCCTGTCTCCATAATTTTTCCATGGGCTATCCCTCCAAGCCTGGAACGCTCTTCTTTTTCACCTGTTTCCCTGAGTTTCAAACTCTCTTCCAGGAGTAGCTCAAATATCTTTTCTGAGACCTTTTATAATTATTAGAGCTATTAACACTTCTCTTTGAAAGTAACTTGCATTGGGGGCGGAGCCAAGATGGCGGAGTGAAAGGGTGACTCTCTGCTTCCTCCTCCAAACTTCTCTCAAATCAACAATAAAATAAGCCTCTGAACTGATCTTCAAGTCAACGAATCAGGAAATATTTGGATACTGCTTGCAGATATCTCTGAAAAACTTCACATCAGGTTTGTCTAGCTCGGACAGAGGGATAAACAGAGGACTTTGGTGTCAGAGAACTCTGGTGGAGGCCGGAAGTGAGTGAGGGTGGGACTCAGCTCAGCTCAGCTCAGCTCAGACTGGCAAAAAAACTCCAAACTCCAAACTCCAAATTCCAAACACCTGGAGTCTATCTGAGGCACTCCGGACACTCTGCCCTGATTGGGGGCAGGTGTTCTGGCAAACTTGCCTTGTTTAAGGAGTAATTCGGGCTTAGTCCTAGCCCCCACTGGCCCAGCACCTTAAATTAATTCGCCGAAGCGCCTCAGGGCAAAATCGTCAGCCAGCCGTTTCAGCCGTTTTTTTTTTTCCCCTACCTTAAAGAGATATTCATGCTGTCTAAAAAAAAAAAAAAAAAAAATGAAGAGACAAAAGAGAGCTCTCACCATAGACAGTTTTTACAAAGAGAAAGAGGAGAAGACCCCAGAGCCAGAGGTTCCTTTAGACATAACTCCAGAGGGAATCAGCAAGGACCATCACTGGTCCCAGTTTCAAAAGGCCTTTCTGGAAGATTGCTTAAAGAACCTAATAAAAGAACTGGAGAATAAATGGGAAAATAAATTTAAATTAGTGCAAGAAAGATACAGTATCTTGCAAGAAGGATATGATGCCCTGCAAAAGAGATATGAAAAAGACACCAATTTATTAAAAAATAAAATTAGTGAAGTGGAAAAAGAATGCAATGAACAAAAAAATTCAATTGGCCAGTTACAAATGGAGCTTAAAAAGGTAACTGAAGAAAACAACACTTTAAAAATAAGAATTGAACAAATGCAAGTGAATGACTCAATAAGACTTCAAGAATCAGTCAAACAAAAACAAAAAAATGAAAAATTAGAAGAAAATATGAAATATCTCCTAGGAAAAACAACTGACTTGGAAAATAGATCTAGGAGAGATAATCTAAGGATTATTGGACTTCCTGAAAGCCATGATGAAAAAAAAGAATCTAAACACTATCTTCCAGGAAATCCTGAAAGAAAACTGCCCTGAGATTGTAGAATCAAAGGGCAAAATCACCATTGAAAGAATTCACCGATCACCTCCGGAAAGAGACCCCAAAATTAAAACCCCAAGGAATATCATGGCTAAATTTCAGGACTATAGCACCAAGGAAAAGATTCTGCTAGCAGCTAGAAAGAAACAATTCGAATACCAAGGTTCAATAATTAGAATCACACAGGATCTGTCAGCCTCCACACTGAAGGATCGAAGGGCCTGGAACCAGATATTCCGAAGGGCAAAGGAACTAGGATTACAGCCAAGAATATCCTATCCAGCTAGAATGAGCATTATCCTCCAGGGAAGAAGATGGTCATTCAATGATACAGGTGAATTTCACCTATTTCTAATGAAAAGACCAGATCTGAACAAGAAATTCGACATCCAAACACAGAACTCAAGAGATGCATAAAAAGGTAAAAAGGAAAGGACTCTTGAGAACTTTATTTCTACTAGGGGGATGCTTAAAGTTTGGGGGTATAATGAACTAGATATTACTTTGATAATATGAAAAAGAGAACTAGGGGGGGAAAGGTTGTCATACTGGGGAAAAGAGGGGAAAAGTGGTAAAATAAGATCTAAAAAAATAAGGAGGTAAAAACAAGGTAAAATCTCTTGAAGAGGCAAAGAAAACCTAATATAATGGTGAGAAAGAGGGGAGGGAGTTGAGCATTGTGTAAATCTTACTCTCATCAGGTTGGGCTCTAAAAGTGTATATCAGACATTTGATTTCACATAGAAACTTGTCTGTTGCTAGAGGGAAGGGGGAGGGAAAGGAGGAAAAGAAAGGGATAAACTAATAGAAGGGAAAATAGAAGAATCAGGGGAAAGGAGTAAAAACAGGGGGAAGGGATCTAAAGGGTGGAGTATTGTTTGGGGGAGAGGGTCATCAAAAGCAAAGTACTGAGGTGGGGGGAAGGGAGAAAGGGGAAAGGAAAGGGGAAAACATAACTTGGGTAAATAAGATGGCAGGAAATAAAGAATTAGTTATTCTATCTGTGAGTGTGAATGGGATGAACTCTCCCATAAAGCGGAAGCGGATATCAGACTGGATTAAAAACCAGAATCCCACAATATGTTGTCTACAAGAAACACATCTAAAACATAGTGACACATATAGGATGAAGGTAAAAGGCTGGAGCAGGACCTATTATGCTTCAGGTGAACAAAAAAAAGCAGGGGTAGCAATCCTTATCTCAGATCAAGTAAAAGCCAAGATAGATCTAATCAAAAGAGATAAGGAAGGAAACTATATTTTATTAAAGGGTACCATAGATAATGTAGCAATATCTATACTAAATATATATGCACCAAGTGCAATAGCACACAAATTCCTAGGGGAGAAATTAAGAGAGATGCAAGAAGAAATAGACAGCCAAACGATACTCGTGGGGGATCTCAACCTTGCTCTCTCAGAATTAGATAAATCAAACCACAAAATAAACAAGAAAGAAACTAGGGAGATAAACCTATTGTTAGAAAAGTTAGGTATGATAGATCTATGGAGAAAGTTGAATGGAGACAGTAGGGAGTTTACTTTTTTCTCAGCAGTCCATGGAACCTATACAAAAATTGACCATGTGTTAGGGCATAAAAACCTCAAAATCAAATGCAGAAAGGCAGAAATAGTAAATGCATCCTTTTCAGATCATGATGCAATAAAAATCACATGCAATATAAGGCCAGGAGAAAATAAACCAAAAGTTAATTGGAAATTAAATAATCTAATCCTGAAGAATGAATGGGTGAAAGAGCAAATCATAGACACAATCAATAATTTCATCCAGGAGAATGACAATAAGGAGACAACATACCAAAATTTGTGGGATACGGCTAAAGCGGTTATAAGGGGCAATTTTATATCTCTAGATGCTTACTTGCATAAAATAGAGAAAGAAAAGATCAATGAATTGGGCTTATTATTAAAAAAATTAGAAAAAGAACAAATTAAAAACCCTCAATTAAATACCAAATTGGAAATTCTAAAAGTAAAAGGAGAAATTAATAAAATTGAAAATAAGAAAACTATTGAGTTAATAAATAAAACTAAGAGTTGGTTCTATGAAAAAACCAACAAAATAGATAAGCCTTTAGTTAATTTGATAAGAAAAAGGAAAGAAGAAAATCAAATTGTTAGTCTCAAGAATGATAAGGGAGAACTTTCCTCCAATGAAGAGGAAATCAGAGCAATAATTAGGAGTTACTTTGCCCAACTTTATGCCAGTAAGTTTGATAATCTAAATGAAATGGAGGAATATCTACAAAAATATAGATTGCCCAGGTTAACAGAAGAGGATATAAATTATTTAAATAGCCCCATATCAGAAAAAGAAATAGAAGAAGCTATTAACCAACTCCCTAAGAAAAAATCTCCAGGGCCAGATGGATTTACATGTGAATTCTACCAAACATTCAAAGAACAATTAATTCCAATACTACACAAACTATTTGAGAAAATAGGGACAGAAGGTATACTGCCAGAATCTTTCTATGAGACCAATATGGTGCTGATAGCTAAACCAGGTAGGGTGAAATCAGAGAAAGAAAACTATAGACCAATTTCCCTAATGAATATTGATGCAAAAATTTTAAATAAGATATTAGCAATGAGATTACAGAAAGTCATCCCCAGTATAGTACACTATGACCAAGTAGGATTTATACCAGGGATGCAGGGCTGGTTCAATATTAGGAAAACTATCAGCATAATTAATTATATTAATAACCAAACTAACAAAAACCATATGATTATCTCAATAGATGCAGAAAAAGCCTTTGATAAAATCCAACACCCTTTCCTATTAAAAACACTAGAGAGTATAGGAATAAATGGGCTTTTCCTTAAAATGATCAGTAGCATCTATTTAAAACCATCAGCAAGCATCATATGTAATGGAGACAAACTAAAACCATTCCCAATAAGATCAGGAGTGAAACAAGGCTGCCCACTGTCACCATTACTATTCAATATTGTATTAGAAATGTTAGCTTTAGCAATAAGAGAAGAAAAAGAGATAAAAGGAATCAGAGTAGGTAATGAAGAAACCAAATTATCACTCTTTGCAGATGACATGATGGTATACTTAGAGAACCCTAGAGACTCAACTAAAAAACTACTAGAAACAATTCACAACTTTAGCAAGGTGGCAGGATTCAAAATTAATCCACATAAATCATCAGCATTTTTATATATTAGCAACAAAGTTCAGCAGCAAGAGATGCAAAAAGAAATTCCATTCCAAATAGCAGATGATAGGATAAAATATTTGGGAATCTATCTGCCAAGGGAAAGTCAGAAACTATACGAACTAAATTACAAAACACTTTCCACACAAATAAAATTAGACCTAATCAATTGGAAAAATATTAAGTGCTCATGGGTAGGCAGAGCAAACATAATAAAAATGACAATACTACCCAAACTAATCTACTTATTTAGTGCCATACCAATCAAACTCCCAAGAAATTATTTCACAGATCTAGAAAAAATGGTAGCAAAGTTCATTTGGAAGAACAAAAGGTCAAGGATCTCAAGGGGATTAATGAAAAAAAAGGCAGATGAAGGTGGCCTTGCTGTACCAGATCTAAAACTATATTATAAAGCAGCGGTCATCAAAACCGTTTGGTACTGGCTAAGAAATAGGGCAGTCGATCAGTGGCACAGGATAGGTTATCAGGACAATCTAGGCAATAACCTTAACAGTCTAGTGTTCGATAAACCGAAAGACCCCAGCTTTTGGGATAAATACTCACTATTCGGCAAAAACTGCTGGGAAAATTGGAAGCTAGTGTGGAAGAAATTAGGGCTTGACCCATACCTAACACCACATACCAAGATAAGATCTAAATGGGTTCAAGATCTAGATATAAAGAGGGACTTTGGAAGCAAGTTAGAGGAACGTAATATAGTTTATCTCTCAGACCTGTGGAGATGGAATAAATTTATGTCCAAAGAAGACCTGGAACTCCTAATTGAACACCAGATGGATAATTTTGATTATATTAAGTTAAAAAGTTTCTGTACAAACAAAACAAATGCAGACAAGATTAGGAGGGAAGCATCAAATTGGGAAATCATCTTTACATTCAATGGTTCTGATAAAGGCCTCATTTCTAAAATATATAGAGAATTGTCTCATATATATAAGAATTCAAGCCACTCTTCAATAGATAAATGGTCAAGGGATATGAACAGACAATTTTCAGATGATGAAATTAAAACCATCTCTAGTCATATGAAAAGTTGCTCCAAATCACTATTGATCAGAGAAATGCAAATTAAGACAACTCTGAGGTACTACCACTACACCCCCGTCAGATTGGCTAAAATAACAGGAAAAGATAACGATGAATGTTGGAGGGGATGTGGGAAAACTGGGACACTAATACATTGTTGGTGGAACTGTGAACGGATCCAACCATTCTGGAGAGCAATTTGGAGCTATGCTCAAAAAGTTGTCAAACTGTGCATACCCTTTGACCCAGCAGTGTTTCTACTGGGCTTATATCCCAAAGAGATCTTAGAAGAGGGAAAGGGACCCACCTGTGCAAGAATGTTTGTGGCAGCCCTTTTTGTAGTGGCTAGAAACTGGAAACTGAAGGGATGCCCATCAATTGGAGAGTGGCTGAGTAAATTATGGTATATGAATGTTATGGAATATTATTGCTCTGTAAGAAATGACCAGCAGGATGATTTCAGAGAGACCTGGAGGGACTTGCATGAACTGATGCTGAGTGAAACGAGCAGAACCAGGAGATCATCATACACGGCAACAACAGTATTACATGATGATCAATTCTGATGGACATGGCTCTCTGCAACAAAGAATTGTCTCAAACCAGTTTAAATTGTTCAATGAAGAAAACCATATACACCCAGAGAGAGGGATATGAAATATGGACCACAACGTAACATTTTCATGATCTCTATTGACATTTGCTTGCATTGTGTAGCCTTTCTCTGATTCTTTTTTTTTTCTTGTAGATAGGATTTTTCTTGCATAACTTCTCAAGCATTTCAACATTATTAATATGTAGTGGACTTCCTGCCATCTAGGGGAGGGGAGGGGACTGGGGGTAAAATTTGTAATGGAAAGCTCTGTAAAGATCAATGTTGGGAAACTACCCATATACATGTCATACAAATAAAAAGCTTAAAAAAAAAAGAAAGTAACTTGCATTTATTCACCTTAACTTTATGTACCTATGTTGTCATTCCCCTCCCAAGAATTAAGCTTCTAGAAATCATAAACTGTCTCATTTTTAGTCCTTGTGTCCTCAAAGCTAACCTATAGCAGGAACTTAGTGAATTGAATTGAATCTATTTGATAAAAATATAAAATCAGTGAGATGGAAGTAGCAGGCCATTTCAGTCAAGAGTTAGTTATATGTATAGTCATAGCCTTACAGCTCAATATTTCTGGAATTATACAAAGCTTTTCTGCTTTCTGAGTAGGCAAATGCCTCCCAGATTTTAAATGATATAAACATTCAAAATGACTTTCCATCTGATCATTCTCTGTAAATAAAAGGTATTTATTTTAAATTGATTAAATTACACTCAGAAATGGAAAATATTAGCAGCATATATGTGTATATGCCTCTGATAGAAGTAGTAATTAAGAAACTGCCTTCTTGAAATTCATGTTTGTTTTTCTACATTTATCTAATCATTTATGTAACTGGTCACATTATTTTAGGTTTTAATATTAGGTATTATTAGCTACTTACATATTCTGCATTCTACAAAATAAAATCAGAGGATTTTTGGAGAGCTACTGAGGTGTTTGTTTACCAATAGCAGTAGAAGCTTTGCATTTTAGGAAAAAATAACTCACTTGACCCTCTTGCACTGTTGATCTGACATTCTGACAATGTCACACTAATGAAGTTTGTGTAGGAAAAAAGCCTGTTGCTTAGTCACAAAGCCCTAGAGTAGTGAGGCTTGTGTACACATGTGTAAACAGTTTATTCACCTATGGCCTTTGAGAGAATCAGAGAGGTGGATGTGTCAATAATTGCCTTTATCTGTTTTGCCACCTGTCTCTCTTCTTAGTAAAATCCAAAAGTAAATACTGAATTTAGCAAGTTTCTAAGAAGGTTTAATCAATTATGTTGCTAAAATGGACAAAAATTCCCTCTCTCAAAGATGAATATAATGTAATGAAAGGATGACAATTATTATTATAACAATAATAACTGACCATTATATAGACTTGCAAAAATATTTTCATATATATTATCCCATTTGATCCTCATAATAATCCTATGAGATAAATAGATATCCTTAATTTTATAGATATCCTTAAAAATATTTTCATATATATTATCCCATTTGATCCTCATAATAATCCTATGAGATAAATAGATATCCTCAATTTTATAGATTAAGAAACTGAGTCTAAGAAAGATTATGTGGCTTTCCCAGGCTTAAATAAATAGTAAGTATCTAACATGAACTTCAAATACAGGTCTTCCTGACTATATGTCCAACATCACATCCAAAACTTAGTCAGGTGGGTACTGTTGGTAAAAAGTCATTTGACAATTATAATAGACTACTGTAAGGAAGCAGCCTTATTTAGTAGAAAACACACTGGCTGTGACAGTAGGAAATCTTGAGTCTGGTCTTGGCTCTGACAATTCAATCTATTTATTTATTTATTTTATTAAAACTTTTTATTTGCAAAACATATGTATGGGTAATTTTTCAACAATGACCCTTACCAAGCTTTCTGTTACAAATTTTCCCCCCTAGTTCCCACTCCTCCCCTAGATGGCAGGAATTTCACTACATGTTAATTATGTTAAAATACTTGACAAATAGAATATGTGTATACATATTTTTACAGTTATCTTGCAGTGCAACTAAAGTCGGATTTACAAGGAAAAAAAAATCTGAGAAGAGAAACACAATGCAAGCAAACATCAATAGAGAGCATGAAAATATTATGTTGTGGTCCACATTTCACATCCCTTTCTCTGGGTGTATATGGCTTTTTTCACTGAACAATTGGAACTGGTTTGAAACATTTCATTGTTGAAGAGAGCCATGTGCATCAGAATTGATCATCATATAGTATTGTTGTTGCCGTGTATAATGATCTCCTGATTCTGCACATTTCACTCAGCATCAGTTCATGCAAGTCTCTCCAGGCCTCTCTGAAATCATCCTGCTGGTCGTTTTTTATAGAACAATAATATTCCATAACATTCATATACCATAATTTATTCAGCCATTCTCCAATTGAAGGGCGTCCATTCAGTTTCCAGTTTCTAGCCACTACAAAAAGAGCTGCTACAAACATTCTTGCACATGTGGGGCCCTTTCCCTCATTTAAGATCTTTTTGGGATATAGGCCCAATAGAAACACTGCTGGGTCAAAGGGTATGCACAGTTTGATAACTTTTTGAGCATAGCTCCAAACTGCTCTCCAGAATGGTTGGATCTGCTCACAGCTCCACCAACAATGCATCAGTGTCCCAGCTTTCCCACATCCCCTTCAACATTCATCAATAACTTTTCCTGTCATTTTAGCCAATCTGACAGGTGTGTAGTGGTACCTCAGAGTTGTTTTAATTTGCATTTCTCTGATCAACAGTGATTTGGAGCACCTTTTCATATGACTACAAATAGTTTTAATTTCATCCTCTGAAAATTGTCTGTTCATATCCTTTGACCATTTATCGATTGGAGAATGGCTTGAATTTTTATAAATATGAGACAATTCTCTATATATTTTAGAGATGAGACCTTTATCAGAACCCTTAAATGTAAAGATGATTTCCCAATTTATTGCTTCTCTCCTAATCTTGACTGCATTGGTTTTGTTTTATACATGCATATTTTAAAAGCATAAAACTGCAGTAAGATTTTGGGGGCATCCTGATATATGTGTTTGTATGTATAAGCACCTGCATATTTGTCTGTATATATTTGTGTTTACACACACAGATTTTTTTTTTAGGAACAGTATATTGCTGTTATTATATAGGAGTGATGTAAAACTTAAGTAGAAATGGAACTACTAAACCATTCAGTAAAGATCCCTGCAAGTAATGTATTAACTGAGAAAATCACTCATTAACAATTATCTATGTGCTCCTGCATTTTTATTTATTTTGTCAAATATTTTCTAATTACATTTTAATCTGGTTCAAGAGGAACTCAATTGTGGCTCACAGGCTGCATGTTTTAAATGTCTGTTGCATAATAATAAATTTTTATAATAAAACTTTAAAATACTAAATAGTGATAACATATATATGTATGTATAAACAATTTAAAATTTAATTATTCTCATTCGCTTTTAATCTTAATCTCTCCCTTTTTATTGCCTACTTCTCTGTTGGCTACAAACACTCCATGTTTCCTCTCTCACTAAAAATCACTCTCTTTATTCTACTATCTCTCCAGGCTATCATCTTAAATCTTTCCTCCCTTCTCTGCTAATCTCCTTTAAAAGTCATGAAATTTGCTAAAATCCCCTTCTTCATGAAGTTTTTTTCTGGTATCCCTTAATCTTAGTATTTTATCTCTGATTGCTCCCCAGCTACCTGGAATGTACTTTGTATGTATATTGTCTGCTCCTGTAGAGTGTGAGCTCCTTGAGCTCAGAGATTGTTTTTGCCTTTATTTGCACACTTAGTGTTTAGCACAATATCTGGCACACAGTAAGTGCTTAATTGTTGCTTGTTGATTATTCTCATAGCTTTCACTTCCCCACTTTTCAGAGTCTTTAAAAAACTCTACAATCTAGCTTCCAATTTCATCATTTGACTGAAAAGGTTTTGGCCAAAATTACCAGTGACCAATTCTTGTCTTTCTTAACATCTCTGCAGGATTTGACAGTAACAATGCTGAGTACTTTCTTTGCTTAGAGACTTTTTTTTCCCTCTGGGTTTTTATAACATTGCTCTCTCTTGATTTTCCTTCTACTTGTTTGACAACTCCTCAGTTTCTTTTGTAGCATCTTCATTCTTATCATGGCTTCTAGCTGTGTGGGTGTCTCCAAAGGCTTTGTTCTGTGTCCTCTTTTTTCTCTACTGTCTTTCTTGGCGAACTTAACAGCTATCCCGATGATTCCCAGATTTATATTATCTAAACCTTGTCTGTTTCAAAAGAGTGAATCTACATCTGCCTATTAGATATTTTAAACTGGATGTCCCCAGAGCATTTTAAAGTCAATATGGACCAAATATAACTAATTTTCTTTTCATATTAAAGCCCTCTACATTTCAAAACTTTTCTATTGTCCATCACTGCTCAAGTTTCCTTTATGTGCCTCACTTTCACATGCCACACATATACAGTTTATTACTAAGTTTTGCAATGTCTACTTTCAAAATATCTTTTATTTTTATTTACATAGCCACTAATGTAATTCAGGCTCCCATCACTTCTTGCTTAGAAAACTGTAATATTCTAATTAGTATCTTTGCTTCAAGTCTCTCTGCTTTTTAATATATGTGCCATAAGTTATCACAGTGATTTTCCTAAATCATGTGTTTGGCCATGTTATCCCAACTCCCATTTCAAGAATTTCAATGGCCCCCATCACAGGATCAAAATTAAAATCTTCTGATATTTTAAACCCTTAATAACACACTATCTTCCTACTGTTCCAATAATCTCACATTTTATTCCCCTCCAAGTAATCTATAAATTCAGAATTACCACCATATTTGCCATCCTTCCCATATAAATTCTGTCTTCTTTTTCTATGCCTTGGTATTGGTTCTCTCTTATGCTTGCAACACTCCCTATGTCCCTCTTTTTTCCTCTGGTTTCCTTCAAAACCAGATCAAACTCCATCTTCTGAAAGAGACCTTTCCAGCCCCCTCCCCAATTACTTGAGCCTTCATGATTGTACTTTACACATATTTTATGCATCAATTTATTTATGTGTTATGTATACAAATATAATATGGTCTAAGAATATAATAACAGGAACTGTTTCTGCTTTCTTCCTATCTCCAGTTCTTAGTATATCATAAACATTTTATAAAAGCTTACTCATTGATTGATTGATTGATAATGATAGCAAGAGTAGTAGTAGTAGTAGTAGTAGTAGTAGTAGTGATGATGATGATGGTGGTAGGAGGAGGAAAATAAGGAGGAGGAAGAGCTAATACTTATTGAATTATGATTTGCAAAATACTTTGTGAGAATACTATGTTGTCCTTCACTAGAGGTTTTCAAACATTGTCTGTATTTGCTTCTATTAAAATGGAAACTCCTTAAGAGGAGGAGGTTCTTTGTGCTTTGTGCTTTGTGATTTAATACAGCATGGTCTCTGGGACATATTACTTAATTGATTAATGATTACTGATTAAAAGTTGTCATGAAGTCCAGTTTTGAAATACTATGTATACAACAATCTGTCTACTAAAGGGATGTTAAATTGGCAGTTAGGAACTGGGATTTCTATTGTGTTCTTTACCACTGATTCAATGTGTATCCTCTTGCAACTTATTTGACTTCTTGGTGACAGCTTCTCTACTTATAAATTGAAAATTGTAGCATCTGGTTTTCCTGATCTTCTGGTGGGAAGACAGAGAAATAAATGTATTTGTAATCATAACCAGGAGTAAACCCTGAGCAAGTTTCTTTGAAGAATTAAATCAAATAACTGAAGTATCCTCTGGACACTTATGATCTAAGATATAAAATAAATGTGCAAAATATTGACCACATAATATTAGAACTAATTTTTTCTTTAGATATTATCCAGGTTACATTCTATATAAATCACATGTAACATATATGTATATATGCACAAATCTTTCAATGACATCCCATCCTTAAGATCAGTAGATTTGTAGTGAAAGGCACATATCTGGAACTAGAAAGGACTGAAATTATCTACTCCAAGCCTTTTATTGTACAAATGAAGAAACTGAGAACCATAGAGTTTAAGTTACTTGCTCAAGGCTATGCAGATAATATCAGATGTGTGATTTGAACTTAGATCCTGTGGTTCTACAGCTGATGGTCTTTTCATTGCATTATGTTCTAAGCATGTTACAAAACTCTGACATTCAGTTTCTCGTTTTTAATAAGGAAAGGATTCTTCAATTCAAAAACCATTTATTAAGTATCTTCTATTTTCAAAACATTACATTACATAGGCAGTAAGGATATATTAAAAAGAGCTTAAAAACACATTCAGATAAACAAATACAAAGCATATATAAAGTCTGTGGTTCTTGAATCATTTCAGTAGTGTCCAACTCTGTGACTACATTTGGGTTTTTTTTGTTTGTTTGGTTTTTTTTTTTGGCAAAGATACTGGGAAAGTTTATCATTTCCTTCTCTAGCTCATTTTATAGAATAGGTTTAAGTGATTGGTCCAGGGTCATACTCAGATCCTCCCAACTCCAGGGAGAGCATTTTCAAAGGGGAAAGAATGCCAGTAATTGTAAATGTCTGGAAAGGCTATATGGAGGGGATGTAGAGCTGTATTTAAAAAAGACCATGGGGCAGAAGAAAAGAGGGAATACCTTTCTGAGTGCAACTTGTACAAATGCATGGAGACCAGAGATAGAAATCTGGGGCAGGAATAGAGAGCAGCCAGTTTTAGTGGAATGAAAACTACATGAAAGTGAATAATATGAAATAATTTTGAAAAGGTAGGGGAGAACCAGTATGGACTTCATGACAGATTCTCTTGTCTTTTGTCTTAGGACCAGTCTTGTTAAATTTATAGTGAACCATTAGAGATTTGGCCACCAAATTTTCGTTTATTGGTTTGGTTTGGTTTAGTTTGTCCACTGCCACTCAGTGCTTTCTTCTAAACCAGAGAGATACCTGCCATTTTTGGAGAGTCCATACTGGTGAAATTATGGATTCTTAAAATAAGTCAAGTGAACCATACAAAAAGCATGACATTAGGCCAATAATGTCCTGACCTTTGAAAATCTGGATTCATGTTCCATTTCTGATATATAATAACTGTAAACTGAACCAAATAATTTAATCTCTCAGTGTACTAGATAACTCTTTACGACTAAAGTTACAAATAAGTTTCTAATCACCATCAGTAGAGTTTTCTCACTGGGAGATTCTGATGCTAATGAAATCATGGATCTGGACCAAAACCAAAATTTACAACAAGTGCAAAAAGGTGATCTTTTTCTTTCAGCAGGGATGATAAATAAAGATTTTAAGTGTAGGAGTATAAGAGTGGGGGAAATCCCTGTCACTTTTCAAATTAATTGGAGGTTTCTGTAGGAAAGTCAAGCTGATGGTGGGGGAGAGGCATTGCTAAATTAGGTCTAAGATATGGCTTGGAAAAAAAAAACCTTTGTACTTACAAATTAAACAGTTAAGGGGTATATTGAACAGATGTAATCTGGAAAAGTTGAGAATATGTTCAGGCTAGTGGGTAGAGTGACTATAAACCAGATTTTTTAGGATAAAATCAGAAACAAATGTTTCTAGATCACATAAACAAAATTGTATGATCAATTACATTCAACTTTAATTACAATTGATAATTGATCCAAGTCTGCTAGATTGATTCTTGGTAAAATTAACATATAATAGTAACAACATTAGCTGGTATTTATATAATAATAGAAGGCCTATTAATCTATTTCTACACATGCACTACTCTACAAGATTGCTAAATAATGATTAATGATCACTTTTATCTATAACTCTCTCAGCATTTTCCTTACAACATCTCCATGAGGTTAGTTAGAACAAGTATTATTATATATTAAATTTTTCAATAGGATTTTATTTTTCTAAATACATGTAAAGACAGTTTTCAACATTCATTTTTGTAAGACTTTGTGCTCCAAATTTTTCTCCCTCCCTCCCTTACCCTCTTCCCCAAACAGCAAATAATATGATATAAGTAAAACGTGTAATTCTTTTAAATATATTTCCATATTTAAGATAAGTATTATTAATTACCTTTTTCATTTTAACAGATAAAATAAATCTACATAGAGAGGTAAAGTCACTTGCCCTATGACATATAAGTGGTCTAGGACCAGATTCTGAAGCCAGGACTGCTAATTCCAGTCCAACAAACTCTTATACAACACTAAGAAATTTCAGGCATACCATATATGGCCCATGGTCTATATTTTGGTCACTTGTAATGTAGATGTAGGGTTGTTTTGGGTATGAGTAAGGTATAATAAGAGCATTATCAAAAGCCCTAGAGGAAATAGGGTATAAAATAAAACCCTTAGAATACCTGGATTCCAGTCCTAAGTCTGCCACTTATTAATGCTGTGATTTCAGGTGAGGCATTTGACGGTCCTAAACTATAATTTCTTCATTTCTTAAGTGATGAATATCACAGGGTCATTGTGAGGAAAACACTTTGTAAACTCTAAATAATATATAAATGTGAGCTATTAATAAGAATGTCAGTTCTGGATTTGGGATTGGGAATTCATTTGAATATGGATATTTTAGAAGTAGAAAGCCTAGAAAAAAGACTGTAAAAATCAGGACATTAAATGAGTGGGACCAAGACTACAGCAGTGGCTTTAAATAGAAGTGTCGCATAGGATTAATAGATGATATGAAGCGGCAGGATTTGCCAATGAAGGCTATTAAGTTCATGGGTAAATCTATCTATAGATATGTAAGCACTACAAAATACAAAGTTTAGGAGAATTTACAAAAACATCAATGATCATATTCAAATTATCATATTCTGGTAACTACAACAAAGGCACTTTTAGAATGTTACAAGAGATCTCTAAGAGCCTGGTTAAATAAGGAATAAGCAAAAATTACCTACTACAGCCAAATCTGTCTTGCAAGGCCTTCCATTAGAATGTTTATGGATATAAATTGTCCTATTTGTTCTTGCATCTCAGAGGGCCTTGAGATCTATTTTTTCCCTGCAATACAGAAAAGGTAAAGTGGCCCTTAGAGACTTTTGAAAATCCTTAGCTATATTCATTAATGAACATACTATTAGTTATTTGTTTTCCAGATCCATGGACTTAAAGACAAGGCCATTAAGTGTAAGAAATATAAGCTAGAGTTTAAGTATAATTCTTTTTTTTTATTTGCATAACATATGTGTGGGGTAATTCTTCAACAATAACCCTTACATAGCTTTCCGTTACAAATTTTCCCCCCAACTCCCCACCCCTCCCCTAGATGGCAGGATATCCACTACATGTTAATTATGTTAAAATATTGGCAGATCGAATATATGTATACATATTTCCAAACTTATCATTGTTGTGCAAGAAAAATCTTATCTACACAAACGATATATCAGATAAAGGAAACACAATGTAAGCAAACATCAATCAAGGAGTATGAGAATGTTATGTTGTGGTCCACATTTCACATCCCTCTCTCTGGGTGTATATGGCTTTCTTCAGTGAACAATTGGAGGTGGTTTGAAACATTTCATTGTTGAAGAGAGCCATGTCCATCAGAATTAATCGTCATATAGTACTGTTGTTGCCGTGTATAATGATCTCCTGGTTCTGCTCATTTCACTCAGCATCAGTTCATGTAAGTTTCTCCAGGCCTCTCTGAAATCATCTTGCTGGTCATTTCTTACAGAACAATAATATTCCATAATATTCATATACCATAATTTATTCAGCCATTCTCCAATTGAAGGGCATCTATTAAATTTCCAGTTTCTAGCCACTACAAAAAGGGCTGCCACAAACATTGTTGCACATGTGGGGCCTTTTCCTTCCTTTATGATTTCTTTGGGATAAGGTATAATTCTTTTTATTTAAGTAATTGTTCCTTCGATTGTAGTCACCTGTTGTGTCTTTTTTGTCTTTTGACTGTAAGATACTATCATAAGCCCTTGGGAATGATTGACATAGTAAAAAGTAGACATATAGATATACTGATACTAATTAGCGAGCAAAAGTAGTATAAATAACTGGGATCTAATGATATAGTGAATGTAAGAGTTTGTGTGAGGAGAAAGAATGTAGGGTCTAGATACTAAGGTAGTAAAGAGTGTTTGTAGACAAAAGAAAATCTATCATGTACACTTCTAGCTTTTTTTCCCTAACAAATATCATTTTAGCTTTTCTATCCAAATCTTCTCCCTTTTTGAGAAAAAAAATGTTTAATTTCAATCAAAATCTAATTAACTTGAATTAAATGAGAACATGGGAAAGACATTCTGAATTTGCCCAGTTGAAGCCACAAGAAATTTAAAAGCAAGTTTATTCAAGGTAACTAAGAAGAACAATGCATAGAATACTATAAGTCAGGGAGACCCAAGTTCAAATCTTCTCTCAAAAACTTACTTAACTATATGAATTTGAGCAAGTCATTTAAGTTCCCTCAGTCTGATCTCCTCATCTATAAAATAGGTATAATAATACCATCTATTTTCCAGGATTATTGTGAGGTTCAAATTGATGACATATATAAAGTTTAGTAAACCCTTTATATCTATATATTTATCTATCTATGCAAAAGATGAGGAGCGTCAAGATTATAGTAGTGGCTATATAAATAGAGAGAAGATGATATATACAAGCTAGATTGTGGAAATAGAAACAAGATTTGACAATAAATATATATGTGTATATAGAAGAGAGATAGAGACAGAGAAAAACAGAGGCAGAGGCAAAGACAGAAACAGAAACAGAAACAGAAACAGATAAAGAGAAAGAAACAAGGCTACAAATGTGGGAGGCTAGAAAGATAATGGTTCCATTGACAAAACTCAAGTTAGAAAGGGGGGCCATGGGGCAGCTAGGTGGTGCAGTGGATAGAGCACCAGCCCTGAAGTCAGGAATACCTGAGTTCAAATCTCATCTCAGACACTTCATACTTCCTAACTGTGTGACCCTGGGCAAGTCATTTAACCCCAATTGCCTCAGCCAAAAAAAAAAAAAAAAAAGGGTTCCCATTTTGAGGGAAATATGAGATAAATTGAGTTGATATGTTTAAAGGACAAAAAAGGGATATATTAGAGCTGATTTAAATAGTTTATTTTTTGCTGAGGCAATTGGGGTTAAATTGTGCCTAAAACATGCCTAGAGTCACACAGCTAAGTGTTAAATACTGAGACCATATTTGAACTCAAGTTCTCCTGTCTTCAGGGCTCTATCCACTGCACTACCTAGCAGCCCCTTGAATAGAGTTTAGAATAGAGTAAAAGTAGAGGAATTGACGGCACTTCAAGGAGATTAGTTTAGTTTAGAAGGGAGGTGACAATGTACAATGATTGCTAGTGAGGCTAGGTGGATCTATTAAAGCTTTTTTAAGGATAGAGGAGACAAGGGTGCATGTAAAGAAAAACAGTAGACATAGAGAAATTAGAGATTAAGGATGATAATGGAGACAATCTGCTTTAGAAAATAGGAAGGGATCAAGGGAAAATGTAGATAGGTTAGCATTGGCAAGTAGGACTACTCCTTTAGCAGAGACTATTAGAATGCAAGAGAAAACAGTGAGGGATTATGTCAGAAGAATGTGAGATAAAAAGGGAAAGAAAGTATAGCCAACATAGAGGTAAAGGTTTAGTAAAGTACAGAGAAGCAGAAAGACTGGAGATTTCTGAGAGGGGAAGCTTAGGTAAGATTAGGGATCATAAAACAAAGAGACAATGATTAAAAATTATTATTAGATAGGAAACCAATCAAACTCAAACTAAAGAGGTATTATATTCCATAAATTACTAACAATGTGCTACAATACATTTCATAAAATTAATCATAACTTGTTTATTTTCTTAAGTATTTTAATATATCCCCTGCAACTTAGAAGAGATTTGTTAAGCAAA
Organism: Myrmecobius fasciatus; assembly: GCA_023553655.1. NCBI lineage: Eukaryota > Metazoa > Chordata > Mammalia > Dasyuromorphia > Myrmecobiidae > Myrmecobius > Myrmecobius fasciatus. The sequence continues at coordinate 356,162 of JAJPUD010001474.1, read as the reverse complement.
GATGTGCTCCAAATCAGGCTCAGATCAAATGATCATAAGTTTCACATGTGTGCAATGCAAGTTAATGAAATGTTACTTTACTTTTGATGAGTTTTCCATATTCAAATCCATATTCTTCTTCTTTTAGACATGCCACTTGCAAAAGTGGCTGTGAGGGACGAAAATATGTCCAAAATATACATGTATCAGATGCCTGAGATTTTCCTCTTGAGTTACTCTCAACATAATTTCAAAGAGTTTCCAGAGTTATATTTAATACTTAATATTTAATAACTTGGGTCTCCCTGACTTCGTCTAGCATTCTACATATTGTGCTTCTTAATTGCCTTGAACAATGTAATTGTAATTATAAACTTGCTTTTCCATTTCTTGTGGCTTCAATTCAATTGAAGAGGGAACTTTCAAGAGTGTCTTTCCCATGTTCTCATTTAATTCAAATTAATTAGATTTTTATTGACAAATTCTCAAAACAAAATTTAAAAGTAACAAATATAAATTTAAAAAAATATAATTGCATAAGGATACTTGAAAACTCAGATTTTAAAATGGAGTTATTTATTTTATTATTGGTATTTAAGGTGTGGTAGTATAGTGTAGTGAGAAGATCCTTGGTCTTAGACTTGAGATAAGAATTAGCATCCTATGTCATTTCTTTTCTTATAAGCTATGTAGCCCTGATTAAATTGTAAAATGCTTGTACTATCAACCTCCCTCCCTGACGTGAGCAGAATCCTGTATCATTTTATAAATATCAAAGTGTCACATGAATTTGAATGATATTTTATGAATGAAATTGTTTTTGAAATCTAGAATAGTATTTGTGATGAGTAACAGATTACACCAGAATTAGTATGGCTTGGGAAATTTCTGCCTATATAGCTCAATGACATTATATTGCTTATATTAGGATCCCTGAGGTAGAGCTCTTGAAAGGTTCCTAAGAGTCATCATAGTGGTTAAATATATAGACTGTGTGCAGACCAATCAGGATTAAATTGTAATTGGGAAATGTTTAATAAAGGAAATGAAAATTACAATGTTAAATACAACGTAAATAAAATACAAAGTAATTAATGCTAACTTGTTTTCATAGTCAAGATGTGACCCCACAGGGATCATTTCTGTTTGAGTCTGACACCAATGATCCTAGCCCAACCTCCTCATGTTACACATAAAGAAACTGAGACTCCAAGTGGCCACATGTCATGCTAAATTTCCCACAAGGAGCCATTAGAAACCACTATGCTACAAACCCCAAAGCTAAGATTAAAATCCATCTCTTCTGCCTCTAAGTCCAATCTTTTTTGCATTACACAATGCATAACTACTGATGATTTTAGATAAACTCACTTCTCAGATTGGGACAAAAAAGATGAACAGAGATGGTTCCCAGTTCCTTTTATTCTGATTGTGACCAGTAGATGGAGCTACTTGTTAGGTTGCTGTTCGCCAATTTCTAGTCTTTTTTTTTTTTTTTTTTCCGAAGCCGTTTTCTGATATATGTTGGGTACCATAGAGTGAGACTCAGAACAGGAAGCGGAGGCAGAAGCAGAGAGGATTCTGGAAAGGTCTCTTTGTTTTCTTGTCCACAGAGAATGCAGAAAATTGTAATTAATTTGTAAACCTCTGTGGCTAAACATCTCAACAGCTGCCTTTGAAGGCGTATCATCCTCTAATCTTTTTGGATGCTGGGCTTTGTGCTGAGATTTGTAATTCTCTTTTTATCAGGTAAGCTGAATAACATTTAATCATATGCATCATAAGATCTAACAGAATGGTCATTTTATTATTTAAAAATCATCTCCGTGCTTGTGTTTGTCGAGTTTATGTTGATTCAAATGTAGAGTTATTGTATTCAGGGAAATCCTCTATTGTTTTATATCTTCCAAAGGAAAGCAAGCCTCTGCCTATAAATTGTGAATTATCATAGAGACTAGGTGGTATTAATGGTCTGTTTTTTCAGACACTTGGGGCTCGAGGTTCTATGTCATTCAATGACTATTTCTCTGGAAATTTTGAGGTTTCCTGATGAAGCTCATGTTTATATTAAATTTATTATTAAATTAAAATTTTAAATGTCTAGTATTTTTTTAAAAAACTGCAACCTAAAAATGATATATTTTTTTTCCCTAATGAAACTGGAAGTATCATTGTCGTGGTTTAGCTTTTCTTTTACAGCCTAATATAGGCCATGCTTGTACAGACTGATGTGGCTAGCAAAATTATACTTATACATTTGGCTACTTAAAAACATACCCTCAATTTTCTATTAAATAATATAATTATAAAAGATATGAAACAAGTTACTGATAATTAAAGAGAGGTCTGATCTTTTGAGAATATGATGATTATTATACAGTCTAAAAATCAAAATGCCATATTTGGTACTGCTCAAGAACATTATTAATATCTATTTGCTGAAATATAGCTAGTCAATTATATATTTCTTCATGTTCTATGCTAGATTATTAAATAATATTCATCAACATTAATTATAATGATCACTAGAGGCCATTAGTTGAACCAGAAAACAATGTCATTTCTCTCTAGGTATCAATAGTTTCTTTAACATACTTTAATATTAGAAACCTGTACTTGTTTAATATGTTGCTGGAAACAATATTTATCTTATATAAAGAAATTATTTTTAAAGGACCTTTATAAAAATGAAAGAAGAGGTTTAAGAATTATGAAGCTGTCCATTGTTTGTACAACAGGTGGTGTAATATAGCTTGTGAGGACAAGGATATAAACAAGAAAGTGTGGGTAAAATTTTGAATAGAAACATTTAAACACATTTGCCTTAATTAGGGTATCACTTTAAGTGATTTTTGGCATAGGCTTTCAGTACAGTTTGGCAGAAAGAATGTTGTAAAAGAAAGGACTTCTGGGGTCTGCCTAATTGCAAGTTTTTTTTTTTCCTTTTTTAGTGTTATTGAAAAAAAATGTTGATATCTAAAAGTTAGTGTTTTTGAGTATAATCTTTTAATAGTCATACATTAAAAAATTAATTTTCCAAAAATGACTATTTTAGATGAAAACTGGACATCTTAAACAATTCTTACTTTAGTATGTGAAGAAAACTGGTTTTTTGAAAGAGGGTTTCATCTATATTTTGAGAATGTGGTATTAATTGGCTTACATATACTATGTGGAAGGCATATTTCTCCACAGGTGATTGACTATGACTAACTTTATCCTTTGTAAATACTAGTTCTTATCTTGGCTGAGTTAGTTTACATTCATGAATGGATGGATGCTTGTGTTTGGACATTGAACATCAACAATTTCCCCCAAGCTGGTGCATTTGTTGTTAGCTATTATTTGGTCTGCAGGTGCCACTGGTGTACTTTACAATTCCTGAAAAGTTGTCTGTAAATCATATAGATACCAATCAAATTACACTTTAAATGAATGACTGGGATGTTCTATTTAAAGGAGTTCTACTGTTAATCTTTTTGTGAAGTGATGACTCACTTCCTAATTTGCAGCTTTATGGAAACAGTACTGACCTAAGCAGCCTATAGCCCAGGGGTCTAGTGAGAATTCCTATGTAACTTTGGGCAAGCCAGTTAACTTCTGTTTGACTCAGTTTTCAAATCTCTAAAATATAACAGTTGCTCTAGATGATTCTTAAGGTTCTTTTCCCCTCCAAAAGTCTATGATCCTATGAAATTTTATTTTTCACAGGAGAGTTTTGCTGGGAGGAAAAAAGGCACACCCACATTCTAGCTGTTTACATTAATATAATAACTTTAAGTCATCAAGAAGTTTCCATACATATTTAATTCTTGAAATAACTTGAAACGAGATTTTGATTCCAAGTGCAAGGTTCTTTCTATTATTTATTGCTATACTCACCTCAGGGTCTTCAGATACAGTTTCCAAGTAAAGGAGTGGGTATTTCCCAACCCACAAACACTATAATTGTCTCCCAATTTGAGATATAACTCTTGCTGAAGTACAAATAATGACTTACATTTTCATTGTGTTATAATTAAGAAGTGTGATCACATATCGTTGTCTCATTTGGTGTTCACAAAAAAAAAAAAATACAACTATTATCTCATTTGATGTTCACACAACTACCCTGGGAGGTAAGTACTATTATGTCCCCATTTTATAGCTGAGGAACTGTGGAAGATAAAGTTTAAGGGACTTGTTCAGGATCACACAGTTAATAGATATCTGCAGCCAGATTTGAACTAATCTTCCTGATTTCAGGCCCAATAGTACATCCACTGTACCAACTAACTGCCTAAATAGTACAGATATAACTATTCTCATTTCACATATAAGGGACTTGAAATTCAGAGGAACTAAATGACTTGCCCAAAACACCATGGCTAACAAGCAGCAGAGTTTGCATTTGACCTCATAACCTGTGATTCTAAGCCAGTATTCTTTCTACAATTCTTTATCAGATTCTATGGATAAAGATAGATAGGGATACAAGGTCCCTTGCATCAGAGATACTGGCTAGGAACTTGCTATTATATCCCTACAAACAAAGTGAACTGATTAGCTGGGTGGGAGCATCTCTAGGTTGCTCCTTTTTCCATCATAAAGATATACATCATAAAGAACATACACAATCATCACATTTTTCACTGGGATCAGACTTATATACCATGCTATTCCTTATGATTCACAAAACTGAAAAACCTAATTTTAAAGGTCTAAATATGAATTGGATACCCCCTTTCCTTTTAAACCCTCCACAACCAGAATCATCAGAAGGGGAGCTAATAACTAGAAAGAAAAAGAACAGGGAAGGAAATTGTTTGCAAACTGAAATAGCATTTTTAAGGCAGTATACTATAATGGGGGGGGGCTGACTTAGATTCAAAGGACCTAGATTTGATTCTGGGTTCCACTATTTACAATTTGTGGCAAATTATTTAATTTCTGGGCTCCTTTGCCTTTATCTGGAAAATCAGAGATTAGATGATTTTAAGATCTTTTTCAGCTCTAATCTCTGATCCTATACCATTTTCCTCTTGAGGGTCAGAGTTCAGTTACTAATGGGATGGCTATCTTATCAGTTGCTGGCATTTAACTGCTTTGAGAATTAAAATTTAATGACCTTTGGGTAAGCCTGGCTTTCTAACACTTTCCTTTTCAGCAATCCTTAGACTAGTGTCAATCAACTGCTTGCTTTATTTTCATGAATTCTTGACAAGTCTTAGGTAACTGGGAAATTGGAAGACTGGAAAATTTGAGGGAAACCTATATTACCTTGGAGGGCTTAAATAAGATAGTCATTTCTATGGAATGATTAGTGTATTCCCTAACTTTTAGAAGTCTTATAGGCCTGTAATAATGGATTTGGGGATTAATTTAGCTGAAATCAATCTTTTTAACATTAAATATGTATAGGGAGAATTTTCTTATGAATATATATGGTCATGTACATACATATGTATTAATTTCAAGCAACACTTTATGTTCTTACTATAGTGATCATGGTTCTAATGTTTTCCCTCTACTGATCAAACATGAACTGAAGTAGTTCCATTTAACAAGTATTGAATATTTACTAGGTTGATGGTACTGGGCTTCCCACTTAAAAATACAAAGGAAAAATGGAAAAGAGTCCCTATCCTCAATTCATAAATGAAAATCCATTTTGCCCTTTAACTCATAGGAAAACAGAACATTTCATTCCACTTAATGTTTGAAATAGGTTTAATAGCTGATTTCATCTAGTTGTATTAAGCACACCCTCCCCTCAGATACACCACCCACCCATAATCCACTCCTGCTAAGCCAATGTGCCATTTTGTCTTAGGCCCTTACAACTTATATTTGTGCTCTGTAAAGAGTCTCTTAGATCTTTACCTTTTATCACAACCAACTTCAAAGTCCATGTATATTTATTTAATATGCAGAGACTTAACTTTCGGGTTTTTAAAGAAACTTTTTCATATTTTGAAACTTAGAAAAAGATATGCCAAAAAAATTTTCACTCTTTGTCCTAATTTCACATATTTTCCCTTGATAAGAGACCCACATCTACAGCTTAATGCTCTTATACACTTTGGGTTCTTAAAATATTGAAAAATATTTTGATAACTGCATTTCAACATAATTGATTTCCTTTGTAGACCTGTGCATTTTATTTTATGCATTTAAGAAGAATTTTGTGAAAAGGGATCCATAGGTTTCAGCAGACTGCCAAATTGTCTATGACACAAAAGAGGGTGAGAACCCCTGCTTTATATTGCTTCTCATTCCCTAATAAACTCATCATTTTGCTGTACTATCTCTCACACTTAAGTATCATCTAATTAAAAATCCTATTCAAATGCCTCAGTATGGGATGGAGAGCCAGCTATGGTAGAATACAACTATAATCCTTACAGCTAGAGAAGATGAAGCTGATTTATTACTTCAGTTCATGAGTTCTTAGCTGCAGTGGGACTAAAGCCAATTGGATGTCTATATTTTTGTAACCAGGAATGGAGGGCCACTGGGTTCCTAAGGAGGATTGAACTAGCCCAGGCTTGAAAATTAAAGCTTCCATGCCAATCATTATTTGGATCAGACACTTATGTGGCTGCTGTGTGACTGTGTGACATAGGGAGGCCTCGTCTCAAAAACAAAACAAGTATATAACTCTGGGTACATGAAGATTATGCCAAAGAAAAACAAACTCTTACTGGTTTTGCCAACATGTAAAGATTTAAGACATGAGCCTGAAAATGGACCATCTATTTCTGTAGTTTAAAGACCCAATATAAACAACTACAAAGAGGCTTATCACCAGTATATTAGACATGGCTTGGTGAATTTTGGACTCCAGAAGCATACAAAGACTGTTTATCAAATTGTAGAAGAGTTGTGATATGTTTCAGTGATAGAAATACCCATATTCATGAAATCACAGATCCTTGAAGTAGTAATGTGTTGAAGTTTAAGTAACTGATCCATCTGCCTGTTTCAGAACATAATGATACAGAAAGATGAATAGTTAATAGTAAACAAAAAAAATCAAATCCTTCTTCTCTAGGAAAAAAAATTGTCTTTTCTTCTTGCCTCTTTCATAGGTATCATGATGCAAATGTACCATAGATATAAGCTTATACTCTCAAAATACGAGAATATAAGTATATATATATATATATATATACATATATAATTGATCTATAGTAGAAATGCTCATTTCTTAATCTTTAGGCAGCCTAATGTCATTAACAGAGGGTTAGTTTTGGCATCATAGATCTGAGTTAAAGCCCATCCTCTAATACATAATATCTATGTGATTATAGGTCAGCCACTTAAGTTTTCAGTTCCTAGGCAACTCTCTAAATTGCAAACAAACCGATCTGTGAAGGAATTCTGTCAAATGTTAATCTTCAGTATTCATGTTCTTTATTCTTTTTAGGATATCCAGTGATATACATTTTGTCTTTTCCCTCTTTACGCTGCTGCTCACTGAACCCATCCCTTCTCTTTCAATACTTATTTCACACTTAAGTAATATTATCACATTTCATCAGCTATTGCTTCATGGTGAGTCCCAAACTGATCAGAGGAATATGATCTATGATACTTCCTGGTCTTATTAAAAGAGATATTTCCTGTCCCATTCTGTTCTGATTCACCTTGTCAGTTTTAGTCTCTCTAGGCTAATACTCAAAAGGTGGGATCTGCTTGGTTATAGGAGCTTTAGAAATAGTCTAGTTGTATGTCCTTATTTTTATAGAAGATACAATAAAATGACTTGCTTAAGATCATAGGCAGTTAAGTAGGAGAGATGGAATTCAAATCCATGGCTTATTACTTGAAATTCCATATCTTTTTAGTTTCTACACATTAATTTTTTTCTTCTATTTAGAAATTCCTAACAGTATATTTCAAGGTATTAAAGTTATTTTTTTTTGTTTCATTTATGAATGTTTGTGTATCATATGCATTGTTTCAGTTCATCTATATTTTCTTTTTGATATCTGCATTGTTTCTCTTTGGCCATTTAAGATGAGTGGATTGGGCTAAATGATCCCTTTCATATCTATGGATTCTGTTAAAGTTTTATGATTTCACATTTTTTTTTCTGTTTTCTAATGTTGCTGATTTCCCTCTCATAAATCAAAACTGTTATTCATTTGTTAGTATCTTACATTACATTTCCTGGCTTTATGAAAGCTGCCCTTAATTTTTAAAATATAGGAAGATATTTTCTTCTTAGTACCCTGTCTTCTAAAACTTTCTTCTAAACTTCCTTATTTCTGTGGAGGTCACTATCATACCTTCCAATCATCTAGCTTCAGAACTAAAATAGAAAGAATAAAGCTTTGCTACAGGACCTCAAATTTAAGTATTGTTTATGCTACTTGCAGATATTTTAGCAGTATATAAATAAGATGCCTTCATATCAAGACAGGTAGAATAATTAGTTAAAACAGGACTGTTGCAGGTCAGTTCAACTTTTCCCCTGGTTTGCTCTAATCTTCCTTGGCTTCTGAAAGCAGGCTCTGGCTTCATTCTTTCCAGGGTCCCTGACACTTTATAGTTATATAGTAATGTTGCAATCTTTCTTCCAATTGAGGGATTGCTTTGTGCTACTTGCTTTGAATTCTATGTGAAGTATTTGGCCCAGATGTAAAAATTACTAGCTGCAATTAAAGAAAAAAGAAGAGACCAAAGCAGGAAAAAATAAAATAAAATAGCAATATCCACACATAAGAACATAGAAAATATTTTAAGAAGATAAGGAATAAAATTTACTAAAGGCATGGAAATGTATTAAAGTAACACACAAATATAAAAAAGAAAATATTGATAGCAACTGTGCTGTTTTCTCTCTTCATTGACTGACATCCTCATTATACTTTTCTTTTAATAATCCATACCCAAGCAATTTTTTCAGACCATTCATTTCTTTCATTTTTAGTGTTACACACTTGATCCTTGACCTCAATTCATATCTAACAAAAAAAGATATCATAATTTTCCATTCTTAGCAACAATCATTGTCTTTAATTTGTAAGATACACCAGAGGCTTCTATACTTGCCTACTCTTATAAATTGCTCTCTTGGGATCTGAAGTTTCAAATGATCATGTGAGAGGTTTGCCTGAATGTCACAGATAAACTATGATCTGGCTAGCCCTACAAGTCAAGGGCTAGGAAATAAAATATTTATTTAAGCTTTAGAAATCAAAATAACAGATTCAGTCTTTTTTAAAAAAAAATTATATTTGTAGCAGCTCTAAGGAGTTAGAGATTTAATATATTTTTATAAATCAAAGAGTTTTTTAAAAAACTAAGACTCATTTAAAATTTTCCTTGTTAGTGGCATTTCTGAAGAACAAATGGCTTAATACAATAGCTAAGAAGAATTAATAATTCATTACATTTCTTAAGTCATTTCATTGCAAGGTGAATCACGTATTTCTTGGTAAATCTAGGAAGCACTCTCATTATATTAGGAAAGATGTGAGGGAACAAGCATTTATTAAGTGTCTACAATGTGTCAGGCACTGTGCTAAGTACTATTACAAATATTATCTAATTTGATCCTCACAACCAGCCTGGGAGGTAGATATTATTGTTATCCCCATTTTATGGTTGAGGAAACAGAGGATAAGTGGCTTGAGTAGGGTCACCCAGCAAGTCTGAGGCAACATTTGAACTAAGATTTTCCTGGTGGTTTAATGCTAATGCTGAAAGTTTAATACTAATAAAGAGGCAGGTTGGTGGTGCAGTAAACAGTGTTGACTCTCAATAAAACACAATTGCATGTTTTCCTCTGCAGATTGTATTATGAAATCTCAATACAACCTAATATTGGGAGAGGATCTTTTTTTTTTTTTTTTTTTTGGATATTTCCTTTAGTACATTTAGCTTTACTCTTGATCATTAGGGTCACCATCATATGGAAAAATCCAAATATATAAGTAGCCTCAGTATTAGATTGTTCACAATGGTCTATTTGCTTTCTATTACAAATTTGTTTTTGAAAGTCTTATGTCCCTGGGTATTTTTGTAAATGTTTTAACTTCCACATTTCAATGATCCATTATTTCACAGAAGCATGTTATAGTAGAAAGAGTATTTTATTTGGAATCAGAGGACCTGTGTCAGCTATGGCACAATCTCTGTAATCTTGGGCACATTACTTGCTTTCTATGGTCCTCAATTTTCTTAATTATAAATCAAGATGGTAAGAATAAATAATTTCTTAAATCCCTTTTAAAATCTAATCATATAATATCTCCATAACTTCTTTATGCATAAGGAGATGTTTTTCTTAAATAGTTATGGCTAGAAAAAAATCGTTCTTTTTGGCCAACTTTCTGGCAATCAGCACCTCTGAATGTACTGAAGATAGTCTATAAGTGACAAGGATCTAAAGAACCATGCCACAGCTTTTGTTCTATTAGCAAAAGCCTTTGAGAATTTAGGCATCAAAGTGGGACTCTAGTGGAAAAAAGGCTTTAGTAGCCTAGTTAATTTATCTCCTACATCTAATGTTAATTGAAAGTTTCACTCTGCTTTGTCTTTATAGTAGTATTAAAGACCCAGAGATGAAAAGGTTAGAGGTCATCAGAGGTCATCCAGTCCAAAACCTTTATTTTATACTTGAGGAACCTGAGGACCAAGGAGGTTAACTATTCAGTACAGTTTTAAAGGTAATCCTGCTGAGACTCACAGACTGTGCCACTAAGGAACAGGAGGAGAGCAACTTAATACAATGTTAAGACCAGATGTTTGTTAGCTATCCATGATATAAGACCTGAGGTCTCCCAAGCTGAACCAGATATTGTATAAATAACAAGGCCTCTTGATTGACCTCTCCACCAAATATGATGGGAAAATGAATAATTTATTATTGTCATATCTTTTTGTTGTTGTCATCCTGAAGATCTACTCTGGCAGAATGATTCTGATTTTTTGAGCAAATGAAAATCAATTTATTGTTTAAGAGATCTATAGAGTTTGGTAAATTTAGAATAATGCTTTATCAGTGTAGATGTTTGGAATTGCCACTAATAAGGACCTGAAATGACAGGATAAAATGAAAAGAAAAAGAAAGCAATCTATTTGAAATGTAGATCAGTTAAAATTAACATAAAAGGATTAAAGGGACAGTG
>JAJPUD010001474.1:170182-343851 GCA_023553655.1 Myrmecobius fasciatus | reverse complement strand
AACTGTTATATACTTAGGACAATAGTTTAACCTGGGACTCTTGTACATAATAAAAGGTATCCAAATAGGAATGGGGGAATGGTTTCTGCTTCATTCTTGGTCTGAATAGTGAAGATAACCTCAGGCAGATCTAATTCCTTCTAAACCTTCAATTTCCATAGAAGAACATCACTAGGGGATATATGCAGTGGGTAAGAATCTTTTAGTTTGGAAGGTTTGTGGCAATATGCAACGTTTAATTAAAAGAGGATCTCTAGATCTACACAGATCAGCCTGTACTCCAGTGATGTGATCTACTAAGAACTGATAGGGTCATATCATTGCTTGGAGACAGTTCAAAAAATGTCATTAAAGTCATTTCTTCTGAATAAATAAAAGCTAAACCTTTGCTTCCTTAAGAAAATGAAATTGACACCAGAAGTTATATGACTATGTAAGTTATATCAGCTTTGAGATATTCAAGGTCATTTTATGAAGACAAATAAAATTCCTTAAAAATCTCAAATTGAAAGAAGGATAAACAATTAACACTATGTTTATAAAACTGGAACCTGTCATTTGATTACAGTTAGTAAGTAGGTCATGTCTGTCTGAAGGAACTAGCTTAAGATCCACTCTTTAAGTATACTGTATGAGAAATGCTTAAGAGGACTCTTAAATTGAGTTAACAGTGCAGATACTATAGTGAAATAGTGCTCCAAAGCTGGTCACTGAAGATGAATGTTTTCTCTTTGACTACAAACCAAAAGTTCTTATACGTGTATATATTTCGTAAATACATATATACATATTTATGAAACACATCCTTCTTCCCTAAAGAAACAATATATTAATCTTCATTTTTAGGTGAATGTTGTCTAAAAAATCAGCTAAGTATACATATTAAGTTAGTAGCTAACAACATCCTCTATAGCAGTGTTCTTCCCTAGACACATACACATATACATAGAATACATGTTAAATATTATTTTAGATCAATAGTTTCTTTCCTTAAGACCCCGATGTTTCAAAGGCAAAATAAGAAGGTAGCTAATAGACATAATTTCTGATAGAAATACTTTAAGTGATTATACCCAGATCTTTAATTAGCAAACACCAGATTGAAATACAGTTGCCTTTTTTTGAATTGGACAGTAGTATTTTTGTGCTATATTACCAATAAAAAGAATATCTGAGCTCACATATATATGTATATCATTATTTAATACACATACATTATATTTTTACAAAATATCTAAAATATAGACATATAAATTAATAGCTTGCCAATATGCTATAATATGATCATATAAATATGACATAGGTTAGTATAGTAAATAGAGAGCTAACTTTAGAGTTAGGAAGACCCAAGTACAAGTTCCAGCTCTGAAGTGTACTTACTGTGTGACTGGGTTAGTCACTTAAACTCTTAGTGCCCTAAAGTAACTCTAAGACTACAAGTTCCAGAAAACTTGTGGATTTATATTTGCAGAGAGAAATTCCTTCCTGAAGATTCTTTTACATCAATGAAATCACAAATATAAGCTATTCACACAGGGCTATCATTCTATTTGCCCCTACTCATCATCTTTTGCTTGCCTTGGTGTGATATACCCAAGATTTTTATACCTCAAAATGTGTATGCATTGTGGAGAGAATTTTTGGTCTCACATCAATCTTTCCAGGCACATCTGTACAAACAATAATCACTGATGTATTAAGGATCATAGAAAGGCTCAACCACACAATCTCATATATCTGCTTCTTTCCCTGGTCCACTACAAGGTCACATTGTCAGATTTCACTTGGGTATTTGATGCTGCTTGGCTATCTTTATTTTCATTTATTTTTGATTCCATGGGATATTTATCCTCTATAATACCAGATGTTATCTCCAAGCTTGAGAGCCCCCTAATTCCATTTCCTTCTATTCTTACCTCTTCTTCCTCCCAATTAATTCTTCTAAGCACCAACCCTATCACCACAGCAAGATAATTTTTCTTTTTTTGCTTTAAGGAAATAGAAGCCGTTCACTGTGATGAAGCACCTTACTTACAACACTCTTGAATTTAACTTATTTTGGTTCCAACAACCCATTCCCTTCTAGTCTTCTCTAGTTTCTGAAGAAAAGGTATTATTCATTCCCCCCCACACAAAGGTATCATAACTATAACCTTGATTTTATTCTTTTCCCAAAACTATGGTATCCCGATGTCCTTGATTGCTTCCTTCTTAGACTTCAATCACACAGGAATCTCTCCAGTTTTGAAATCACCTTTAATTGATTCTACTTTCTTTTTTAATAGTTTAATCCAGTTCATATTTATTAAGTATTTATTATGTGCCAGATACTTGCTAAGTAGCTGGGGGTATAGAAAGATAAATAAGGTAGCACAGTAATTTCAGGGAGCTTACATTCTAGTTTTATAGATAAGATAGGTGCACTTACATAACAATAATAATGTAATAATAATTAAACATTTACATAGTGCTTTAAGATTTGGAAAGCACTTAAAAAATATTATCTTATTTGATCCTCACAGCAACTCTGGGAGATAGATACTATTATTATCACATTTTAAAAGTGAAGAAGCTGAGAAAGTGGTTAAGTGACTTGCTTAGGGTTACATAGATAGTGAATGTCTGAAGTTGAATTTGAATTTAGATTTTTGTGACTCCATTCTATACAGTGTATCATGCATGTACTTTCTCTACCTGTCTCTACTTCTGTCTGTCTCTCTGTGTGTGTGTCTCTCTCTCTCTACTATTCCAACTATATTGCCATTCCCTTCATTGGTAATTGGTAATTCCCTCAAGTGCTTGGTAATTCCCTCAAGTGTTGGTACAAACAACAATCTATCAATGTCTTCTCATCCTTTTTGATCTTTGACAATGTCACTCTGCAAAGTATATAGCCAATTCACTGGAAGTTTTCATTCAGGTCTTGTAACATTTCATAGGCATCAATGAAACATTCTTACTCTCAATTTGTTTTTTCTCAGATTTACTATTCAGCCTGTCCCCTTTTCTTAATATATATGTTCTGAACTCAAAAAATTATGTGTAATATATAGAAACTACTCATTATAGTTCCCACCATGTAGCTCTTTATTTCCCCTTGAGTCACTTAAAACATTGCTTCTTCAGAGATTGTGATATTGCATAAATAACATCCATAAAATATTCTTGGGAGAATGCTAGGGTTAAAAGGAAGGGTTGTTGAGTCAGGGAGCAGCTTGGTATTATTAAAAGCATTGTGCAATTTGTCAAATGTAACCCAGACTACTCTCTTCTTCCTTTTCCACTGGGACCTAGATAATTTTCCATCTGCAGTGACTGTCCAAGTTATATGTATTAACAGACCAATTCAGTGTATTTGCCCTTTGAAATGCTTGTCATAATCTGGGTGACACATAATCTGGGAATTCTACATTCTTTTGTTTTTTCCTGTATGGATGACTGTGCCAGTCTCTTTTGGGTGATTTTGAAAGAGTCCTATTGTATGTGGGGTTTGATATAATTGATATGTGGCATAATATCTCCTACAGACAAAAGCACTTGAGGGACTTCACTGTCTAAAATGGAATCTCTCTTGCATTTGACCTCTGCATAGCACATTCTCCACAATAATGACAAATGTTTTTAGTGAGCATGTTGTCCCTCTTTTTATTTGATATTGATTATTAGAAAATTGTTGGAAGAAGTTCTCTACAATGGAACCTGTCAAGTGATATTTTATTATCTTAAGCTATACTTGGGTGACATGCCAAGGATATAGTTGTGCACTGTTTTACTGAATCAAATACATTTTTAGTCTCAACAAACAGTAGACATTATGGGATATTTTATTTTCTCCCCTTACCATTCAATTACCATGTCTGTGAACATGTGGTCTACTATAGAAAGTCATGTAAAAAACCAAAGATAACCTATTCCTTTCTCATATTTTCAGCAAAGATGTTCTTGATGTGTATACAGATTATGTTTATTGTTTATAGAAATAAGAAATTGGCATATGAGTCAGTAGGTTACAAAAATTTATTAAGTTCTTGCTATGTGCTAGGCATTGTACTAAGCACTGTACAAATGCTTTTTAATTTTATCATCATAACAATCCTGGGAGGGACAGGCAGCGGTTTAATGACTTGTCCAGGCTACTTAGTACAGTATCTGAGGTCAGATATGAACTCAAGCCTTTCTGACTCTAGACCAAGTGTTCTATCCCCCAACTTCTTAAATGTTTTTTTTTTTTTGACCCTGTATTGTGTCTTGTAAATGAATGCAGCGGTTGTGAAATTATAATTTATTATCAGTAAATGCTTGATTTGTATAGCTATTTTGTATATCTCTATACCCAGGGTTATATAAAAATATCTCAGGTGAAAAGGAATCATAAGTGAAAAAGTTTAAGAAACTCTGCTCTACCCAAAGGGCCACCTATAGTAGTTACTTTTTGTCTGTTGGCTGCCTTTTTAGTAATAATACTTTCCTAAAATGTTCAACCTTAATTCTACCTACTGACTCCTTGTTTACCTTTAACCTCAACTAAAATCCCATCTTCTATAGGCAGTCTTGCCTAACCCCTCTTAATACTAGTATCTTCTCTCCATTAATTATTTGCTAGTCTGTTTTGTAAATGTTTGTTTACAAATTGTTTCCCTCATTAGACTGTAAGCTACTTGAGGGCAGCAATTTTGATTCTTTATCTTCAGTGCTTAGCACAATGCTTGGAAAGTAATAGTAGGTGCTTAGTAAATATTTATGGTTTGATAGAGTCATAATTTTTCTAATTGCTTATCTTCCCTTCTTTGAGATATTTTGAACATTGATCCCCAATATCTTCAAATTTTTGTTACTTCCACCATCGATTCTTCTGGTATTCCTGATTTTTCCTTTTTTGTGTCATTTCCACTTTTTCAGTTATCACATTGGATACTGTATTAAGGTGTTTTTACTGTCACTAATCCTGAGATTATTCTGAATAATAAAATTTCATTTCCCAGACATTATTCTCCATCCGCTTTCATTTATAGATGTTTTGGGGATGAATCTGATCTATTTGAAGTACTGGGTATGTTAGTACTTGGGTTTTCATTGTCATGATGGCTTTCTATTAGTTACACTTCTTTAAGACATAATCATTATCACTGTCAATGTCTTTGTTTTTAATAGATTTCCTATATTTTGGAAGCAATGACTTTTTTGAATGTCAGTTTGGAATTTTCTTTTTATATTTATCCTTTCTGCTAATTTTCTATTGATTTTTGACTGTCACTTAATGGTTTACTTGCTTTCAATTGTTCAGAAATCACTTCTGCATTAGTAATTAATTGTTTCTTGTCCACTAATATTTAGTCCATGTCTTGTTTTGGGGTGCTTTGGTTTGATGCCAGCTATGTCCTTGCTCTAACCTTTTCATTTCACATTACTCTAAAAGCAGAAGCTTTAGATTTTTTTGTTATTTCATAATTTTTCTTTGTGATGGAAGTCATATAACTGAATTCAGTTCTTCCTGCAGGACTTATTTCTCCTATTACTTCCTAAGAACTCTACTTGAGCTCTGAATTAAAGATATAAATATATATTTTTAGATACTACTCACTGGTAACCCCCTATCTTAAAATCCAGAATATTATTCACAAATCATCTCAATCTCTTAAGTTAGTGAAAATAGAAAAATTTCAGTAATAAAAGTATAATATCCTCAACAAATTATATTGGGGGAAAACAAGTATGTATTAAGTACGTATATTACAGATGTTATTTCATTTTATCCTCACAATAACTGTGGGAGGTAAGTACTGCTATAGAAAACTAAAGCAACCAGAAATCAAGTGGCTTGCCCAAGATCATATAGCTAGTGTCTGAGGCCAGATATGGACTCATCTTCCTAACTCAAGGTCTAGTGCTCTATCCACTGAGCCAGCTAGTAGCAGTAAGCCCTTCCAATACTTGTGAAAGTTGCCTTGCTTCTTTCTGCAATGGAATGTTCTGAGTTCTGCTTTTTCTAGCCATGAATTTACTCTAGAGAAGCTATAATCATTAAATGAAACTGTTCATCACCACAGATAGCAGTTTGCAGGGTCTGGAAGCTGTGACTGCTAGACATAGGAATCTACTCTTATAGAGGAAACAGTTTATCTCAGAGTTGGAGGGGCACAGATTATGACTCGCAATTATTCAGAAAGTTTGTTGCTATTCTATCTAGCTGCTATGTGTTCCTCAGATAGGAAAAAAAGAATTCCTTATTATCTACACGAAAAGTTGTTGGATAAATATGGCTTATGGAAATTCCAGCCATGTAAGCTATTGCCTCTTTATTTCCCTTCTTTCCAGGCTTCATTTCTATTTTGGCATCTCTTCTCTCCCAACAGGGTCACTCACCAATGACAATGTGATCCCAAAATCTCTGTGGGATATGTAGTTTAAATTTTACTCACAAGAAACTTACATCCCTCCCTCCCTCTAAGAGTAAAGCAGAGAACTGAAGGCAGATTCTTTCTTACACTGCTTTCAAAAGAAGCCACCACCAAAGAATTCATTACCTATGGCTAATTTCCTGTTGATAAATCTCTTGTTTTATTTGAGTTGTCCTGAGACAATAAATATTGTCTATTACAACTGTACCTGAAAGCTTTCCAACTTTGGAGACTTTCTACCTTGGTAGACTTTGTATTTTCAGCATGGATTTAAAAAACTCAGGGTCTCTTCTACCCTACAAGAAAATATTCAAATGGAGTTTTTGTGGGAAATATATACAAAGTTAGAATAAAAGCTTAGGAGAGGTACAAACTGCTGTAAGGCCCATTAAGAAAAATTCTATCTTGTGTTGCATTTTTATTGATATATTTGATTTTAATAAGTAGAGATTAGAAGTAGGAAAGAGTTCATTTTAATCATAGTTTGCAGAGTCAATAATTCCATAAAGAAGGGAAAAGAATATGGTGTATGAAACAAACGCATGCATTAAAATTGAGCCCTCTTGTGTCACAGAAGTAGAGAATAAAAAAGGGAAAGAGTTTGAGATAAGATGGCACTGATGTTTCAAATTATCTTATTTCATTTCTCTGGCAAATTTCTTGAAAGAAAATTCTATACCAACAACCTTAAATTCAGTTTCACCAAGCCCTTCCTTAAGACTTTGCCATCAGTATCCCTTCTTATCTTCATTAATCTACTGAAATTGCTCTCCAAGTTGCTAATATTTTTGTTACATTTATTGAACTTTTTAGTCTTTTTGATCCTTGAGCCCAGCAATATTTGTTAATGTAGCCTACCCCATTCTTCTTGAAACTCTTCTTTCTTAGCTTCCATGTAGATTTAGTCTTGTCCTATATGCATATATATATATATATATATGTGCATCTATGTACTCTTGACTTCCCTTAATGGATACTTGATATCTTGCTACTGTTATGGTGACTACTCAAGTTTCTCTGGATTTAATTTCTTATTAAAATTTCAATATTTTATTTCTGCAGCTTACATGGCAACTCCACTCAGAAGCTTTAAAGCTACTTCCAATTTAATGTGTTCAGAATAGAGTTTATAACCAAAAAGGCAAAGTCATCTAGCAGAAACACTCTATCAACTCTGCTGCTTACTATCTGAATGACTGTGGGTTTGTAATTTAGGTTTATATGGTCTTTGTTTCCTGTATCCAATGAGGCAATTGGAAAGGATGATTTCCAAGATTGATTCTGGATCTAAATCCCATGATCATTGCAAATGGTTGTCCCTTCCATCTTCCCTATTTCTGTCAGAGGCCTTAATTAATGGTCAACAAAGGTTGAAAAATGTTATTATAAATCTATTTCTTTCATTCCTTAGAGTCTATAAGTCATGAAATCATGTCTTTTTTTCTTTGCACTGTCTCTTACATATGTCATTCCTTTTCTTTTGAAATAAAATTTATTCATATATTTTCTTTTTATATTATATTTATATATTACTTCCACTTCTTTTTTTTAAATGTATTTATTTATTTGAAACAAATACAAAATAGGAAAAAAAGACAGGAAAAAAATTGGCAGCAGAACATGAGAAGATTCAAAATATGTAACAATAAATTTCCATGTCCAAGAAAGGATATAGAATAATGGAACACATTGAATCCAGAATTATCCATCTTTGCTTCCTTTTAGGTTTTCTTTTGTCCTCTATCCATTTTTTTACTTTGTTTTTTTTCCCCTTCCTCCCTCCCAACCTCCCCCAAGCAGATAAAGTTAAGCACAGATATATTTATTTGTTTGCGCATACACACACGTATACATACATCGTATACACATATCTACATATCTACATGTGCATATATACATAGATTCCTCTTATCATATATATATGTGTGTATATATATACATATATATATACACACACACACACACACACACACACATATATATATATATATATATATATATACACATCTTAGGTTTATCCTTTATTTCTCTGAAGGAGGATAACATCATCCTTCTTAAGTCCCAAGTCTTTCCATTTTTTTCTAAATTCATCCACTCATTTCCTATGCCATATCAATATTCCAATCTCATACTATCTAGCTATTTTGAATAGTGTAAAATAATATTAATATGACTGACATTTAATGTAGCTTCCTTCTTTTTCTATTTTTAATGAATCTATTTCAACTTTAACTTTGAGATCAATTATTACTACCTTTACTTTTTTTTTCTAATAAAGTCTTCTAATTATTATTATTGTGTTTGTGTGGATCTCTTGTTTCTTATTCTTGTCTGTGCTTCTACTTCTACCCTCTGACTTGCCTAGCTTTTAGTTAACCTCCTCCTCCCCTAAGGAACCCATTCTTATCTACTTCTCCCACCTTTCTCTCCCTCTTTTCCCCATTTCCATTAATTTACACATTTTATCCCATTCCTTTTAATCTATAAATCTTTTTATACCTTCCTTATCCTATTCTATGCCCCTCTTATTTTCCCCTTTTTAACCTATACCTTATGTGAGGATTTTAGAACTATCAGTCCTATTCCCTCCATCTAATTCCTTTATGTCAGTTCTTGCCCTTGCACCTCCTTTGTATAAACACAATGACTGTTTTTAATTTTTTCCTACATGGTTTTGCTTTTATATATATGTATGTAATAAATATATAAATATATTTATATTCTACTCCACTCCAATCTTTTTGTTAAACTACCCAGGTATTAATGACTGTCTTAGACATTTCCATGTATAAAACATAAACAGTATGTCCTTATTCAGTCCCTTGAAATTAGTCTTTGCTGTTCACCTTATATTTCTCTTGACTCTTATGTCAAATTTTCCATTAAGTTCAGGGTTTTTTTTTTAATAATACCTTTTTATTTTCAAAATACATGCAAAGATAGTTTTCAACATTCACCCTTGCAAAACCTTGTGTTCCAAATTTTTCTCCTTGTTTTCCCTCCAACCCCTCCCTTACACATCAAGTAATCCAAAATATGGTAAGCTTGTGCACTTCTTCTATACATATTTCCACATTTATCATACTGCACCAGAAAAATCAGATAAAAAAGGGGAAAGTGAGAAAAAAAGCAAGCTAACAACAATAAAAAAGGTGAAACTATGTCTTCTTTCTGGATTGAGATGGCTCTCTCCACCACAAGACTATTGGAATTGTCCTGAACTACCACATTGTTGAAAAAAATCAAGTCCATCAGAATTGATCATTACATAATGTTGTTGCTCTCTACATTGTTCTCCTGGTTCTACTCATTTCACTTAGTATCATTTCATGTAAGTCTCTCCAGGCCTTTCTGAAATCATCCTGCTGGCCGTTTCTTATAGAACAATAATATTCCATAACATTCATATACCATAATTTACTCAGCCATCCCCCAACTGATGGGCATCCACTCAATTTCCAGTTCTTTGTCACTACAAAAAGGGCTGCTACAAACATTTTTGCACATATAGGTCCTTTCTCCTTTTTTATGATCTCTTTGGAATAAAAATTCAGGGGTTTTTTTTTTTTTTTTTGATTGTTAGTTGTTTTTTGCAACAAAATCCTGAAAGTCTGAAAATTTGTTGAATGCCCATTTTTTTCTGCTCAAAATTATGATTAATTTTGACAAATATATTTTCAGCTGCAATCTTAATTCTTTTGATTGTGGATATATGGTATTTCAAGATTAGCAGTCTTTTATTGTAGTCACTGATAGGTCTGTGATTCTAAGTGTGGCTCCAGCATATTTGAATTTTTTTTGTGTTGTTGTTTATAAAATTTTCTTTTTGATCAGTAGGTTTCAAAATTTAGCAATGATCATCCTGTAGCTTTTCCTTATAGAATCTCTTTCAAGTCGTGATCAATATATTTTATTCTATTTCTAATTTCCCCTTTTGTTCTAACACTTCAGGACAATTTTCTTTAACCATTTCTTGCATCATTGTATCAAAATTATTTTCTTGATTGTAGCTTTCAAGTAGTTCAATTATTCTTATGCTTTTCTTCTTGATTTATTCTCTAGAGCTATTATCTTCTCATTTTTCTTTCTTTATATTTTGTTTTATTATTTCTTGATCTCATTTAGCACTGCTGGCTTCCAAAAAGAGATTAAAGGAATTAGAGTAGGTCATAAGGAAACCAAATTATCACTCTTTGCAGATGATATGATGGTATATTTAGAAAACCCTACTAGAAACAATTCACAACTTTAACAAAGTTGTAGAATGCAAAATAAATCCACATAAGTCATCAGCATTTTTATATATTACCAACAAAGTCCAGCAGCAAGAGATACAAAATGAAATTGTATTCAAAATAACCGTATAAAATATTTGGGAATCTGTCTGCAAGGGAAAATCAGGAACTATATGAACAAAACTATAAAACTTTCCACACAAATAAAATCAGACCTAATCAGTTGGAAAAATATTAAGTGCTCATGGGTAGGCCGAGGAAATATAATAAAAATTATAATACTACCTAAATTAATCTACTTATTTAGTGCCATACCAATCAAATTCCCAAGAAATTATTTTGCAGATCTAGAAAAAATAGTAGCTAAGTTCACCTGGAAGAACAAAAGGTCAAAAATTTCAAGGGAATTAATGAAAAAAAAATGCCGATGAAGGTGGCCTAGTTGTGCCAGATCTGAAACTATATCATAAAGCAGCAGTCATCAAAACCATTTGGTACTGGCTGAGAAATAGAGTAGTCGATCAGTGGAATAGGATAGAATCACAGGACAAAATAGGCAATAACTACAGAAATCTAGTGTTTGACAAACTCAAAGACTTCAGATTTTGGGATAAGAACTCACTATTTGACAAAAACTACTGGGAAAATTGGAAACTAGTATGAAAGAAATTAGGGCTTGACCCATACCTAATACCATATACCAAGATAAGATCTAAATGGGTTCATGATCTAGACATAAAGAATATTATAAGCAAATTAGAGGAACATAGGATAGTTTACCTCTCAGATCTGTGGAGAAGGAAGGAATTTTTGTCCAAAGAAGAACTGGAACTCTTAATTGAACACCAGATAGATAATTTTGATTAATTAAGTTAAAAAGGTTTTGTACAGACAAAACTAAGGCAAACAAGATTAGAAGGAAAACAATAAATTGCGAAATCATCTTTACATTTAAGGCTTCTGATAAAGGCCTCATTTCTAAAATATATAGAGAATTGACTCAAATTTATAAAAATTCAAGGCATTCTCTAATCAATAAATGGTCAAAGGATACGAACAGACAATTTTCAGATGAAGAAATTAAAACTATCTCTAGTCATGTGAAAAGATGTTCCAAATCACTATTGATCAGAGAAATGCAAATTAAGACAACTCTGAGATACCACTATACACCTGTCAGATTGGCTAAGATGACAGGAAAAGATAATGACGAATGTTGGAGGGGATGTGGGAAAACTGGGACACATATATTCTTGGTGGAGTTGTGAATGGATCCAGCCATTCTGGAGAGCAATTTGGAACTATGCTCAAAAAGTTATCAAACTGTGCATACCCTTTTACCCGGCAGTGTTTCTACTGGGCCTATATCCCAAAGAGATCTTAGAGGAGGGAAAGGGCCCCACATGTGCAAGAATGTTTGTGGTGACCCTTTTTGTAATGGCTAGAAATTGGAAACTGAGTGGATGCCCATCAATTGGAGAGTGGCTGAATAAATTATGGTATATGAATGTTATGGAATATTATTGTTCTGTAAAAAACGACCAGCAGGATGATTTCAGAAAGCCCTGGAGAGACTTGCATGAACTGATGGTAAGTGAAATGAGCAGAACCAGGAGATCATTATACGTGGCATCAACAAGACTATATGATGATTAATTCTGTTGGACATGGCTCTCTTCAACAATGAGATGTTTCAAACAAGTTTTGATTGTTCAGTGATGAAGAAAGCCCCATCACCCAGAAAGAGGCCTGTGGGATCTGAGTGTGGACCACAACATAGCATTTTCACATTTTCTGTTGATGTTTGCTTGTATTTTGTTTTCCTTCTCAGGTTTTTTCCTTGTAGATCCAATTTTTCTTGTACAGCAAGATAACTGTATAAATGTGTACATGTATTTGATTTGTCATATATTTTAACATAATTAACATGTATTAGACTACTTGCCATCTAGGAGAGGGGGAGGGGGGGAGAAGAGAAAAATTTGGAACAGAAGGCTTTGCAAGGGTCAGTGTTGAAAAATTACCCATGCATATGTTTTGCAAATAAAAAGCTTTAATTAAAAAAAATTGCTGGCTTCCCTTTGCCCAATTCTAATTTTCAAAAAGTCATTTTCTTCCTTAAGACTCTGAATCTCCTTTTCTGATTGTCTTTCTTTTCATAATCATCTTGTTTTCTTGGACTGTTCTTATTTATTTATTTTAGTTTAGTTTTCTCTCAGTCTCTCACATTTGATTTTTAAGATCTTTTTTAAGTTCTTCTGTGAATTCTTTTTTGGGTAGGTGACCATTTGATGTTGCACTTTGTGGTAAGAGAGGTTTTTATTTTTTTTTATTTTTTTTATTTCAGTATCTTCTCCTGGAGACAAATCCCTTCCTGCGGTTTTCCTATACTAACTTTCGATGATTGGGTTCTTTTTCCTTTGCTTTTTTCTTTTTTCTTTTCTTCCTTCCTTTCTTTTTTTTTTTTTAAATAACTGGTTAGTATGATCACCTCTAGTCCTATGTAGGAGGGGACAGAGTTGCCTCTGGCCTCAGCTCCTACTTCAGTTCTTCCTTCTGGCCTGGAATTTGAAACTTAGAACTCCACCCTTCTGTAAATACATTTTTTAACTACCCTACTCCACTGCTTCTTCATTCACCAGGTGTATGCTGAATCCCTCTTTCCCTGGCCCTGTATCCACAGCACAGTTAGGTCTGGCTTTGCTTATCAGAAGAGATTTCCTCAGTCTTTCTGTGGTCACATAGCAGATAACTCATACTGTCTGGAAAGTGAAAGTTCCAGTGGCAAGGACTGAGGCTATCCCTTAACCTAAACAATCCTAGGGTTTAGCCCCTTATTTCAGTGGAACTAATGAAGAGGTGTTTACATTTCACAAGCTCCAAAACCTCTCTCCTGGTGTCTTCTCTCCTTGTTCCAGGAGGACCTCTGTTCTGCCCTAACTCTATTTGTTTTTAACTGCTCTGTTTTCCCTGAGGCATAGTTTTGTCTTGTTTGTTGAAGGGGGGGAGGAACCTATAAAGCTTGGAATTTTCTGACCTCCACCATGTTACCAGAATATTCTCCCTTTACTCCTACTTCTTGATAGTTCTCTTATAACAAATTAAAGCAATAGAGTAAAATTAATAATACAGTGACTTAATTTGAAAGTTCATACTACATTTCATATCTATAGTACTCCACTTTTACTAAAAAAAAAATGAACAGAAATCTATTATTTGTGCCTCTCACCCTCCCTCCACTGGAAAAAAAAAAGAAAAAAAGGGCATTTTAAATAAAAACATAGTTATAAAAAGATGCCAATATACTATTATTTATACCATCATCTAAATCAATCAATAAACATTTATTAAGCACTATATTTGTAAGTACTGGGAATACAAAAAAAAAGAGGCAAAGACAGTTGCTGTCTTCAAGAACCTTACAATCTAATGGGAGAGACAACATGCCAACAAATGTATACAAAGCAAGCTATATATGGGCAATAATTAACAGAAGGAAGACACTGGAATTAAGAGGAGTTGGGGAAGGCTTCCTGGAGAAAGTAGGAGTTTATCTGGAACTTAAGAAAAGCCAAGGAGATAAATAGCTGGAAAAAAGGAGCAAGACTTGTTCCAGACTTGGGAAACAGCCAGAAAAAATAGCTGTAGCTATGATACGGGTATTCTGCTTCACAGAACAATCAGGAGACCAGTATTATGGATGGAAGAGTAAGAGTTAGGGAGCAAATTATAAGAAGACTGGAAAAGTAAAAAGGAGGTTATGAAGGACTATGAATGTCAAACAGAGCCTTTTGTATTTGCTCCTAGGTAGCCACTGGAGTTTATTGGATAGGGGACCAACATGGCAGGAACTTCAATTTAGGAAAATCACTTTGATGGACAAATGGAGGATGGATTGAGATGGAGAAAGAATTGAGGTGAGGTGAGGTAGAGGCACTCACAGGCTATTGCAATAGTCCAGGTTTTAGGTGATGAGGGTCTGCAGTAGAGAGGTGGCAGTGTTAGAGAAGAGAAAGGGGCATATTCTAGAGGTGAAAACCAAAGATCAAATCAACAGATTCTATATCTAGGGTGAGAAATAATGAGGAGCCCAGAATTACTCCTAGATTGTTAGCCTGAGGGACTAGGAAGATGTGTTACCTTGAAGTTTAGGGAGAAAGATAATAAATTCTCTTTCAGACATGTTTAGTTGAAGATGTCTATTGGACATACAGTTTGAGATTTCTGAAAAGCAGTTACAGATACAAGTGATCTGAGGTCAGCAGGCAGGTTGGGGCAGGATAGATAGATAGATGCAAGAATTGCCGGTATATAGATGGTAATTATTTAAATATATATGTGTGTGTGTGTGTGTGTGTGTGTGTGTGTGTGTGTGTGTAATATATATATATATAATACATATAAGTATATCTTAAGCTAACTATTAAGCTAATATATAGATATAGATTATATAGATACAGAAGGGTGTTTGTGGATGGCTCTTTTCATCACAAATCTATTGGAATTGCCTTGAATTACCTCACTGTTGAAAAGAATCAAGTCTATCACAGTTGATCATAATATAATCTTATTGTTACTGTGTACAATGTTTTCTTATCTCTACTTATTCCACTGAGCATCATATCAGTCTTTCCAGGCTTTTGTGAAGTCAGCCTACTCATCGTATAGAACAATAATACTCCATAATATTCATATACTATACCTTATTCAGCCATTCCCCAACTGATGGGCATCCACTCAATTTCCAGTTCCTTACCACTCCAAAAAGGGCTGCTACAAACATTTTTGTACACATGAGTCCTTTTCCCTTTTTTATGATCTCTTTGGGATATAGACCCAGTAGAGACTGCTGGATGAAAGGATATGTACAGTTTAATAGCCCTTTGGGCATAATTTCAAATTGCTCTCCAGAATGGTTGGATCAGTTCACAAGTCCACCAACAATGCATTAGTGCCTCAGTTTTCCTACATCCCTTTCAACATGTATCATTATCTTTTCCTGTCATCTCAGTCAATATGAGAGGTATCTTAATTTGCATTTCTCTAGTTAATTTAGATTTAGAGCATTTTTTCACATGACTAGGAATGGCTTCAATTTCTTCATCTGAAAATTGTCTGTTTATAACCTTTTTTGACCATTTGTCAATTGGGAAATGACTTGTATCCTTATAAATCTGAGTCAGTTTTCTATTTATTTCAGAAATTAGGCCTTTATCAGAAATACTGAATGTAATTTTTTCTTGAGCTTTCTGCTTTTCTTCTAATCTTGGTTGCATTTATTTTGTTTGTATGAAACTTTTTTTAATTTAATAAAATCACAATTATCTATTCTTCATCTTATAATGTTCTCTAGTTCTTCTTTGGCCATAAATTCCTTCCTTCTTCACAGATGTGATAAGCAGACTATCCCTTATTGCCTTAATTTGCTTACAGTATTATTCTTTATGTCTAAATCATGAACCCAATTCTACCTTTTTGATACAGGGTATTAGGTGTTAGTCAGTGCCTAGTTTCTGCTATGCTATTTTCAGTCTTCCCAGCAATTTTTATCAAATAGTGAGTTCATATTCTAGAACCTGGAGTCTTTGGATTGATCAAATAATATGTTACTATAATAATTGACTATTGAAGTCTTGTGACTTCTTCCATTAATCCACTAATCTATTTCTTAGACAGTGCAAAATGAATTTAATGACTGCTGGCTTATAATATAGTTTTATGCATCGTACAGCTAGACCACCTTCTTTTGCATTTTTTTCATAAATTCCCTTGAAATTTTTGACCTTTTGCTCTTCCAGATGACTTTTGTATTATTATTTTTTTGCTCTCCAAAATATTTTCTTGGCAGTTTGACTGATATGGAACCATTATTTTTATTATACTGGCTCGATCTACCCATGAGCACTTGATATTCTTCTAATTGATTAGATGTTAACTTTATCTCTTTGAAAAGTGACAAACTTTAGACTATGTGTGATAAAGTCCTTAATCAAGCTAGATATCTTTAAAAGCCCCTGGATGAATTGGTTAAAAAAAAATTGGTCATATCCTGTGAGTCATTTATGAAAAGGTGGACCAGTTTGAAACCTGGGAATTTGAGTGTCTATCTAACAATGGAGAGGAGAGAGAATAAAGTCATCAGAAGGAAACTTTTGGAGGAGAAGAACTTTTGCCTTACCCCTTGGTTTTGGTCTTCTCCCTTGACGATAGGGGAACCTCAAGAACTTTGAAGGACCTGAGGATTTTCATCAACAACTCAAGAGTGTCCCCAAAATGGTTAATAATCAGCGCTGGGTGCCAAGGACAGACTATATTTAATGA
Source organism: Myrmecobius fasciatus (assembly GCA_023553655.1). Classification (NCBI taxonomy): domain Eukaryota; kingdom Metazoa; phylum Chordata; class Mammalia; order Dasyuromorphia; family Myrmecobiidae; genus Myrmecobius; species Myrmecobius fasciatus. Next base: position 326,897 of record JAJPUD010001474.1, on the reverse strand, counting down.
GAAAAGGCAGATACAAAGAGCCCAGAAGAAAATATACATCATACCTAAAGGGAACATCTTTTTTTATTAAAGGTTTTTTTTATTTTCAAAACATATGGATGGATAATTTTTCAACATTGACTCTTGCATAGCCTTGTGTTCCAAATTTTTCCCTCCTTCCTCCCACACCCTTTTCTAGATGACCAATATATGTTTTACATGTTAAAATATATGTTAAATCCAATATATGTGAACAGATTTATACAATTATCTTGCTGCATAAGAAAAATCAGATGAAAAAGGAAAGAAAACAAAATTCAAGCAAACAACAACGAGTGAGGATGTTATGTTGTGATCCACACTCAGTTCCCATAGTCCTCTCTCTGGGTATAGAGGGTTCTCTTCATCTCAAGATTATTAGAACTGGCCTCAATTATCTCATTGTTGGAAAAAGGCATGTCTTCAGAATTAATCATCATATAATATTGCTGTTACTCTGTACAATGACCTCCTGGTTCTGCTCATTTCACTTAGCTTCAGTTCATGTAACACTCAATGGGCCTCTTTGAAATCATCCTGCTGATCATTTCTTATAGAACAATATAGAACAACATTTATATACCATAACTTATTCAGCTATTCTCCACCTGATGAGCATCCACTCAGTTTCCAGTTCCTTGCTACTACAAAAAAGGCTGCCATGAACATTTTTGCACATGTGGGTCCTTTCCCCTTTTTTAGAATCTCTTTGGGATATAAGCCCAATAGAAACACTGATGGATCAAAGGGTATGCACAGTTTGATAACTTTTAAAAGCATAGTTCCAAATTATTCTCCAGAATGGTTTGATCACTACACAACTCCACCAATCCATTTTTCCCACATTCCCTCCAACTTTCATCGTTATGTTTTCCTGTCATTTTATCCAATCTAACAGGTGTGTATTGGTATTTCAGAGTTGGCTTAATTTGCATTTCTGATCAATAGTGATTTAGAGCACTTTTTCAGATGACTAGAAATGGTTTTAATTTCTTCATCTGAAAATTGTCTGTTCATATCCTAAAGGGAACATCTTAAGGAATACATCAAAAAGACCTAGAAAAAGAAGGAAGATCCAGAGTAGATCTCTCTGATGCAGTCACAAATAGAATTTGGAACAATGAATTACAAGCAGAGACTAAGAAGGTACTATTCAACAGTTAGGAAGAGAGTAATTAAACAAACATACAGGAAAAATAGAATTTCTAGGAGGGTTGGCCAACAATGTCAAAACAGATGAGGACTGAGAAAAAGTCATTGGATTTTGCAATTAAATGATCATTGTTGCACTTCATGAAAACAATTTCAATTGAGTGTTGGGGCTCAGGAATCAGATTGTGAGCACATAAGAAATGAGTAGGGGAAAAAGAAATATAGGTTATTTTTCCTGTGTGTGTGTTTTTTAAACTATTCTCTATCTACCTATAATACATGAATGCTGTTTTTTCCACCTAGGAGTTTGATTATGAAGGAGTAAAGAGATAATAACTTAATGGGATTACTTAGTAAAATGAATGATTTTTTAAAAAAATAATAGGGTTACTCCAGACAAGTTTTTTGGAAGAAAAGAAGAAGCTGCTAGATAAAGAAAAACTAAAGACTGAATAGGAACAAGGGGTAACTAAATGGGATAGGCAAAGGATAGACTAACTCTAGGAGAAGAAAGGGTTAAGGATCTAGGGTTTAAATAGAAAAGTTGTCCTGCACAAGGAGAAAAGAGCATTTTCCTCAGAAGCTAAAGCAAAGCACAGAATAGTTAATGAAAGTGAGGCATAGTTTTGAGGAGAAATGGAAGTCTATAAAGAAGTGTTTCAGTTTTATTACAAGTATGAAGCAAAGTTCTCTGTTGAAAGAAAGAGGAGAGGGGTTGGTGTGAGTGATCTAAAAAGAAAAAATATTTTAAATTATCATTATAAGGTTTACAATGGGGAATAGGAGTTAATAAAGAGTAATACAATATGTATGGATTAAGAAGAGCCCTTTTGACATTAGGCAGGACAAATCTGTAGTGTAGTCAGTATGAAAAGTTTTATTACTTCCTATAGCAGTGTTCATCATCACTCCAGTAGAAGCTAAGATGGATGTTAGGAACAAAATCGGGATTGGAATTTAGAAAGGGATGAAGTAGCAAGGAATTTGAGGGTAAAGAATAATGAAGAATTGAAGAGGTTAACTAAATTTATGATTCCAAATAAAACTGAGGACAGAACATGGGTGATAAACAGACTGAAAAAACAGGGAGGGATAGAGTGCCTGGAGATTGTGATGAGGACAAAATGTATGTTTAGAATGTGGAAGGTACAGGGACAAATAGAAGAAGAGATAGGTGGTTATGATGAAATAGAGGAACTTAAGAATTATGGATATAATTAAGGTAAGACAATTGTGGTGATAATGAGAGCAAGGTTATGACCATTTTTAGACGACACTGAGAAGAAATGAAGGTATAGGCCTTCTGTGGAATTTGAGGAAGTTAATGAAGTAGAAGGCCAAGGTCTTTAATGGGACATTAATATATATGTTGAAATCCACAAATATAAGGGCATAGATTACAATACAGAAGAAAAGCATAAGCCAATTCAAAAGAGTGTAATCGAATTTCTTGAAAAAGAATGAAGAATTACCTGATGGTTAGTAAATAGTTGCCACCAAGGTCTACATAGGGTGATATGTTTGGATGGGGTGAATATTGAAGGAAAATAGATTGTTTAATTATAGTAGCAAGCAAGGAGTTTGAAAGTGGAAGTGATAAGCAAGCAATATGCTTGCTATTGCTGCCTGATTCAAGATAGTTGAGGGTAGGTACACTCAGTACTAGACAAGTTGGCTCAGGATCTGATGTTATCCAGCAAAAGATAAGCTTCTGTTATTGCAAGGAGCTCAAAGAAAACTGACCAGAAGAGATCTGAGTTGAAGGGAATTTTGTTAAAAATACAATGAAAGCTCCAGAGGACAAACCTAAAGAGAGGGAGTATCAATGAGATGTCAAGGGAGAAGGTAGAAGTTTATTGGTATAAAAGCAAAGATTTATTGATCAAAAAATCTCACCCCAACCAATTTAAAGATGTGAAATTCTTGACTGTCAAATCAAGTATTGGATAAAATGAAACATAGAGCAAATTTTTTTAGATTAATTAAGGATTTGGCTACAACCTGTGTGACTTGAATAAAACCAATAAGCTAGCTGGAACTTGGAATTTCAGCAACTGCAAGCATAGGAAAAAAAAATTCAACCAAGTCCCTAAGAAGGAATCACATTTTAGGAGGAGAAAATTCCCAGTCTTGGTATCTCTCCTTCCTCCACTTCCTGGCATTTTGGCCAGAGGAGATCATGAACCTTGAAAGACTAAAAGGTTTAGACTTTTTTTTTTTTTAAATCAGTGTCCTAGTAGCGTTCCCAGGATATCAATAGCAGACTACAGTGTCTGAATCAGGAGTTAGACAGAAAGAAAAGAGAAAAATTCAAGATTCTACAAGGAATCTAAAAGAAAAGCTGTACCATATTTGAGGGAAACATCTTGAGTACTCCAGAAAAAGAATTTACAGGAGCTGTTAGTTAACTTCTTTGCCCCAAGTACTCCAAGATACAGCCCACTTTCCCCTGGACTCTCTCCAGGGTGTGAGAAAATGCTGCAGACAATTGGAGAGAGTGTTTTATATCTCTTATAAAGGCATAGTAAATATCCTAAAATACTAAAAATAATAAAAGCTTTTAAAATAGCTAAAAGCTGTGTTCTGGCTGTCTAATGGATAAAAACTGATAATTGTGCAGGGAAATAGTCCAGTGATGACCTATGAATTATAGAAAAGATATGTAAAATCCCTCAGGATTAAATCTTAAAATCCTGAGATGAGATATAGTAGTCACTCTCTGGGGTCCCCTGCCAATCCAAATGAGGATTAGGAGAGTAGCGCCAGATCTTGCGCAATACAGGAGTAAAGGAGAGGACCTATTACAGAGAAGAGATGTTCCCTCTATGTAGCCTTAAGCTCTGAATCATGGAAATTTGAAGGACAAAAGAAGAATTTGCTAATTATATGAAAGTAGATTATAATATTATTGCCTTTTGGCACTCATAGTTCTAGCCCCAGGTGTCTCTTGGATGCTGATTTCATTTTTTTGGTGGGGAGAGGAGAATTAAATTAAATTTCTAACCTTGATCGAGGTGGGTCTAGATAAATTGGTAATGAGGAACTGGTCTAAGCAGTAGGTTGGTGAGTTAGGACAGAGTAGCCATTATGCAAATTCCTCAAATGAAGTGACAACAGTTCAAAGTATTCAGAAAATTTACCTTATTTTATGAGTAAATTTCTCTCAAATTGTCTTTTTCACGATTTGTTTCTAGTTTTGTTCTCTAACCCAGATAGAACAAGTATATTCCCTTATCCATTTGGAAACCTCTCTGAAATTTGAAAAAAAGTTATCAGTACCTCTTTCATTATTTTCATCCTATCTTTTCTCTTCCAGTATAAACATCTAGTTCTTTTAATTAATTCTCTTATGACATGAGGTCACTATCTGCTGTAGTTTATCAATATCTTTCATAAAATAAAGCACCAATATTGACACAAAACTTTAGATGAAGAGCACAAAGGACTATCACTTCTTTTTCTGGAGACTATGCCTCTATTAATGCTGTAGTGATAGCAAATTTGTTGGCTTCTATCTCTGATGTCTTATATGGAGATTACAATAAACAAAACCCTCCCTGCCCCATATCTTTTTCAGGGCAAAAAACCAAAAAAGCCCCAAAACCCTGTTGCTTTTCTACACCCACTCCAGGCTATACTTATGAGGTTGAGTTTTTTGATCCAAATATTAAACTTTATTATTGAATTCCATTAATATACTTGCACCAAACCAATTTATTTCAGTTTTTAATTTTGTTATCTAATATGTTCACTACCTCTCCTAGCTTTGTATTAACTGCAAATTTAGTATGTTTGTCACCTATGCCTTCATTCAAATCATAGATTAAAAATGTTGAACAGAATAAGGCATAAGATGTATCCTTGGGACATTGTAATACCAATTTATAAGCTAATATTGATCCTTTATTGCTTACTCTTTGGATCCAATCATTCAATTATATCCATACTATCTAACTATCAATGTCTGGCCTATATTATTTCATCCTGTCCCCAAAGATGGCATAAAATGCTTTGTCAAATGCTTTCTTGAAATTCAAGTATACAGTGTTTAAAGCTTTCTCCTGATCTAACAATCTAGAAACCATTAAAAAAAAATAAACAAGAAATGAAGTTAGCAAGGGATTGCCTGTTCCTGAATAAGTCATGCTGGCATTTCATTTTCTTTACTTTCTGATTATTTACAAATCATTTCTTTGATAATATATTCTAAAAACTTTCCAAACCTTTGCTAGAATATTTGGGCTTTATACTCTTCTCTTTTTCTCTCTCTGACTCTGTATGTCTGTCTGTATCTGTCTATCTATCTCTGTCTTTGAAAATCAGAATATCGATCCATCTTTAGTCCTGTGACACATCTTTTGTTCTTAATTTTTCAAAGATTTCTGAGAAGTAAGCTCAGCATTTATTCCCATCGTTTCTTTCACTTTGCTCAGGTTTGGTGAAAAACCCATTTAGAAAGTTAGGCTCTTACTAATCCCTCACTTGTTTTTATTTAATTTCCTTGTTAACTATTTGATTTCCAGTCCAAAGCCTTTTTTCCTTAATAGGATGGAGGGAGAGGGAAGATACAGAAGCAAAATAAGGTATGAAAAGCATTTCCTCCTTTCTGTAATTCATTACAATCATTCATTCTCTGATGAGAACTCTAAATAATGATTTGGTCCCTTTCTTTTGTCCCAACTCAGATTTTAGAATATATTTTGTTGCCCTTAGCATTATTGCCAGTCTCAGTCTATTTGAGGGAACTGACTATATGCTCAGTTGCTTGCTCTTTCTTCTCTTTATCCTTCTTCTCTTCTCTTCTCCCTCTTTATTTATATATATATCTTTCTATTTCTCTATATACTATCTGACGCAAGGAAGTTTTCTGTGGGTCAATCTGTGAATTGCTCAGACTTGTGGGTACACGAAACACCAAAGGATTTGATAATGAGGTTATGTCATAAAGCCAATGATTAGACACATCCAATATCCTGTGAGTCATTCCCAAATCTTTCAAGCATGTTTGTGTCAAAGGTGACAGAAATCTAATTATGAAACTTAAATTATCTCCAAATAAATACCCATATGTCATGGAATTTTCTAACATTCAAATAAGCTTATTTTAAAAATATATTATAAAACATTCTTCATTTTGACTCCTTGTGTAATATAATCTAGGTCAGTGACAAACAATCCTCATTGTGTATCTGACAGACCAAAGACATATAATTTGAATCAAATGTGGTCGTCTCTCTTCTCACTAAAAAAGTTAAGGGAGAGATTCTCCTGAGATGAAGAATAGAGAAAAGTAAAAGGCTATACATATAGATCAGTGCATTTTCAGCAAGTTTTGTTGCAATATTGCCAGCCAACTTTTTTTTCTTTCAGACTTGGTCATCAGAGAGAGAAAACATTAATCTATGCATTAGAATAAGATTTGAGTACATAACATAAACACACTGAGAAACACAAATTACTTTGTTAGGCCTCTTGGGATTTGTGTCATTGTAGGAGAAAAGAGTAGCCAAGTGACTAGTTGTTGAAACAAATCTTGTTCCTGGAATACAAATCAGCATTTTAAAATATACTATTGTATTTCAGAGTTAACTTTAGCTAGTTGTAAAATTAACTATTTTTGTTGACTAAATATTTTTTATCAAAAATTATAATCCTTTTCATCCTTTCCCCTTTAAATATTATTTCATTTTGCATGACTAAGTTTTAAATAGAATGATAAAGTCAATGAGAATTTTGGTATTTTCAGAAAAATTTCATCTTTAGATTTATACCAAATAAATTATTTTAATCTATGGAAGAAATGCCTTTATTGATGAGTTTAGCACTTGCTCTGTCCTTTACAGACTTAGAGAACTGCCTTGTCACTGAAAGGGGAAATGATATAACACAAGTCTCCAAGCCAGGATGTGTCATTGAAATCCTCTCAATCCAAAGTCAATTTTTTTTCAACTGACATCTCAAGTTAGAGTTTTATTAATGTACATTCTGTATCTATCTATCCTTTTTGGAATTAAATGAGGTTGTTTTTTTTTTTTAAATTCCTTTGTGTATTTATATTTGCTAAAATGTGTTTAAGACATTTTAATTTGAAGTTATGAATTATTACACTAAGACTAAAAAAATAGCAACAATAAAATGCTTACTATGGAATAATTCATCATTCATTTAATTTCTAGGGGCACCAATGGATAAAATGCTGGGCCTAAAGTGGGGAAGACTCATTTTCCTGAGTTTAAAACTGACCTCAGACACTCACTAGCTTTGTAATCCTGGACAAGTCACTTATTCCTGTTGTTTCATCTCCTCTGTGAAATAATCTGGAGAAGGAAATGGCAAATTATTACAGTATCTTTGTAAGCAAACCCCAAATGGGGTCATGAAGAATCAAATACAACTGAAAAATGACTGAACAACAATAAAGATGCATAAAACCCACAATTATTACTTAAGTTTGCCTTGACAGAGTATACTAAGATTGGTAAACTTAGTTTATAAAGAGCTGGAGTTCAATGTTCTCACCAAATTACTATAGTTTTACTTCTAAAATTTGTTAGATAGGCATGCTGGCATTATTCTGATCATTCAATAAAAATATCACAAGTTAAGAGCTGGAGAAAGAAAATCAGGATGGAAATGTTTTCTACTCTGACCACATATATATAGCTATTCTTTGGGCATGGAAGATTTTGAAGATAAGGAAGGAAAAAAAATGGAAAAGAGGAGGAAGAGAAAACAGATAAAAGGGAAAGAATTATGATGAACATGGTTGTGTGTTCAGATGGACATCATTGTATGTTCTTTTCTGGCACAGATCATTGGTCAGGAAACATCAGAAACCACATCCATATTGATCAGGGCTTAAGATATCTTACAAGTACCACAGGACAATATACTAGTGGAAAAAATATAGCATTTCTTCTAGAGAGGCTATGAAAATAAATGAGCTAATCAAAAAGAAAAAAATCAGCTTTTCAGAAAAAAGTACTATATAAATCTAAGGCACTCTATTGTTTATAATTATTTAAACTTTATAGTTTATAAAGTTTTAAAGTTTATAATTATTAAAACTAGATTCAGATATTGATTCACTAATCCATAAACTCAGTTCTGTTCTGATTTAAAAAAAAAAAGTAGGAATGTTCCTCTTTCTCTTCTGTAGTCTGCTTATACCTCTGAAAGGGAAAACACAAGCAGGGAGAGTCTTGGGTTGCGGAATGAAGTGTTCATGTCAGGAAGAGAAACATCCACATAACTTTTTTTAAGATGTTGATTGTATGTACTAATTAAACAAAACAGGATTGTTTTTGGCAAATTAGTTCACAGCTCATCTGGCAACAGAGAGAGAAAGATTTATAAATCTTCAGTGAATGGTTGGTTATGACATGGTCTGACTAAGTCTAGGGGCCTGTCAGATCTTGTTTGGAAAGACCTCAAAGTTCTCTCCTCTTCTGGATGATGTACTTTAGAGGCTCCAGGGGATGGAGAAAGATAAGGTTTGCCAAATTCTTTTCCTTTTTTTCTACTCATGATAGCAGAGAAACTATAAACAACTACAGTCAAGGCTTAGTCCTTTTTACAGGATTAGATAGAGTGAAAGGCTCTTCAAAATGTCCCATTATAAGGTTGTCTTAAAAGAAGATTAGAACCTAGAGAGATGTGATTTAATCAGTTTTCAATGTTCCTTATGACAGAGATCAGGGAGAACTTTACTATTCTTTGGCATTTAATCAATATCTGAAGCATTTTTTCTCACCAAACCATTTACTAGACTTGCAGTAGAACTGGTTGATTTGAATTTTTTCTCTCTCCCTCTCTTGCTGGTAGGTGATAATAAAATATGAAATAGCCAAATGACTAATAAAAGGAGAAAAAAAGGAAAAGAAGCAGGGAGCATGAATAATTCAACTAGCTTTTTCTTGAATAAATGTGAGTTAATTAGGTTTACAAAGAAAATTCTTTTATGCTAGATTTTAATCTAGAATTTAAACTTGCCTTTGATAATCCCCTGTCACATGGATAATAATATATAGGCATTTGTATATACGTTTAGCTTTATTCATTTTTGCATTTTTTAGAGTTTTTAAAATCTCATGAAGATGTAAACTTCATGAAAATTAGGATTCACTATTATCGTATTTTCAGTTCAAATTCACATGTATTTAATTCATACTTAGTATGTGCAGAAGACTCTACTAGGTATAGAGCTAAATACAAAGTTCAGGAAACACCCTAATTTACAATCTAGTGTGGGAAAACTCAATATGCGTAAAGATTGTTAAAATTACATTGACAGATATGGTAAAAAAAAAAAAGCTTACTTTTTAAACCTTAATAATTCTTAGTCTTTTCTCTACACACAAAGGATTCATGGAGTTTTGTTAATTGATACATTAACAAAATGTATGGTAATTTCAAAACCATTTAGATATTTTTTTAAAAAAGAAACCTCCTCCCAAGTGTGTAGAATATAGAATGAAGGCTAGACTGGGATTTGGGCCATCTGGCCCATCTGGGTTTGCCATTAACTAGTCATGTTACTTTGAACAACTTACATCACGTATTTTTGTAAGCTAAAAGTATTATATGCTTTCAGATGTAACTAATATATCTGGTATATCTCTCAGCTCTTAATTTGTATGACTTCCAACAATAGACCCAGTATTTTCTAAGCAGTTTCTGTTCCATAACATTTACTAGGGGCTTACCATGTTTCTGTATTAGGCACAAAGTGGGGAGGAGAAAAGGAGAGTGATCCTGGGAAGCAAACATACTCCTTTCCTCCAGGAGTTTAAAATGTAGTAGGAGAGAAAAGATAAGAATACTTATGATTATGATAAAAAGTAAAAGATTAAAATAAATAAGTCCTATGGGATATAGGAATAGAGTCCTATAGGAAAATTACTTTTAGACAGTCAATTTAGAACTAGCCCTTGGCTCATTATTTGTCTTGGGATATAATATATATGACCATGGGAAAATGTTTAGGAACATGGAATTTAGAGATCATTTTGCCCATTTTTCATTTGATAAATGAGGAAACTAAAGACTCAGGAAGTTAATTGTTTTGCTTAAAGTCAAGCAGATATTAAGCAGTAAGGGCAGAACTGGAAGCCAGGCCCTCAGACTCCAGATTTAGTGTCTTAATCACACACTAAATTTGAGTCCCTCCTCCAGGTTTGCCCTCTTAGTTATGCATAGTCCTGGCCAAGCTTCCATTCTTCGAGATGGCAGATTTATAGTCCCCTGACATAGCTTTGTTTCCATGGAAACAGACCAGAGCTAATCGATTTTGTCTGTAAAAATAATAATAAAAATACCCACATGGAAAGAGAATATTGACTCTAACACATAATAGACATTGAATTCACTAGATTTGTGCATTTCTGTATGGTGTGTCGGGAAGAGCTCTTTCAAATCTTGTGGTCAGTGGGAGGAGGGGTTTCCTACCCTTCACTTCAGCAATGTTCAAAATATTCAGGATTATATTTTGTCAGAATCAAAATTGGTCTAACATTCATTAACTAAATACATTAATTTACATTAGCATAATCATCCATGCTCATTAAAATGATGCAAAACATTGTGTTATTTGACCTACAATATGATATCATAGTGCCATCTAAGAATGGCAAAGTGAAAGGAGACATAAAATCCATCTATCAGTGGTTATCAGCATACAGCACAGATGCTTTTTTAATGACAAATCAGAGTCTCAGTACAGTACAAAATGTCAACTATAGCCAGGAAAGGCAGGCAAAAATAGAATGTACTGAGTATCTTCCATCAAAACCTGTCTCATTTTCAGTCTGTAGTGATACATCAAAGACCCTGAAATACTCAGATGAAATCTTCATATCCAATGAATGTAAGGTGCTTAATTGAAATGAAATGTTAAACAAGAATATTAAACTCAAACTGAACTTTTGCTGGGCAGCTAGCTGGCGAGTTCCAGCATTGTACTCAGGAAGATCTGAATTCAAATTTGACCTCAGATACTTATAAGCTAGATGTGTTACCCTGCTTAAATCACTTAACCCAGTTTGCCTCAAGTTCCCTTATCAACAAAATAAGCTGGAGAAGGAAATGGCAAACTGCTCCAATATTTCTTTCCAGAAATCCCAAATGGGGTCATGAAGAGTGGGACATGACTGAAACAATTGAAGCACAAACTTTTGCTGGCAAAATCAACCTCATAAAGGCACAATGGTTAGTTAAAGCAGGGGTTCTTAAACTTTTTTCAATTTGTGATCCCAAGGGAACCCAGTTATATAGGTGGATGAAATAGACATACAAATCAAAAATTTACTGATAACATTATAATTTTATGACCCTCCTACACACATTCAGTTAGGAGACCTCTTTTAGGTTACAAATCACAATTTAAAAGGCTGGGAATAATACTGTTTATCAAATAATAGTAATATACTTGGTAAACCCTAAGGTGGAATATATAATGGTGCTTTTAAATGTCTTTTAAATATTAAGTATATTATAAAAATTTGATTTACATCCATGAAACTTATGTCATTGATAAATATATTACATAATAGTTTTTACAAAATATTCTACAATGGGATCACTTAAAATGGTATTTTATATATAGCTATATATATATATATGTATTATTTATTTTTGCCTCATTTGCCTCCTCTGATAAGAATATATTTTCATCTTTTGTTGGGAAATTGAGATTACTAAGAAATGTATGAATAGATTAAGCAATTAAGATCTCTTTTAGGGCAGGAACCATGTATTATTTCATATTTTTATCTCACCTAATGCTAAGAAAAGTGCTCCATACCTTGAAACTGTAATTAGACAAAGAAATTTATCAAAATTGTTCCATTCAGTAATTTACAGTGAATATTTGCTCACTTTTAAATGTTATCTACACACACACACACACACACACACACACACACATAGTTACTATATCATGACATCAAGAAAAACAACTTTTACAAGTCTTAATGTTTCTTCAAGGAGAAAAGTAAATGAAAATCGATATTTCACAAAATGTCCAGAAATACAGTTCTCAGATTTTGTTTTTCAGTAGTTTTAGTGGTGTCCAACTCTTTACATCCCCTTTTCCCTCCAGTTTGTAGTTTTTTGACAAAAATATTGGAGTGGTTTGCCATTTCCTTCTCCAGTTCAATTTAGAGAAGAGGAAACTGAGGCAAACAGAGTTAAATGGCTTGTCCAGGGTCACATATTTAATGTCTGATACCAAATTTGAGCTCAGGAAGATGAGTCTTCACTCCAGGCCCTGTACCCTATCTGTGCCACCTATTTTTTATTGCCACCTCATATTTAGTAATGCTACATAAATGAACCTGACATGGGTAAAATTTACTGCACTGAAGCCTCAAAGTCAGAGAACTTGCTACCTCTAAAAGCACACTAGAATTTAAAAACAAAAATGCTTTGTGGTTATTTCAAGATGAACATCAGGAAGACACAAAAATCTAAACAAAAATCTATTCAGTAGTGTGTTACTAATTCTAAAATAATTTTCTCAGACTTTCTCATTGTGTGAATCCCATTTAGTTTCCATGTCTTAGCAATATTTAGGTGTTCTGATAAAATTTCTGCCTCTTCTTTTGGAGAATCTGATCATTCACCGTTGCCTGCTGATTTTGGCCCTGGATGTAGAAAGTTTTAATCCATTGGGCTGAGCAGCTGCTGAATGTTATTGTGTGTCCAGTATGGGTTAATAATGTATGAAAGGCTAGTCCAACAAGGAGAAGTTCAAAGAATAGATGAGCCAGATTGTTATTTAGGTCATCCCAGTGCCAAAATCACCACATGTGATACATCAAAAACATGCGTTTGTGAATATCTTTTTTATGCTAGATTGTACAGTGGACAGAAGGCTAAGCCTAAAATCAGGAGGGCCTGAGTTCAAATGTGGCCTTACTTACTTTGTCACTATGGAAAAGTCACTTAATCTCTATTTGCCTGAGTTTCCTCATCTATAAAACGAGGATAATAATAGCAATTAACTCCTAGGATCATTGTGAGGATCAAATGAGATAATAATTGGAAAGTGCTTAGCATAGTATCTGGCCCATAGTAAGTGTTACATAAAAGTAAGCTAATGTTGTTGTTTACCTTTGAATGCATGACACTGAATAAGAATAGGAGTTGAATTTACCATGTGAGTTTTGCAATGGAAAGGATTTTTTTTTTGGAAATTTGAAAATTATAGATCTTTGAGTCAATCTCTTTATCGAAAGAGCCTTCAAAGAAATATATATATTTCATCAAATTCTTTAACCCCACAAAACTAGCTAGGTTGCAATGACACACATGACTACTTATAAAAAGAAACATCAACGACTCAAATACTTAGATGTGGCTAGGAAGGTAAAGGTACATTTCCATTCTAATAAAGTTGCTTGGGTGGCACATAAAACATGAGTCTACTCTTATTAATCATTGAGAGCTTTCCAAATTGGATTCCTATTTTATGAATATTCTAAGAGATCCTGGTTCAGTGAAGAATGATATTTATTGTGAAGAATTATTGTGAATGAATATTCTAGGAGATCATGATTCTGTACTTTTGCCAGAGTACTTTTGCATGCATTTTCTCATTAGATCCTTACAAAATCCTATGAACCAGGAACTATTATAATACATATGCTTAAATATAATAAAACAGAGTTTCAAATTTGTTCCAGGTCTTGGCCAAGGTCATATAGCTAGTTAGTCATGACCTGGTTTTAGTTCCTCAAGTTAAAGTATGTGGATACTTGAAATGTGCAGATTATACCAAACTTCATTTTAGCTTATGATACTAAAAAATGCCCTGTAACCCAATATATGAAAGTCATGTGTATACAACACAATTGCCAATTTAGTTCTGTTATGCATCAGTTTGGTTTGAATGTTAAAGCTGACAAAAAAAAAATCATTTTATGAATGAATGTATCCAAGGCACATTGCAGAAATGTAGTAAAGAATTGCTAAATTTCTGATTGACTTTTGAAAGGTCTAGGCCACTGGTCATCAAATTCTTCTACTTCATCAATCATTTTGCTAAAATAAAAGCTTCCTTTTCAATCATAAAACAAAAATTCCTTATTAGAATTAATGTAACATAAAACAGTTTTTTTGATGTGGTGATATCTTTTTTTTTAGCAAAGATTATATTATTAAACATATACTTAGGCTATAAACTAAAGACAGTGACTTAATATAAATGTAAACTTTAAAAGAAAACACTTTCTGACCCTTGGTCTCTCAGAGAAATATTGATTTCAACATCAGCTTAATCAACTCAGTAAGTAAAGTCCTCCATATAATTTGTTCTTATGGGGAACTATTGATCAGTGGATGGAATAATAATGATAGTAGTAATAATAATAGCTCACATTTGCATAGTACTTTATGGTTATGAAACAGATCACAGGATTTAGAGCTAGAAGAGATTTCAGAACTCAAAGAATCCAATCTTCTAATTTTGCAGATGCAGAAATTGAGGCTCTAGAAGAGATTTACCTATAGAAATACAGGGAAGAATGGGATTGGAAACCAATTCTGATTCTGAACTCTATGCTATGCACATGACCTAATGTGACCAGAAGATGAAAAATAGGGGAGAAGGGAAGAGATAGAGGTGTCAACAAAAATCAAGAATTGGCTCTATTTGCAAGACTTATGAGCACATATCCTTTACCAGAAGTAAATAGCCATATTTCTGTGTTTCTTGGCTCAAAAGCCAAGAACAGATGTCTTGTGAAGTTGGTTTATGGAGAATCAGATTGAACAGTAATAATGTTTACAAGTTAAAATTGTGGCACAGCACTAAATGCTCTACTTAATGTTTATAGTGACTATTTTTTTATTTACTGGCAAAACCAGATGAAGCATTAAATACCATCTTGGTTGAATTTTTTCCTCTCCCTTTTTCATTACTTTTCTCCTAACTGGTATCTGTTTTCCCTGTTTTTATCCCCATAGGAGATTCTTATGTGAGAGGCTAAACGAAATTAAATTTGCAGGATGAAAAGATGGCACAGGCACTGCTGGTACCCCCAGGACCTGACAGCTTCCGCTATTTTACTAGAGAATCTCTTGCTGCTATTGAAAAACGCTCTGCAGAAGAGAAAGCTAAGAAGGCCAAAAGAGAACTTAAAGAGGATGATGATGAGAACAAACCAAAGCCAAATAGTGACTTGGAAGCAGGAAAATCTCTCCCATTTATTTATGGAGACATTCCACCTGGAATGGTATCAGAGCCCTTGGAAGACCTTGACCCATACTATATCAATAAAAAAGTGAGTGTTTGGGAAAGTTATCCTTACTAACCCTTGCAGTGCATACTGCCTATAGCATTCACTTGTATTGAGTACTTATTATGTGCCTGCACTTGTTAGTTTTGCAAATGCACCACAAACATTTTTCTTTTGATAAAGACTAGCATGTAAGTAATGGAATTTTCATGAGAAAATTCTGGAAGCAAAGTATAATAAAAAATTAATTTGTATAAAATAATAGTCAGATTTTGTTTCAGCAAGAACTATAGATAAGTATAAAGTTCCCGCAAAATATACTGGTATGTCTATATGCATTCTATATCTACATGCATTCATAGTAATAAGTAATTAAATTAAGTTTCATATCAGTGGAAATAGCAAAATCATTTATTGGTGTACTTACTAAATTAACGTTAAAATACTTAAGCATCTCATGAGCAAAAAGCTGAATAACATCTCCACCTCTAAATATTTCTATATGTAAGAATTAGTTATTTGTCCAGAAATATATGCTTCTCATCTTAGAATTTGAATTTTTTAATGATTTCTTTGCATTAGAAAACTGCTTTGCAGTAGAAAACTACTTAACATTATAGTGGAAAGTACACAATTTATGCCTCCCTAAATAAAAATTTAACAAATTTTTCTCAAAGATATTTTTTCAACCTAAGATATATATTAAGGCCTGCAACATATGACTGGTCAATCTCTAATATTACTTTAAGGGAAAATATGAAGGAAAAATAAACTAGAAAATGAATTTTTTAAGGAATCTAAACTCTGTTTAAGGAGTAATTATTTCTCTATATAATGCTGAAGTAACCACATAATTTATTAAAATAGTCAATTAAAAGAAGAAAAAAAAGGTTAAAGTAACAGTTTGGTATTTTGTAAGAAAAAATGACTAAATGAATTTGTTATTTTTCACTTTGAAATGTTCTGTCATTATTCAAATGAAATTTATATTTCACATGTGTTTTCATACATATAAAACAAATCTAATCATAAAATGAAGATAAAAGAATAATTACAGTTTACTATCAAAGGTCTAATCATTAAGTACCTGCAAAATAGTGATAGCCTTTCTGTTTACAATACACATTAAGAGAGAAATTCACTGTACATACACATAAGTAAGTGGGTAAATATAGATTATAAATATATATATTAGTATTGGTGCTAACACCTCATCAACACATTCAGTGTGCTCCAGCCCTATGATTGGAGAGCTGACATCCTAAAATGTTGGGGTATATAGCAAAGAAGCTGGTTTGAACTGGTCCTATCTTTTCTAAAACCATTTTAAATTGGTTCACTCTAATTTCAAACCACTTTAGTCCAGGCCACTCCAATCACTGATACAACTCATCAGTACCTCAGTACACTTTAATCATCTGATTAGAGTGCTGAGTGGAAAAAAAATCCTTCTAAAGCCAATATTTAAAAAGAACTCAGAGGTCACTCCTTTTACTCAGCTCCATCACTGCCCCCAAGAAAATTCATTGCAAAACATACTTAGCAGTTATATCTGACTTTCACCTAAACATTAAATTGCCATTCCACTAAGGAACTTTCAATTTAGCTTAAATTTTTTTTGGAGGGAAAGGGACAGTAGCTTGTAGTATAGTTTTTCAAACATTTTCATTCTATTTTTTCACAATTTGAATTTATCTTCATAATTTGCTCCTGAGAGGTAGTGTAAAAGAGCTTGCTTAGAGCACTGAGAAGTCACATGACTTGACTATGTTCACATAGCCAGCCTGTGTCAGAAGAAAGACAATCTAGGTTTTAGGTTAGCACTCTTATCTATCACATCAATTCCTCACTTTCTCCACTTTCTTCCAGTAATGAGGGATGAACTCTAGTTTTCATTAGCACTTGAAAAGTGATTCTCTACCTTTTCCCTTTCTTGTCATCTGAAAATGCCCAGTTATGAGCTAGTTAGGATAAAGCCCCAAAATCTATCTGGAAATTGTCTGGGATTCTTTTAAAACATGTACCAGACTTTTCCCTTTCATAGACCCAAGAGCTGTTTGGTTTGTTAATTTAAAGTCTTGGGTCCATAAGGTATAAACAACAGAAATAGCTTATAAAATTCAACAAAAGTGTCATTGGCACATCAAGTTGGATTCCACGGGTGGTTCAGTAGATATTGAAAAAAAATTTTAAATAAAAAATAAAAAGAATAGTGACCACAAAAGGGAGAGGAGGGGGTTGCAATCTATTTTTATCTATTCCTCCTTATGGTTTTTTTCCTTTTTGGAGGGGAGGAGGAAATAGGTAGGAATTGTATTAGGGATCATTGTTTAAATCCTTTCCTAATGCGGCAAATGGCAACTAATTAGTAAGTTGAATTATTTCTTCATAGCCATTTATATTCTCACCCTAAACTCAATTTGATTAACAGTGAATTTTATATTCAAATGTTCTACTTAAAACCTGGAAAAAGTGATTTAGATGTTTGACTATTAATACTAAGTTGCTAATATTATGAATTGTGGGAAATCATTTAGCAGATTTTCAATTATACTATCCTTTACAGTTCTCTCTATCTTAATAAAGTTGATAAATGCCTCTTTGATAATCTCTTCACTATGGAAGAATAGTTTATTTACCCTGGTTATATAATTGTTCAAATATGTGATGTGGAATTTATAGTGAACAATTTATTAGGCACTTTAAGAAACTAGAGAATGCGAGCAGAATATTACATAACAAGTGAAGAACTTCTAAGAAGAATAACAGTAAAAGATGCCATCAGAGAAGTAAGTATATGATAGAAAAATTGGTCATGAGTTGAGATTGAGGGAGAGATATTGATATGGATAATCTAAGATATAATCTATTAGATTGTTAAGCCTTTTGTATAAAGTTTTATACTACTATAAAATTGTAAATTGGCAAACATAAATTGACTATATACATTTTTCTTATTCATGCCTGTCTTCAGTTGTTTATTATTATAATTCTTAAATTTTCTTTTTTTTTCTTTTTCAGACTTTTATAGTATTGAATAAAGGAAAGGCAATCTTTCGATTCAGTGCCACATCTGCCTTGTATATTTTAACTCCTCTCAATCCTGTTAGAAAAATTGCTATTAAGATTTTGGTACATTCATATCCTTTCAGAATAGCTGTTTTCTATTTCTAAAAATCTGGTTTTTTTTAAGAAAAATGCATTTCTACATTAAATATGTAGAGAGTGCCTTTGAAATCAATGACAATTTGTTGATATAGTTTGTACTTGAATTCTTTGTTCTTCTGCTGTTGATACATAAAAATGTTGACTGCTGAGATTATTACTGAACTACTTTTTCATGTACCCAAGTAAATAGGGTTATCCTTCATTTTCCCTCATTCTACCAATCCAGTAAGTTGCCAAGTCTTATCTACCTCCACATGTCTAGCATCTTTCCCCTTCTCTCTGTCAATTTGGCTGTTATCCCAATTAGGTAAGATCACCTGCAATTAGGTCTTACTTGGTCTCCCTACTTTAAGGCTATTCCCTCTCCAATTCATCTTCTATACAACTGCCAAAGTGATTTTGTTTTTTAAACATAGATATAACCATATGAGCCTAATGTTCAATAAAAGCCAGTGGCCTCCTGTTACCTCTAGAGTCAAATACAAACTTCAATGTTTGGCATTTAAAGTCTTTCACAAACTAACTCCACCCTAATTTTCCATGCCTATTATATATTGCTTCCCTTAACTTACACTTTGGACCAACCAATTGTCCTCGTTAGAATTCCCCATACTTAACCTTCAAGTTTTGATTCTGTACCTTTGTGCAGCATGGAGAGAGAGACAGAGAGAGATACGGGGGGGGGGGGGGAGAGAAATACACACATATGTACGTGTATGTATATGTGTATAAATATATACATGTACATGTAGACATCTCTATCCCTGGGTATATATGTGCATATTTAGGCAGTATGTATCCCATATAGGTTATGTGATAGCCCAATGAGTTTATCTAAATGTGATTCCCGGAGAGGCTTTATAGATATTCTTGTAATTTTTCTGAACTCTCTCAAAGGGAAACTTTTCTCCCTTTCAGGAAAGGAATATTAAAAGGGATTATAAGGCTGAATACTCTGCTCTCCCAAGGACTAGAACCAAATCTTATCTACCTTTTCTAAATATTGTTTGCATATTCAAGCTGCTTTCTTAGTCACTATCCCTTGAAGAAAAATGCATATAATAAGCTTTTATCTAAAATGCTGTATACACAAAGACTATCATAAAGTGACTAAAGAGTAAAGCCATTTATTTAAGCAGACAGCAAACAGAAAGCAGAGAAGTTTTACAGATTAGAATGTATGAGACAAATAAACTCTTTCTTTGGAAGTAAATGTCTGAAATCAATCAAGAGAGAAAAGCCTTGATCATATAGAGAAATTCCCAGAAGTCTCTAAGGAGGCAATCTGAACATCAGGAACATGTTGTAGATATAGTTTTTCCCTCTCTGTTCATGGGTTTCTTCCTTAGCAGAGAATGAAACTACCTGTGATCCCTCTAGAAGTAGGAAGGAAGAATAATTTTCTCCTCTCTTAATCTTTTACATCAACTTTGCCTCTTACACAAGATGCTATATACACAACTATATAGCATCAAGTCATCATTCTTGCCACCAGTAAGGAGAGTCCTCTGCATAGGTTTGAAGCCAAGTTTACATCCATATGTTTATATATTGTCCCTCCTTGCTGAATACATGCTCCTTGAAGGCAAGAATTTTTAAACATTTATATTTCCAGCATCAATCCCAGTACCTGGCATGTAAATAATATGCATGTAAATAAATAGCTTTTGAATAATTAGAAGCTATTTGCTACCCTCTATTTATTCAGTGATATTGCTACACCAACCTGCTTGTGTTTCTCTTTTACAACAAGCCATCTCTAAATCTAGAGGTTGAAAAACAAGAGTTAGTTGATACTAGCTTATATAAATAAGTGAAGTGAAACAAATCATATAAGAACAATACTAGTTTGTTTATACCTTTTTTATTACCTGCAATAAGACCTTTAATGAAGTATTACTAACAAAACAATAAGTCAATTAATCACAAGCATTTATTAAATACTTGGCATGTGCCAGGCACTGGGATAAGCACTGCGGATTCAAAGAAAGGCAGAAATAACTACTGCCCTTGTTATGGATTCTAATGGGGGAGACAACATGCAAAAAAACTAGGTACTTAACTAGATATACACAGAATACATAGAGGGAAGGTAAACTCAGAGGAAAAGGCACTGGTAGGTAGGAGAACCAATTTAGGAGAACCTCTTGCAGTAGGTGAAATTGAGCTGAAGGAGACAAGAGAAACTAAAAGATGGAGGAGAGGAGCCAAAACACTAGACATAGGGGAGAGGCAGGGCAAGGAAATGATAGATGGGATATTATAAAAGAGAAACAGCAATCAGATCAATGTAGCAACATCACTGAGCAGAGAATAATAAAGTAGAAGTGAACTGGAAAAAGGTAAAAAGCCAGGTTGTGAAGAATCAAAGAGAGGATTTTATATTTCCTCTTAGAGGTAATGGGGACCCACGGGAGCTCATTGAATTGTCAGGAGAAGAAAGTTAGCATGGTTAGATATATGCTTTAGGAAAAAAAATCACTTTGGCAGCTAAGTGGAAGATGGATGGAGTAGGGAGAGATTTGAGGTATAGAGAAATCAGTCAGATTTGAAATGGTCCAGAAAAGAGGTGATAAGAACATGAACAAGACTAGCAGGTCCAGAATTGGAAAAATGAGGATGTGTAAGAAAGATGTCATGAAAGAAAAACCAAGATGGTTTGGGAGACAGGGAATAAAATAAATTCTTAGACATATTTCAATTAAAATGCCTATGGCACATCCAGTTATTGTTGTGGGATTGTAGCTCAAGATAGAATTATGGATGCATATGCAGTCTATGTATCATCTATATGGGAACTGATGGATTCAAGTAATGTCATGGATGTAGACTATAGTGTTATTGTGACTATCATCAAAACATTCAACATTCAACAGTTTTCACCATGGATTCAGCACCATGCTTGGGTGTTTTGAGGAGTGCTACACATCTTTTTCAGAGAATGTCTTGCAGTTTAATTGGAGATAAAATAAGATGCAATAATCTAAACCACCCAGAAAATAAGAAATGCTTTAGCTAGTGTAGTATCCTAAAGTAAGAACATACAAGCATGCAAGTTGCTATTAAGTGTCAGTATTGAAGCCTAACTTAACTTTTCTATTCTTCCACCTTTTTGTGAATGGATTGGTTCTGGCTTCTGATACTCCTATTTTTTTTTTTAATCCGGAAAGTGACTATTTGCATACAGCTAATTTATGACATTCCTTATTTAATTCTTACATTTTTTACATTCATTACACAGAATAAATCAATTTATTTATTATCTAAACACTCTAAACTTTCTATATTGCAATCATTAATCTTTGTATGGAAATAGATAATTAAATTATGCCTACCACTCAACTTACATATTTGAACAGTATTTTATACATATTAAAAGAGTCTTCTGACAGCCATCTGGCACAATTCACTTGAATGGAAAATTCCCAATGAATTTTAAAAGGGGTGCAGATAATCCATAATCTATGTAATTTGTGGAGCAAAATGAGATTATCTATCAAGAATTTGTTCTGGGCATTATTTTTTTTAAGATTAACATTAAAATAGGAAATGCATATAATTATTTGAGCAGTTAAAATTTTCTTAATCCTATACATAGGCCATTTGTCAGTATCCACACAGTTAAAATTATCTTTATTTTACTAAAGCTATTCATATTTATTCTTTAACTATAATCTACTTTATTCAGCATGCTCATTATGTGCACTATTCTGACCAATTGTGTGTTTATGACTATGAGTAACCCTCCGGACTGGACAAAGAATGTAGAGTAAGTGGAAATTATTCTTAAATATATCTCTTTGACTCTGGCCTTATTTTCTGAGGCCAGGTTGTGTATCTTCCCTCATAATTCCTTATCTGATGTTTCTTTTGTGTGAGAAAATAGGGGGTCAGTAGGGAAATAATCATTTATTTGAGGTAGGGTTTTTTCCCCCAGAAGGATTCACTGAATTTTGATGTTGAATTAATATTTGGTATTCTAAAAAAACTAATGTAAATGAAATGAGTATGTTCTTTAGCCTGAGAATATATTTTTATCAATTTAAATAAAGCAAGGCCTAAAGCTTCATGCATCTTAATGATGAAAAGTATTTTTCCTAATGAAGATTCCTGTTCTCATCATTATGTTTTTTAAAGGAACATAAAAGCAACAACATCAACAAAAAGCCTTTCCAAGTAGAATAATGTCTTTTTTTCAAGATGTTTTTCCTGAGTTTTATTAATCATTAACTGGATCATTATAGCCAGAATTTATAAAATGTTTTAAGGTTTGCAAAGTGGTTTCCAAATATTATATACTTTTCTCCTCACAATATCTGTGGGAGGCAAAGGGTTATTATCCCCATTTTACAGATAAGAAAATTGAGACAGAGGTTTTTTTTTTTTATTAAAAGCTTTTTATTTACAAAACACGAGTGATTTTTCTACATTGACTTTTGCAAAAAACTTTTTTTCCAAGCTTTTCCCCCCCTTCCCCCCACCCCCCCACCCCTAGATGACAGGTAATCTAATATATGCTAAATATGATAAATTATATGACAAATCCAATATATCTATACATATCTATACAGTTATCTTACTGCACAAGAAACATCAGATCTAGAAAGAGAAGAAAAAAAAACAACCTAAGAAGGAAAACAAAATGCATGGAAATATTCACAGAAATCATTAAAATGCTGTGTTGTGGTCCACACTCAGTTCCCTCAGGCCTCTCTCTGGATGTATATGATTATCTTCATCGCTGAACAATAGGAACTGGTTTGAATCACATCATTTTTGAAGAGAACCATGTCCATCAGAATTGATCATCTTAAAGTTTTGTTGCTATGTATAATGTTCTCCTGGTTCTGCTGATTTCACTCAGCATCAGTTCATGCAAGGACAGACAGAGGTTAAAAAATTTAGTCAGTGGAGGTCCCATGGTTAGTGTCCAAAACTGAACTTGAACTCAGGTTTTCCTGATTCCAGGTCAGTGCTTTATCTACTGTGCTTACCTAGCTATTTTTTAAAATATTATTTTATTTCCCCCCAATTACACATAAAAACAATTTTTAACATTTGTGGTTTTCCTTTTTCTTTTTTTTTTTTAATTTTCCGTTCTAAATTCTACCCCTCCTTATCCTATCCTTATCTCTCCTCTCTCTTCCCTCCTCCCTCTCCCCTCCTTCCTCAGATAGCAAGCAATCTTCTATGTTACCTAGCTATTTTAAAGAAAAGTATTCTTGGTATTTGTTCAGAGATCTTCATGCTATTAGATGAAGACTCTAAATTCATTTGACCTGTTGATTTACGTACATGTATATGTTGTCAAGTCAGAAACCTTATTTGTTGTTATCAATCAAAGGCAACCTATTCTATCTGCAACAAGACTCAAAGTATAGGTATAAAGTAGAGAGACATAAGCAGCAGCATGTAGGCTAGAATATGTAATCTGGAGAGCTATGATATAGAATTAATGATTTGATGTGACATGGAAGAGACCACCCTTAGAGCCACTGAGAGGAAGAAATTAAGATAATGATGTATTAGTATTCCTGAAGTAGTACTAGGCTTTTAAAATGATGTCTAGCTCTTGACAGGCTAAGAACTTAACATTATAAGATACTTAACCTTTTTCCCCTCACAAAGGTGAGGCAAGTTTACTTAAATATAAAAGCCAAGATCAGTTTAAGAAATTGTCAATTCACCAATACTCAAAAGTGCCCAAAAGTTCATTGTTTTGTGGTGTCCTGCACGTCAGGAATTACAGGACTTCTCATGAGTTTTAATCTCTATATTTCTAATTATAATTTCTGTTGATGAGTCTAGATGGCAATGGACAGAATAATAATTCTTTTTAAATGATTCCGTACTTTAACTGGGTCAATGCCCCATTTAGATTATAATGGGGAAAAGATTGTGTATCCTTCATATGCTTTCTTTGTACTGAAAAATTTAAAGCACTTTCTTTCTCATCCATTGTCATATCATCCCTAAGATAGGAGAAGGAAGTTACTTAGAAGTGGCTCATGTTTTAAGAAAATACAATAGAAAATCATAAAACTAGAAAAATATGAGTTTTTTTCCTATTTTGAAAGAAACTTAGTTTCTCAAAAAATGATACAACTTTCAGTCATGGTAATAGGGAAAACAAAAAAAAGCAAGACAATTCTTGCCTTCAAACAATATGATAAAAGAGAGTTCATATATACAAGTAAACATAACACAAAATATGATAGGCTAAGTGCACAGTCAATTTTAAAACAAAGAGCAATGAAAAAACTTCAACTTGGGGAAATCAAGAATGTATTCATGAAGGAGAAGGGGGCCAAGTCAGGCATTAAAAGAGAAGGATCTAAACAAGTGGAAATGAAAGACAGTATAGAAGGAAAGTCCCTCCAGATACAGAAGACTACATGAGAAATATCCTGTTGACCGTCATGATGAAAATTAGAAATCAAATTTGCTTAATATTGTAGAATGTAGAATAAGAATGTAGAAGATAATGCTAAAAAGATAAACTAGAACTAGATTGTAGATGAATTTAAATTATAGATGATCTGATGGAATTCAAATTTTACCTTTACTATTGACTTTCTGAGTGACCTTGGACAAATTATTTAACTTTTCTGACTTTTATTATCTGTAAAATGAAGAAGTTGGATTAGATGACTTCCTAGGTCCCTTCTAGGTCTAAATCTATGGTTCAATGATTTTATAATGTATGACTTGATTTGATAATGAATGGGAAGTCATTGAAATCCTTCAAGTTTACTTGCAGAAAGAGTAAGTGGTTGCTCACAGATCACTTCGACTTCTTAATAAAAGGTTTGGAGAAAGGAACAATGTCAAAGTCAGGGGTTAATGGCATCTGCTAGTTGAAGTTTAATCAGTAAAGAAGATAAATAATATCTGAAATGATTATGCAAGTGAATTATATAAAACAATTCATTTCTTTTAAAAAATCATTTGAGAGGAAAACAAGGAATATGTTGTTTTCCAAACATATCACTGATATAAAAGTATTACAGTTCTTGAGAAAATGTAGCATAGGAAGTCTAAGTGATGTGCTTTAGGTTATATAGTCAGGGACTGAATCAGGAGAAAAAAGTGTGAGTGGTTTGCTGTCTATCCAAGTGTTCACTTCTGTTACTTCAACAAGAAGTTTTAAGTACTTGCTATGCATGTATCAAGTCATTTCAGGTAGTTTTTGCTTCTGGGTTTGTTCACAAGAAACTCACAGTATGCCTCAGGGACTGTCCTAGAGAGGTTCTTAATCATTTATTTACCAAGTAACAGGGAAAGCATGGCATCTTCATTCATAGAGTCAATCATGTAGGAATGATGCAGGAATCTTAATATAGTATTGATCTTTACCACTAGGGCAAAAGACTAGTGATATGGTAAGCATAGCTTATCGGTTTAGTCTCAATTTATTCAATTCCATTCATTGAACAATTGTTAAACATTTAGTATGTATAAAGTACTGGACACAATGGACATAAAAGCAAAACCGACTCTTCAAGTTATTTGCATTTTGATGGGGACAAGTCTATATCTAACTTACATTACAAGTAAAGGTAATACAATAAGGGTAAAATAATAGATCCCCTGCAGTTGTAGCATTTATTTAAATGTGCAATATTCAAAGTTATAATTATGTAAAGTATGGTAATTTATTTCAGCCCAATTGAAATGTGTAGTGCAAATTTAAATAATGCTACCACTTCAAGGAGGGGATTCTTAGTCACACCAATCAGGACCTAAAATAAATTGAGGTTAGAAAAAAGACTAGCAATTGAAAAGGTTTGGGGGGAGGGAGGAAAAGAATCAAGGAAGATTTTGTAGACTAAGACCACTTCCTTCTAGAATGTCATGGCAGCTATATACATCTTTAATAGCAGATCATGGAAATAATGATTCACTCAGCAAAGTCAGAAAGGAATTACAATTTACAAAATAAAAGATAAATCTTAGCCTATCTAGATCTTTTCTCTTGAATTGCATAAAATTACAGCTGTTAGAAATATTCTTCATGAAAATGACAGTCTATTGAGTAGAAGAAATATAATCATGTATATCACTCCTATTTGCAGGGAAAAAATAGAACAGTTTAAACAGTTGGAATGATTTCTCAATTCCTTCACACATTTTTTTTCTTAGTTCTTGTAAGAGAGAGAAACGTAGACAGGAAATATGTTTGAGAATACTATTTTAACTACCATAATTTCTCTACATATTAAGTAAAAATGTAAGCAAAGGTGGTGTATATTTAAAAGTGACAAATCAAACTATCGATAGGGGAATATATCTTCCTAAGAGTTCATCATACCAGTGGGGAAAAAAATTCAATTTTTAGGAAATTTGAGGTTTGAGGACATGGAAACACTGGGGAAGTAAAGTTTAGTTGTTTTCTATTATTTGTTTTATTTAAAGAGTATTATACTTAACAACAGGAAATTTATCATACTTGTGTATTTCTAACATGACACTCCATGTCCTTTTCTCTCTACCTTGTGCCTTTGTACTGGTTATTCAGACGATCAGTGAATGGATTGGCCCTTCACCTCTAGCTCTTCATTTCCTTGGCTTCCTAGAAGATTGAGCTCATATTGTATCTTTTAAAAGAGGCCTTATCCCACCCCCAAGTCCCAGCAGTTACAAACTTGATTCAAAAAACCTTTGATCTACTCTGTTCATATCTTATTTACATATTGTTTCTTCCAGTAGAAAGTGATCTTTGTGATGGAAGGGACTGTTGTTTTCCTTCATATTCTCAGAGGTTAACATAGTGCCTGACAAATAGTGAGCATTTAAATATTTGTTGATTCACTGACTGGCTTTCTCAAATTTCCCCATGAGAAGAAAAGCAAAAGAAAAATATAGACAGTACATAAAGGAAAATTAGATGTTAAAATCGAGCAACAGTCGGAAAATATCAAGCTGCTTGATAGACAAAGAAAATGAGTCACAGAAAAGTTAAGCAAGTTTTTCTAATGGCATAGAAAATAACAAAGGTAAGCAGCTGACTTCAAAAAGTCATCATTAGCCTTTCTCAAAATGACAAAGCAGTCATCAGAAAGTCCAATTTCAGACATTCACAAGCACTTATAATAACTAGCTGATATCAGTGACTGTAAAAGTATTGTTTACATACATTGAGTTTAAGGGATAATGAAATTGAAGGAGAGTATTTGAAAAGACCTGAGATATAAAACAAACAACCCCCCCCAAAAAAAAAAGTCTTGAAAAGCTAAAAGTGAGGAGAAATGAGAAATTGAAGTTGTTTCTTAGATTAATATTTGTGCTATGGGCAATTAGAGTTTTCCTTAATTGTTCCTAACATTTCTAAAACTATTAATCAAAAACCCAGCACAATTTTAGACAATAAATTATGTCCACAGTGAAAAACATGAGTTTTACTAGATTTGTAAGGCCCAAAACACCATCTTTCTTTCACTTAATTAAAAAGCAGCTGTAAAGTCATAGTTAATGTCCTTTCTTTTAATGATCATAGAGAGCGAACTTTCCCCTCTCTAAACATGGAAAGACATAAAAAAAAAATTGCCTGATAAAAAAAGAAAAAAATTCAAGAAATTCTTAGGGAATTTCTTTCCTTCTCTGTATAAGTGGCCATAAGAAAAAATAGTATTAGAGAATCAAACTTTTAAACTATATATTAAATTAAGATGATGTCTTAAAAAGAACCTTTTAATTAAATTCAATGAGAATCACTTTCCATGGGGACTATCCAGTATTGAAGATATCTAAAATTTAGTCACCTTTACTTAAATTCTCTTATGCAGAATTGTTGGAGGGATTAGGATATATATATACATATATATATATATATATACATATGTGTATATATATATATATTTAAAGATAAAAACATCTTTGCCATATAAAGGATACTTTTCATTGACTTTTATAAGTGTAAATAATATAGTATTTACGAAAAATGAATCATAGAATTTTAAGAGTTGGATAGAACAGAGGAGTTTATCTAAGTCTTTAATCTAGTGCAACAATGAATTTTATAGCTCTCCTAACTATAATCTGATAGTTTACCATCTAACCTCTACTTGAATTACTCCAGTGACAGTGAACTCATGGACTTCACTAGGTAACTCACGGTCCTGTTGAACAGCTTTAATTATTAGAAAGCTCCTATGTATACATATTGAGCTAAATCCATTTTTTAAAATGTTAATGCTAATTAATCTCGGTTCTGCCCTTGGAAACAATCCTACTATTTCTTCCACATGAAAAGATTTAAAATATTAGAAAAAAAAAGATTATAATTATCCTTAGTCTTCTCTCTTCAAGTCTTAACATATTCATCATCATAGCTAGCATTTATATAGCACTTAAAGATTTACAAAGAATTTTTCAAATAGGTGTCCCATTTTATCCTTACAACAACCCAAGAAAGTAGTTGTTATTATTATTCCCATTGCACAAATGAAGAAACTGAGGCTGAGTGGTTTGGTTAAGTCACTTGCCTAGGGTTATAGAGCTAGTAAATATGTGATATTACATTTGAACTCTTCTTTATTCCAGGTCCAGTGCCCTATTTACTAAACTCCTTTAGTTCTACCAGCAATTGCTATGTGACATGGATTGCAAACTCCCATACAATCTAGGTTGTAATTGTTCCTCTTGAAATATGAGCTCCAAAATGGAAGACAGTATTCCAGATGTAATGTGAATATTACAAAATAAAGTGAAGCTACTATTGTCTTACTGAAACACTATAATATATTAGGTCAACTAGTTAGCATAGTGGATAGAGTGCCTTGCTTGGAGTTAGGAAGACTCATCATCCTGAGTTCCAGTCTGGTCTCAGACACATTCTAGATATGCCACCCTAGGTAATGCACTTAACCTATTTGCCTTAGTTTACTCATCTGTAAAATGGTCTAGAGAAGGAAATAGTAAACCATTCTAGGATATTTATCAGCAATATAACCCCAAATGGGGTCATCAAAAGTCAATTCTATTAATGCAACAAAATTTAATTAGCTTTTTTTAGCACTATATGTTCATATGAACCTGTAATCAAGTAAAACTTGTAGATCTTTTTTTTAATGAACTTCATAATGTTCCATCCTATACTCATGCAACAAAATATTTCAGTCAAGGTCATATTTGATATTTATTCTTGTTAAATTTCATTTTATTGATTTTAGTTTAATGTTTTAACCTATTGAGGTAGTTTTGAGAATTGTCATCCATAAAGATTTTATTCGTTCACCAAATATTTGTCAAATTCCTACCATGCAAAGCCCTTTTCAGGTGTTATGTCAGGCATTTACTTCCAAGGTTTATATTACCTATAGCTATGATAAAACATGTTTTTTTTATGTCTTCATCCAAAAATATTGTACAAGGTAGGGCTAATGATCAGAGAGAAACCTGAGATACTCCACTTAGAGACCTTTTAAGTGGATGTCAACCTATCAGTCAATTCTTTTTTAAATAAGGCTGTTCACTCTCTGCAAAGGTCAGCACTATTATCACCTGGCCCACATTTCATTATTTTATCCACAAGAATATCATTAGAGACTTTGTCAGTTGCTTTCATTGAAATCAGGATATGCCATGTGTAGGACATTTCTCTTATCTCCTAGTCTAAGAAGCATATTTTTAAAAAGGAAATTGTCACTTTGTCATGATATGTTCTTAGTGACCCCTTGTTGATACCTATGGATTTTCACATTCTTTTCTAAATGCTCACAAATCATCTTTAATAATTATTTCTAGAATATTGTCTTGGAAAAGAGGCATTGTAAATTGTAGAACAGATTGTAGAAATCAGCAAAATAGCTATGACATGTAACCCTCTCCTCAAAGTATGCCATGGATAGCTCTCACCTGTGCAAGAATCATACTTATTTCTCACTTTTTTCTGACTATTCATACTTCATAGCTACTGTGTAATAGGTCATAGGTTGCTGTGACTGCCTAGACTTTCTCTCAGTTCAGGCATGAAAACTCTTTAGGGATTTGGGGGAGAATAATTTATAATCTCCTGACTATAATGTAAAGGACCCAAAGGAAAGAGTAGAGCCCTGTAATTGTTTTTTTGAGTTCTTATATTCAGAGCCAGACGTTCCCTCCCTCTTAAAATTTAAATTATAGGTTCAAAAGATCTTTCATAAGAGAAAAATGGCATGTCAAAAGGTCAATTAATCTGTTCACACATCAATTGACTGAAGAGAAACATGTTGACTATTTGGACTGATATAGAATAAACAGATAAAAGTATGGGGAAGAAGTACATCTTTTCAAATTCAATTTAGGATTTAAAATTCTGTCTCCTAGTTTGAAAAATCTATTCTAATAAATGTACAGAATTCATGTTATCAGGCTCTTATAAAATTCTTTGGGAAATTAAAACACAATAACCTGCTTGACTAATGACTAACTTAAGTGTTCTCTAGTGCTTTATAATACAATGTTTATAGTGTCAGTAACTAAATTCCTTTGAATGGAGCCAAAAATAGACCTGTATTTTTTTTCTGTAATGAAAAAATATTAGCATGATTTTTTTTAAATTTTATGTTGAAAAACCAATATAAAGTATTAAATTTTGCTTTGATGCTTCTTCTAGGTACACTTTCACAGGAATTTATACCTTTGAATCACTTATAAAAATTTTGGCAAGAGGTTTCTGCTTAGAAGGCTTTACTTTTCTCCGTGATCCATGGAATTGGCTGGATTTCAGTGTCATTTTGATGGCGTAAGTGTTTGAAATGCTCAAATAAAACAAAGGCATGAAATTAACTTCTGCATAAAACATACTGATCATAGTTTTATCATCATAGTGATTTCTATTTAGTCGATGTGTCTATGTATCTGTTGCATGCATTTTTTTGGAACACATTCTATATTTCAAAACAAAATCTGATATAGAAGTTGACATTAGGTATCAGTTCTAAAATTGTAAGGAAGGTATAATACACTAAATTCCTTTTACTCAAACATGTTAAAATTATTTGTTGACTTCACTTCTTAGTGCCACCAGATAAAGGGAAATGAGTTACATACATTAGCTTTGTTCACTTTGTTGCCATTTAAGCTGAATTAGTAGCCTCTTAAAGTGCAGATTGAAAAGAAAGGTAATTTCGACTAGCAATTTATTAAGACTCCTTTTTGTCAAAGTGATCTGTGAGCCAAATGTAGTATTAATTACTTAGTAAAAATTATGCAAAAACCTTCAATAACTCTGATTTAATTCTACAGGTATGTAACAGAATTTGTAAACCTAGGCAATGTTTCAGCTCTTCGAACTTTCAGAGTACTGAGAGCTCTGAAAACTATTTCTGTAATCCCAGGTAAGAAGTTAACTGGTGTAAGGGATTAGGCCCCTTATATATCCAATTATTTCTTGTGTGTTATTGTGTTTGTGTGTGAACTCCCTTATACAGATATGTGACAGAGTTTGTGGACCTGGGCAATGTCTCAGCGTTGAGAACATTCAGGGTTCTCCGAGCTTTGAAAACTATTTCGGTTATTCCAGGTGAGAGCAAAGTTAAACACTGAGGCTGATTTTAAATATATCCAAGTTGAAAGCACAACTTTATGTAGCAATAAGCCTTTTAAACAATTTACATTAACAAAATGCAGTGAATGCAAGGGAAAGTTTAATTATAATGAATCTTTACTTTTTTTTATATTTGTACTTATAAAGTCAGCCCCTGAGTTTAACAAAGTATTGCATGAGACAGCTATTTTTAAGAAATTAGCCTCATTTTTCATTTACAGCATGAAGCTTTTTCCTTAAACATTTAGAAAAAGCTTCAATGCTGTACAACTTAGTTATTACAAATGTTTAGGATTGAAAATAGAAATCTATGTTTTAAAAGTTATCTTAAAAGTAGAAAGGATAATTTTTAAAAATAGCTTCAACATAACATAGGATATTTAAAATGTTAATTTATTTTTATTTCCTCTAAACCATTGCTAGGTAAATAATAGTATATGACAATGTTTAAAGGAAATTAAACGTTTTTTTAAAGAGTGGAAATAAAAAGAAAGAACAGGAAGATTTTCTTCATATGGTCCTGTGAGCATGTAACCCATAATAAACAAAATTTCCTGTTTTTAAAATAAAAAGTTATAGTGGGGAGTCAGAAAACTCACTACTTATAGATAGAAATTTGTTCTTCATTCATTTCCCAAACCCTTAGGTTGTTTTCTGGGTTTCATTATCTCAGAAGCCAAACAATCATTTGGAAGATGAAAAGAAAGGAATGTTCGTGTATGATTAATAAAAAATTGTGATTTGTGGCAGTTTTAATACATTTTTTTATCTAACTCCTTGCAGGTTTAAAGACTATTGTGGGGGCCCTGATCCAGTCAGTGAAGAAGCTTTCTGATGTCATGATCCTGACTGTGTTTTGTCTGAGTGTATTTGCTCTCATTGGGCTGCAGCTGTTCATGGGCAACCTGAGGAATAAATGTTTGCAATGGCCCCCAGGCAATTCTACTTTTGAAACAAACATTACTTCCTACTTTAATAGTACAATAGATATAAATGGGACATCTGTTAATACAACAATAAGTACATTTAACTGGAAGGAATACATTGAAGATAAAAGTAAGAAGGGATGCTATATATTAACCTTTTTATTAAAAAACTTTCAAATGTGAATAGATGAAGAAATGAGAATTGATTTAAAATAAATTTTGATGCCAATAACTGTTGAGAAATTCAGTGACTATTCTTACAGAAAAATAAGGAGTATTTTAGAACTATGAAATGAGTGTAAATGCATGTTGCCTTTATTAGATTGTATACAATTGACTTATTAATCAAATTAATCTATAAAATATTTTATTCTTTTCATTAACAGGTCATTTTTATTTTTTGGATGGACAAAATGATGCTTTACTTTGTGGAAATAGTTCAGATGCAGGGTAAGGAACATTAAGAAGCATATTTTATTGCAGAAAACAGAAAAGAAGTCTAATTCTACATATAGAAAGAATAGTATTGCCAATGGAATTTAAAATGGGTTTTTTTTTTACTTTTTTGTCAAAGACCTTAAAATTAATAACAGAAAGTAATTTCTTTGAGTTAATCCAGTATCTCTAGAGGATTACAATAAACTGCATTTTACAGTGGAATGAGTTTGTCCTCTCATCAAAACCTTATAACATATTAACAAATCTTTGGATTTATAACTTGGAAAGCAGATAAATAATACCTTGAATGAATACGAGATATAGGATAGTAACCTTTTAAAGAGCTTTATATGTATTTACATGTGATAGAGGTGGGATAGGTAGGAGAAGCTGACTGTTATTAAAGCCCCTCATTTTCTAGCCAGATGTTATCTTTCAAATCTTCTTACTCCTCATTCCCCCAACACCTACTCTTAGATCCAGTGACTCTGGCCTCTTGACTGTTTCAAGAACAAGACAACCCATCTCCACGCCTTCTCTCTGGCTATCCCTCATGCCTGGAACCCTCCCTCCTCTACTCCAGTTGCAAGCTCCCTGAATTCTACTAAATCGCAACTAAAATCCCACTTTCTACAAGAAGCCTTCCAAAACCTTCTTAATTCTGATGCTTTCTGTCTTTTAATTATTTCCTAAGAGGACAAA
Source organism: Myrmecobius fasciatus (assembly GCA_023553655.1). NCBI lineage: Eukaryota > Metazoa > Chordata > Mammalia > Dasyuromorphia > Myrmecobiidae > Myrmecobius > Myrmecobius fasciatus. The sequence continues at coordinate 292,728 of JAJPUD010001474.1, read as the reverse complement.
CAATAACATTTATCCTGTATATAGAATTTTATACACACATGTATACATATATGTGTATATATGTGTGTGTATGTGTGTATACACACACAAGTATTATGGAAAGGGAAGACCTTTAACGTCCAATTGGGGCTTGGCTGGACATATTGTTGGCCGGTCAAAGACAGCAAGAATGGTTATTATTTATCATGCATTCTGATTTATTTGAAAGTAGCATCAGGCTATATTTGTATGAGAGATGAGATCAACAGGTCAACAGAAGTCAGCAGACTTTAAAAGAAAGAAAAAGTAGATTCCTTTCTCCATGCTTCCATCTTTGTTCAGAAGCTAAGTTTTGTAATAACTGTTTTGCCTAGGAAAATTCATGTGACGGACATTTCTCTGTAACAATGATTGAAAATGTTTTATGAGAGTAAAGGGGAACAAATCCATTATAAAAGGATACTCAAATTATTGAATACTTACATAATCCCAACTCAACTGAGGCTATCATACTAACCATATCTTTATTTCTTTTTAACATTTACAGTCACTGTCCAGAAGGATACATATGTGTGAAAGCTGGTATTAATCCCAACTATGGCTACACTAGCTTTGACACCTTCAGTTGGGCCTTCTTATCTTTGTTTCGACTAATGACACAAGATTACTGGGAAAATCTTTACCAGTTGGTGAGACTTGAATAATAAATTATTTAAAATTTATCATCAGGTAAAAGATGGTATGGAACTGAAATTTTAATGTAACATTATTTGTAAAATTTGGTATAAGGTAAGTCTGTCTTTTTTATCAATCAACAGATACAGACTGAGCAACTATTATGCATGAGGTTTTGCAAGGCAACATAGGAAATAACAAAGGCCTTTAAGACCTTTATTATCTTATTATTCAGTGAGATTAAAATTGTTAAATGAGCAAAGTTCTTTGAAAACTTTAGAATGCTACATAAATACTAAATATTTTGATGATGCTGACAATGATGACACACTTTCTTGACCTCAAGCAGCTTTACATTAGAGCTAGGTGAAAAAAAGACATAATTACATGATAAGATAACTAAAAAATATAAATTGGCATAGCATAGTGGATAGAGAGTTGGCCTGGTGTCAGTAAGGCTTGGAAATGAGTTTTGCTTCTCACATATACTGGCCTTGTTATTGCTGGCAAGTCACTTAACCCCTCACTTACTTGCCTCATACAACTCTCCTAAAACAATCAATTACAGACTAAATGTGGATCACAACATAGGATTTTCACTTTTTTTTTTGGTCATTGTTGTTTGCTTGCTTTTTTTTTCTTCTTTCTTATTTTCCCCCTTTTTTTAACCTGATTTTTCTTTTGCAGCATGGGAAATATGGTTAGAAGAATTGCACATATTTAACCTATGTTGCTTTACTTTCTGTCTAGGGGATGGGGTTGAAGGGAGGAAGAAAAATTTGGAACACGAGGTTTTGCAAGGATGAATGTTGAAAACTATCTTTGCATGTATTTTAAAAATAAAAAAATTATTAAAAATTAACAAAAACCCAATCAATTTCAGAGTTGTCAATGTTTATTACTGGAGAATGTTTCCATACTAATAAATTCCTGTGCAGCTTCTCACAATGATGAAATCATAATTCTATGCTCCCCCCAAAAATGCCAAATCAATGGTATAGCAAATTAAGTGCAGAGTTCAAAGAAGGGAGAGGAAGTACTATCTTCTCTAAAAGAAACTCATTATAGGAAGGTGAGATATTACTATCCTTTTTGGATAGTATGACTGTCATTATTTAGTCTAAGATCACATTCACTTTTTTTGAGAGATAAATCATGATATTGACTCACACTGAGCTTTTAAGCTATTAAAATCCCCAGGATCTTTTTTTTGTTTTTTTGTTTTCTAAATATTAATTGCTATTCAACTATACTTTATCTCAAACTGGTAAGTTGATCTTTTGAACCCACTTTTCCCCCAATTTTATTTTTTAATTAACATGTAATTATTTTTTCTCTTTCTTTCTCTCTGATTAAGAATAAAACAAAATGCATATAACAAACATGCAGATCAAGCAAAACTAATTTGTTATCTATGTCCAAAAATAGGTCTTATTCTGCCTTTTTAAGTTCATCACCTCTTTATATGAGAGTGGAACTTCAGTTAAAGAAAGATTACAAATTATCACTGCCACATTTCTTCTTAGTAGACTAAGCCCAATAGCTTCATTTGTTCTAGAAAAAAGTCTTATGAATAAATTAACTGTTGACCTCCTAACTTGTGAAAGCAGTCTTCTGCCAAAAGAAGTTATCTACACTTATTTTTTTCTTCCTCTAGACACTACGTGCTGCAGGAAAAACATACATGATATTTTTTGTTCTGGTGATTTTCTTGGGCTCATTCTATTTGGTGAACTTGATCCTTGCCGTAGTTGCCATGGCCTATGAGGAACAGAATCAGGCCACTTTGGAAGAAGCAGAACAGAAGGAGGCTGAATTTCAGCAAATGCTGGAACAACTTAAAAAGCAACAAGAAGAAGCTCAGGTATAGTTATACTTTTTAAATGCATTATTCTAGTTCTTATATTCCTAAGTGTAATTTATGCTGTACTAGACAGGTAAAATTACAACATGATATCTACTAATGTCCAATTCATTAGATAGCAACAGAATCTTCTTTAAAATTTAAAATAGCTTTTGAATTAAATTGGATTAAGTTAATTTCAATGAAAATAATTACATATGTACAGAAACTGGTTGAAAGCACTAATAATAAGTAAATTCAAATAAGGTGTACTATATGCTGCCAAATGTTCTTTTATGAAATCAGTATCACGATCATATTTTTAACTAAAAAAGAAAAACGGCACATATTAAAAAAAAAAAAGATACCATGCTATTATTTCCCTCACTGCACTGATTCTAGGCAGGAATCCATGGACAATCCCTTCCTCATCAAGAAGTATGCTGATAGAAAAATTTATTCGGGCTCTTAACAAGCCCATACAAGCTAACCCCAGGACACACCTGAGTCTATAGATAGATTTCACAAGGACAGGGGTGGGGATGGATTATAAACTTGAATGAAAATTATACTTTTCTTTTTATTAATTTTTAACTGAAATTTATCATTTCCTTTAACAACTTAAAAACATTCATCTGAAAAGGGATCTACGATCTTTATCACAGTGCCAAAGGGATCTATGAAATAAACAATAAAAAAAAAAGTTTAAAACACTTACCTAGGACCTGGATTAAGTGAAGTAGATGGTAAAACATACAGTTTGTGAAAGGATTTTGAACTACATCTCATCCACTCATATAAACAATTTCCAGCCTTAGATTAATTCAATAAAATGAAAATAAAGCAGGCTGGGTTTAGGGATAAATAGTAAGGAGAGTATGGTTCTAGGAAAAAAGTTAAGATACATGTTGAAAATACAATTCAGTTCAATGAACTATTTATTATCAGTCAGTAAGCATTTATTAACCACATACTACATGTGCTATGATGGTGATATAAAGGCAAAACACCACTCTGATCTCAAGAGGCTCATAATCTAATTGTTCTTTCATTACCTGCTTAACAGTAGTCAAACAGATTATTTATAATGCTTACCTCCTAGTGAATGAATACTCTAACTCAAATAATTTTTCTAAAAAGATGTTTTAAGGGAAATTCAATTATTATATTCCCAAAATACTGCTCAGGACTATATACAATTGTCTTTTTCTTTAACAATGCTGTTCCTGTACAGACAAAAATTGAATCAGGCCTTTAAATGAACCATTTCATTTTCCTTTTCCTTAAATCCTTTTAATCTTCATCAATAAATATGGACAGTTCTGCTCCCCATTTCTATTGCTTCTTTGAGATTTTTAGACAAAAATATACTGTGTAATAGGAAATATTACTTGGAAATAGCATACTGGAATGGAAAGTGCTAATTTCCTTGGATTTGGATCTAGAAGACCAAGATTCAAATATTGAATCTCCTTTTTATAATCTGTATAATCATTTAATCTCTAGGGGTGGGGTGAGGATTATTGAAGATATTTTAATTATTTATAAATTTTACTTTAGTTCATTAAATGAGAATAAATAATAAACATTCAAACAAATTGATACAGGATAGAAGTTGCTTTATTCAAACTCTTTATGGTTGCTTTATGGTATTTATATATTCACCTAATACTATGTAAGAAAATATCAACATTTTGCATGTGATCTATAGTTTTAAATTATTGAGTATCTGACACTATTATAAAATATGCAATAAAATATGACATTTACAATGCTGACAAACCTGGAGTTAACGTTTTGTTTCTGAAATGCATTCATTTTGAGGGTAAAATGTGGCACCATTAAAATGTGTACAGTCTTTAAAAATAGGAACTTGCTACATCTAGCTGAAGGTGAAATGGAATTTAGACAAGTAGAGTGTTAACAGTGAAATGATAATCTGGCTTACAGTATTAAAGTTTGTATCTTCACATTTACCAAAAGAATGCCATTGAATATTAGTGCTTAATTAATAAAAAGTAGATGGACTTTCACTTTTTAAGTGCAAAACTTCAATCAGAAAATTCTTAACACTTGATCTTATGACTATACCACTACACACATTTATTTTGAACTTTTAAAAGTTTCTATTTTTCAATTAAGAAGAACAAAGTTCTGCCATTATAATGCAATGCAACCAAACAGAAGTAGCTGATGAAAAAATCTGAAGAATTTGACATTTGAGATCTCAATTTATCTTGCTAAATCATAATATCTCACCACCTGCAAAACTTCACAAGGTACCATCCAACCAATGATTTAATGTATCTGAGTTTCTGCTGAAGAACAGTCATGTATTTATCATTGTTCAGACATGAAAAAAGACTTTGTATCAGCCCAGTGGATTCATATATGAAGTGCAACTTAAAATAGATTAAGGACATACAAAACCACAAAAGGGTAATAGGTAGTTATGTACTGGACAATTATATTTAGCTATTCAATACATAATCTTTGAATGCCTAGCATCATGTAAGCCATTATCTCACATTTTCAGTAGTTTATATTGGTCTCAGAGGAAAAACATCTCTCATAAGAAGACAGTTTTTAAAAATGGAAAAAGATAGTTTGTAAGACATAAATGCAATCTTCCATGTAAAAAAAGATCAGATGCTATATTTTAAAAATATATGTGGGGAATTTTAATAGTTGGATTTTACTCTGAGGAAGTTATATAATCATGTCAGAATTCTTAGAACATGAGGAAATTCTGAGAATAAAATAATGTTTTTATCATATAAATAGCTGTTATATGCTGTAAGATTGGAATTGAGCAAGTCAGCTAAAAAGGAAAAACATTCTAAGCAAGATAGCACATTGACAACGTTGCAATGTTAGCTATGAACAGATAAAGAGTTAAAAATTTTTGATTCAGTGCAAATGATAAATCACTAGAACAGTGAAAGTTATGAGCAAGACAGAAAAATAGAGGCGGGATGGGGGGGAATATCATATTGGAAGGCAACTCAGTATTAGTGCTGCCAGGAAGGCAATGCATTTGAGTCACTAATACAGAAATATAACTTTGAAAAAGTTTGGCTAATATGTTTTATAAATTTCAATTAGTTTCCTAATCTATAAGCTGTGCAAGATACTTCCTAAATTGCTTGCTTGCTGCCATCTAACTTTAGTCTCTTAAACATTCTCTGCCTTTCATGTGGTATGAAATAAGATTGTTTTCTTTCTTTATACATTTTGTGATAAAATATTTTTATTCATTCAAAATATAGTCTTAATGCCAGGCTACAAATAAGCTATATCCTAGGACTTTCCATTAGTAATATGATACAATCTAATAGTATGTTTTTTTGTTCTTCTGAGATTGGTGCTTTATTGTTCACCTTCTGTTACCTTCTGTTTATTTCACTCTTTTATAGTCATGGTTAAATAAATCACACTTGAATTTCAAAGCTAAAAATATTTATCCCTGAGTTGAAATCATAGAATGGTTGCCATTTTCCCCCTAAGATTTGGCTGACTTTCAGAGGTGGGTGAGGTAGTCTTAGTTAAAAGAATCTGCTAAAAACTGAAAACTTAAAAGAGGGGTATATTATGATTTCTCATAACAATAGGAATTTATAGTAAGATTTTGTTCTAGTTTATCCTTTATTAATTGGTAAATAATTTTGGAACTTGAGTATTGGAAACATTTGAAATACAATAAACAAACATGATCTAAATCTGAATTTTATTTAAGATTATGAATTTTAAGGCATAATTTAATCCAAATAAAGAACTGAGGATATGTTTTCCTCTCTCTGGAAAGGAGTGTAGTCTGTAATTAGTACAGAGAGGCATGCCTCTGGATTTATAAGAGAGATAGATGTTATCTTTTTCTATACTTAAAGGTAATAATACCATTCAGGTATTCACCACACACACAAAAGAGACAGTTATAGGAAGGGATAAAAGTATCAGTTTCATCTATCAGTATTTATGACTGTGGAAATCTCCCGATGGCTAGGCTGCCATTATGACTCCATCAAAATTCTCAGAGATACTTGTGAAATATCATAGGAAATTCATACTATCAGTGGCAATGGATGTAATAAGGGAGCATTTTCCCCAAGCTAGTCAGTAAAAACTAAATGGCAGATCCAGGAAATATAAAAATTCATCCCACGTGAGACCCCCAAATCTTATTAGTTTGTATCTCACCAAACTCAAAATGAAGAACAAGGCTCACTATTGGATAAGATCAATTTATATGTAAAAAGATTAAATACATAAAAATATTTTTCAACTGTAACAAACTATTGGAAATGTTTTGATATGTCATAGAGTTCATAAGTTAATTTTGTGATGTTTTGAAGTTCTGCATGCTAAAGTGTATGATTTTGTGGTACAATAGGCAGTAGCAGCAGCATCAGCTGCATCAAGAGATTTCAGTGGAATAGGTGGGCTAGGGGAGCTCTTGGAAAGTTCTTCAGAAGCATCAAAATTGAGCTCAAAAAGTGCTAAAGAAAGAAGAAATAGAAGGAAGAAAAGAAAACAGAAGGAGCAGCCTGGAGGAGTTCAAGGAGAGAGTGATAAGTTTCCCAAATCTGAATCTGAAGACAGTGTGCGAAGAAGTTTCCACATATCCGTGGATGGAAGCAGATTGAATTACGAAAAGAGATTCTCTTCTCCTCACCAGGTATTTACTCTTATAAATTCCACTGTATGAGAAGCTTTGACAATACATAATTGTGATTTCACTGTGTAAAAAAGTGAAAGAATGGGTGAACTTACATTTTAATTATTTATTTACTCATCAGTGACTCTAATTCACAAAACAGCCATTTAATTTTTTCCCATTTATTCAGGTATGATTATTTACACATGTTGAGAAAATAGTTCATAGTATAGTCTGAAACAGTTATTTAGGAATATCTACTTGGTAAAACAATTTGATATTTCTTGATTTTTCTACCATTTTCACATTTTAAAAAGTAATGAAATTGTAATCAAGATGCCCAAGTTGCCTTAAAAATTCTACACTTGTCAAAAGTTATAATTTTCAATTGGGTACAGAGTTAGAAGAAAAATGTTACTATGGATCTACCCTGTACCTTTAGACAGGATAAATGAAAGCTCTACTACTGTGAATTTCCATTGTGCCATTATCACATCTACAATGTACCTATGTTTAGGAAGCCTTAAAGGAGAAAATTAAAATGAAAGATGTTTTCATTTTCTCTCTGATTTAATTGCTATCTACCACTGCAACCAGTGCAGTAGGATATAAGAATAGTCTTAAAGGCAAAATAAAAGCATAAATGTATGTTTCTGAAACTAGAATAATAAGTACTATTTGAGCTTTGAACTCTTTGTGATGCTTCAGTGGGACTACACACCACATTGTTATGAATCTTGAATTACATTTATCTGCATCATAAAAGTACCAATTATAGAGCTAAATTAAAGCAACAACACACAATTCTGCTCTTTCTGCACAAACATAATACAAAAAAATATTCTCCCTAAATGCAAGGAGAATTAAAATATAGAGTCAAAGAAAATCAAACATTTCAGAACAATTAAAGTTGTTTTTTTTCTTCATATTTATATACTAGATTTTCTTGGTCAGAATTTCTACATATTAAACTGGTTTGACAGTATGTTGAATTAAAATATTTGGTAAAGTCTCATATTAAGTTTAATAATTGAAAGAATAGATAAATAGAATTTGGAGTTAAAAACCTTTGACATATTTTCATATATATGTTCATATATGCCCAAATATTGAATGTTTACAATATGCTTATTTATAAATATTTGCACATACAACTCATTTAAGGAAACAATTTTTTTCCACAGTTGCTCCATTATTAGGCAGGTAGATAATTGATTATTTGATTTTTTTCCCCCAGTGTATACCTATGATTTAGTTAAGATAGAGAAATACAAGAGTAGAAACTCTTATTTATATCAGTTTATATCAGTTATCTGATGACATTTATTGTTGAAAGACATTGTATCAATTTCTAATAGTCTGCCTTTGTAGTTATTTACATGCCTCAGAAGAAATGGATTCAAATAAGTCTGTGAATGTACCTCATATAGCAGGAGCATGCCTACAGCAAGCTTTGAATCAGTGCATTAAAAACCCCAAATAGTCAAAAGTAATACCTATGTCCAAAAGAGTAGTAGAGAGATAAGAATGAAATGAAAAGAAATGACTGGTTGTTCATATGATTTGAAAACAGTAATTTAGTCAGGAAATACCTCATTAAAATTTTTATTTAAATTTTTCCACCAGTTGTTATCATTCATTTCTCTATTTACATAATGGGATTTTTATTTAAAGATTGGATTTCTATGTTTAACTATCCCTGAAAAATTATTGGTCATAGCATTATCCTATGTTTACTTTTTCTTCCTTCTTAAAATTCTTAAATTTCTACATTATCTTGAAATCATTCAATGATTTTACTTCTAATGTTCTAATATGTCAAAACAATCTAGTATTTTGTACAGTAAATGATTTCCATTATTTAATAATCATAATTTTAATAAATATATTGGTTCTGCTATAAGCTACTTGTATGGTATTAGGTTTAAAGTTTCTTTAGTCTTCATTTCCATATCTATCCAATGAGAGAGTAAGACTAGATGGTCTGTGCTGTCTAAGACAATAAAACTAAACACCAAAAGACATTTTGTTCCCTCGAATTTAATTTCCTAGCATGTTTTTACCCATTGGGAAAAAAAAACTACTATGTTTGAAATATTCTAACTCATAATAGTCACAAAATTGCAAAACCTTTGAATTATATGGGATCTTAGAAAAAATCTGATCAACCCTTTTATTTTACAAATAAAAAAAATTGATGTTTCAAACATGAAATGACTTCTCCAAAACTACACTGTTAATGATTATTTGATTTTTTTTTTGGTGGACATTAACTCAGGGTGTCTGATTATAAGACAAGTCTTTTTTTCCACATAATACTGTTCTTCTATGATTCCTGGTACTGAAGCTGGGTCATAAAGCAATATAGAGTATTGTAAAGAATACAGAGTTTGAAGACAAATGGGTTCCAATTCTGGCTCTGACATTGACTAGTTATATGATCAATTACTTTAACCTCTCTGAGCCCCAATTTCCTCATCTTTAAAATAAAAATGATAATACTTGTAGTATTTGCTTAGTAAAGTTGTGAGAAAATATGTGTAAAGCACTTTGTAAACCTTAAAACACTATATAATGGCAGTTATTAGATATTTAAACAATCTCATAAATATTTTTCCTGCAGAGAATCATAAAGATCGATATTTCTCAGTCTAATTTTAAAATATTTTCTATCCAGCACCAGCCCTGAAGTCAGGAGGACCTGAGTTCAAATCTGGCCTCAGACACTTAACATTCCCTAGCTGTGTGACCCTGGGCAAGTCACTTAACCCCAATTGCCTCAGCAAAAAAAAAAAAAAAAAAAATAAAGAAAAAGAAGCAAAAAAAATATTTTCTATCCAATTATTGTTTTTATGGCTAAAATCAATTGCAAGTTAAGAGTTTTATATAAATCACATTTATTTTATTCTTTGTCTCAATGATTGAGATTTAAAAACAACATGCTAGTTCTTAGCAACAAAAAGAATTACTAATGCAATTAAATAAAGAACAGCTGTATGATATTTTTACCACTTTGTGATCACCTCTGTGAGTCTCAGAACTCAACGCAATATTCTAGACAGTGTTCTGGCAGGAGAGTACAGTAATACCATCTATCACTTTTCTTCCTCCCTCCCCTCCATGTCTTTCTTTTCTTCTCTCTCTCTCTCTTTCTCTCTCTCTCTCTCTCTCTCTTTCTCTCTCTCTCTCTCTCTCTCTCTGTTTCTACTGGGATTAAATGACTTGCCTAAGGGTCACACAGTTAGAGTGTTAAGTGTCTGAGACCAGATTTGAACTCAGGTCCTCCTGACTTCAGGGCTGGTGCTCTAACCACTGGGCCACCTAGCTGCCCTCTTTCTTTCTCTTTCTTTTTTCCTTCTTTTCTTTCTTTGTTCTTTTTTCTTTTTCTCTTTCTAGATGGTTACTTACACTGCTGATTTTCAGTGTGTATTCTAATAGTTATTCAATTCTTGGTTCAGTGAAAGAAGAGGAATGAATGGGAAAACAGCAATGAGAATTTTTCTTCTCCCTACATTCCCCTTAATTTTAAGGTCCAATTAGGGTAGCTAGGTGGCGCAGTGGATAGAGCACCAGCCCTGAAGTCAGGAGGACCTGAGTTCAAATCTGCCTCAAACACTTAACACTTCCTAGCTGTGTGACCCTGGGCAAGTCGCTTAACCCCAACTGCCTCAGCAAAATTAAAAAAAAAAAAATTAAGGTCCAGTGCTAATTGATGAGGAGAAAAAGGGGTAAGGATGGGAGAATAAGGAGCACTGGGGCAAAGATGAAAAATGCATGCTGGAAAAAAGGTGAAATGGCAGAGAGGTCTTAAAGGTGGGGACATGAAGAAGAAAGAAAGGAAAGGAAATTCTATACAGAAGCAGGGAGTTCTAGTAGGGACAAGGAGAAAAGGGGCAAACATTTGTTACTGCCTATGGAGTAAAATGTTACGTATTGTTCATATTATAAATCATTGGATAATTAGATGGGAGAGGGATATCATTGTGGCAAATAGAGTAATTTTGCCATGAATCATTTTTGAATTGTTGTACTAACCACCATATTTGGTGTTGCTAATGAGTGTATTTCATGAGCTATAAAATAGTTGATTTTAAAAAGATGTGAATAAAAAGTAGAACAGATTAGATATTAGATTGCAACCCCTACTTCCAACACTAATATCTGTTATTTATCTATGAACATAGGTGGTAGATGACATTCACTGGATCACAATTTCTTTTACTATCATTAAAGAGATAGCAGAAGAGGCTGGTGACCTTTTTTTCCCTCTCTTTGCTAGAATCTTTGTAGCCTTTGTTAGCTACTTATCTATTTGCTTTACTTTTTCTTGTCAATCTTAAAATTTTTAATACATTTGACAAAAATAAAGCCTGGGTAGTTTTTTCTCTGCTATGTCAGTCAAAGTTTCTACAGAACAAGCAATAAAGAAATACTACCTGGTTAATCAAATGATGGATAAATAATAAATGGTGGTGAAGATGATGATGATGATGATAGAATTTACATAGCACTTTATGGTTTGGAAATCATTTTGCATGTTATTTCACTTGATCCTCACAACAACTATAAGGTAGGTACTATTATTATTCTCATTGAGGTGAAGTGATTTTATTTGACTTGTCCAGGGTCACATAGTAAGCATCTAAGGCAGAATTTGAACTTGTCTTTCTGATTCCAATCACTAATTTTTGTCATGGAGTTGAAAATACCAAATGGAGTTGACCATTAGGAGCTATCAGAAAAGCTGTAGACAATTTGGGGGGGAGGGACTAATGTTCTAAATTCATGAATGATCACCCAGATATGACTAATTTGTACCTGCTTTCTATGTTTTCCCAGGTACATCTTTACCAGGATCTATGAAGGGAAAAGGGAAACCTTTGATAATTTCTTATTCAAAACAAATTATTCCTGTTTTTTGGAGGTCAGGGAGCAGAAAGAATTATTTTCTAAGTTGTATTCATTTCCAATCACAATGCCTTCCTATTCAAAAAAAACTTTTTGCAATTAACTTTGGGCATTTTTTTCATAAGAATTTTCCCAAAAGGTGGTTTGTGTCTTAAATAAAGCTGATTATTTTCCTCTTTTAAATAGCCACCCCGACCCAAAAGAAATATAATTGAATAATTTTGAGAATTTAACATAGACAGCTTTAAACAAAAATAACCTAGCTTACTAGATTATTTTTCAAAATAACCTATTCAAATTATTCAAAAATAACCTGTGAAAATTACTATCTTTGTGGACATAACCTTATTTTAAGCCTCAGTTTCCTTGTGTGCAAAATGAAGGGCATGGATGAAATGATTTCTAAGGCACCCTCTGCACCCAGGGTTTATGCATTCAATTTATTTTTGCTTTCCTCTTCTTTTTTGCTGTATTCAGTCTCTGCTGAGCATCCGTGGCTCCCTGTTTTCCCCAAGGCGTAATAGCAAAACGAGCATTTTCAGCTTCAGAGGTCGAGCAAAGGATGTCGGCTCTGAAAATGATTTTGCTGATGATGAGCACAGCACATTTGAAGACAATGAGAGCAGGAGAGATTCACTCTTTGTGCCGCACAGACATGGAGAACGACGCCACAGTAACGTTAGTCAGGCCAGTATGTCATCCAGGATGGTGGTGCCAGTGCTTCCAGCCAATGGGAAGATGCACAGCACTGTGGATTGCAATGGTGTGGTTTCCTTGGTGGGTGGACCTTCAACACTTACGTCACCTACTGGACATCTTCCACCAGAGGTGATAATAGATAAGCCCACTACTGTTCACGTGCTAAGCAAATCTGACATAGGTCAAGCCCGGTAGTATTCTCTCTCTCTCTCTCTCTCTCTCTCTCTTTCTCTCTCTCTCTCTCTCTCTCTCTCTCTCTCTCTCTCTCTCTCTCTCTCTCTCTCTCTCTCTCTCTCTCTCTCTCTCCCTCTCTCTCCTTTTTCTATATCAGCTTGTGTTTCTATACAATAAGAAACACAAAAACACTGCCTGGCTAATCAAATAGTGAACCACAGAATCTAAGCAATTCCTTAAGTGTTCTTTTCATTCTCTAAAACATTAGGCTAAATAGGAAATGCGTTTTGTACATCTACTTACCAACAATTAATAATTTTGATACTGAATCTTTACAATATATCCATTCATTCTAAAAGTGTACAGCCACATATTGCTAGGTTTATAATATTTCAAATAATTATTAAAAACAACATATAAATATATTTTGGTTATTATTTTTTATGTTGACTTGATAATTTTTTTGGTAGCTCTACCTTTAATCTGAAAATCAATCATTGCCAACAGTGCTAGGTTCAAAGGGCTAGAAGATGAAAATTATTTTTTTTGTCTTGATGTAGAGACCTCTAGTGTGATTCCAGGGTAGAAATTTAAATTCAAAGTAATTAACAATGGCATAGGAAAGCACACACATTTCAGTACACATTTGTGTTCGTGCATGAAGAAAATAAATTTGGTCCATGAATGTCAGTGTTGTAATGTAGCATTTAAGAAAATGAATTAATCTAAAAAATATTTAATTCAAATATTTATCTTTCTTTTGGGAGAAAAATAATGTTCACACAAAACTGAACATTATTACTTCAGATAAAGAAAAAATTTTTTATGGTTTATTGAAAATAGGAACATTTTACATAGGACTGGGAATAAATGGCTTTTAGTTCCTTTAAAGAAAAAAGTTATCACTGAAAATCAGAGTGATATCTTTATCACCTGAAAATTTGAAGATGAATAATAATATGGTGGTATTATTAAGATTTTCTAATATTGATTACTCACCAAAAGGTAAATTCTTTGTAAAAATTACCAAATTTAAATAAAGAAATCTCCTTTACAAATGAATGACAAATTTCATAATCTATACTACATTATACACAAACCTGCATGAAGCATGACTTTCTAAAAGTCCTCTTAGTTGCTTTGTTATGCTTTGGTATCCAATTTAAGATACTGGTTTGAACCATCAGTATTTTATTTGCAGGGCACCACTACAGAAACTGAGGTGCGAAAAAGGCGATTAAGTTCTTACCAAATTTCTATGGAGATGCTAGAAGATTCCTCTGGGAGACAAAGAGCTATGAGTATAGCCAGCATATTAACTAACACCATGGAAGGTATGTAATGGGCTGTGCAAAACTAAAACTTTGTCATGAAATATGCTGGTCTTCATTCATTGCTTCCTTAAAATGAATATCTGTGATATGCTTTGTCCATACATGTCTGAATTTGATCTTAGAAATTAATCTGATTTGTAGAAAAGTTAGAATACTGAGATTTCATTTTATAACCATGAAATCAGAGCAATCTGACTGATGGAACCTCACAGTTCATAATGAATACTGCACTGTCTTTTTGATTTAAAAAAAGGCAGTTCTTAAATTTTTCCTCTCTGTGTCTTGCTTTGTCTCTGATCTACAGTAACTGTGTCAAGTTACTGCATTATTAAAAGTTTCTTGTCGTGTTTTCTTATGAATTAAAAATATAGCAAATCATAATCATTGGCTTAAACAATTCTTTGTAATCCTGTTGTAGATTAGAAACATATAATATGGGCTTCAAGAAAAAAAAATCAATTTGATTTTCTTCTCTATCCCAAGAAACCGATATTCTACAGTAATAGAGAGGAAAATGGTAAATTAATTTGGCATTTCAAGAGTACTACCACACTTAGTCATGGTGATTGATGAAGGCTCCTTACCCTCATGCAGCAGACACATTAAAAAAAATTAGTATTCATATTGGTCACTCTCATGTGACCAGAGAAAAATCTATTCATGTCTTTCAAGTAGGTCAAGGAAGCATAAGCTGTGGAACCATTCCTCCCCACCCCACTCAAATGAATTTGTCAGAAAGACTGCAGCATTTATCACAGTTTATTTTCTCTCTGCCTCCCAAGGAAAGTGTCATGTGACTGATGCCATGGTATATGTTAACTAATTCTAATATAACATACTCTTTAGAAAATACTAATTATATTAATCATCAGCCTTTTGAAAGCATATTTGTGTGTGTTTGTATAATATGGTTTAATAATATACTTTCCTATTATAGATTTCTAAGGACTCTAGTTTCTTAAATCTGTGGTCTAAGAATAAATATAACAAAACATAATTCATACTTTGGCAGAGCCATTGAAGTATATTATTTTTATAGTTACACTTGAGTATTCTGCAGACTCATAGATACTTCAATGGATCTATGATTTTAGTGGTATGATCATTATCTCCACTTGTATATATTGCTTTCTCATCATGTGCAAATTTTGTTAATATTTTTTCCATATATCCTCCATAAAAGATATACCCAACATTTTGAACATCATTTTCTATATTTGAAAAAAATGTTTTGTGGATGCTAATCTAATACTTCCTTATCCATTTATTATCTTTTCTCTGGTTACTCAATCAATCTACTTCCTTTTCCAGCTATATATTTCTTTAATGATATCCTTTACAGCATTCTTTGCACTGAACTCACTATAGGTAATATGCTCTAATCTATTTATTCTTAGGATACAAATTTGTCTTTTGTGACATTTGAAATTTTAATTCTTTAGATATCACAGTGTTCTATGAATTGTCATCATTCGGTATTTCTGGGAAAATACTATATTGAATAGGTGGGCATTTGTGATCAGGTAGCTACATGAGATGTTTGAAAATACTGTATAAATTTCCAAATATAATCTAACACATATGCTCACCTCCTATTCCAATTCTGAGCCTAGCTCACTGTTCTTCGGTAGTGTGTGTGTGTATGTGTGTGAAAACTATAAATACTGATGATTGACCCAATAGGAGGTATTATCTACTTGATTTTGATATGGTGGATTGCTAGGTAAATCTGTTTAGAATAACCACTAGCCAAATTTCATAAGCCCTCTAGTATTCTAGGGCCTGCTGAAATGTGTACATTATCAGCCACAAACAGAACATCTTTTTTCAATATAGACTTCAACATGGAACAATTTCTGTGATGCTGATGAACTCCTTTGGTGAGCACGTCTCCCTGTTTAAATCTCAATTAATATTGATAATCAAAGGATTATTGAAGAAAGTTATCTATCAGGAAATCTTACATGATTTTAAAATACATAAAAAACATATTGGAGGAAAGCCTTGAAAGTTGCATTTTGCTCTATCTAAAAATATTTTATAAGCAATAAAGCCTGAATATAGTGAGATCTTGTATTCTTAATTCTTCAATAAATTATGAAAGCATTGTGATATGGAAAATCATGTAGGAAAACCTGCCTATTCCTTTCTTATATTTTCATCAAGAATACCTTCAATGCATATGAGAAATTAGACACATATGAATTCAAAACTATTAAAGCCTTATGAGTCACTTTTTCTGATAGTAACATCATTATTTCCATTCTTCAAAACTTGCTCCTTAACAGTATTTTGAAAATCAGTCTATAAGTGCCTTGAAAACTGAAATCAATCCTAATACTGATTATCTTGTGAAGCCCCGCCACTCTCATCTATTTATTTTTCTTAAGTGGATTAGGTTTCCTCTTAAAGTATATTAAATAATACAATGTTCGACTCTATTTATGGTAGTTCCACTATGAGTGGTGATAAAAACAGATCTCTGTCAAAATGCTAACAAGTTGTTCCATTTTGCTTTCATTTGTTGTCTTCCTATCAATTTAGTGTTTAAATATTCTTGAAATGACCTACCTATCTTAGATGGATTTCACATGAAGCTTTTTATAGCTCCTTTTTTCCTCCACTGGATTTCTCAGTGATGTGAGATAATAATAATCCTAATGTTTTATCATTCTCTTAAATAATGTTTTAGCATAATTTTGTATTAAAAAAATGTTGCCCTTGTCTAAAGTAAAGAGATAGTATTTGTTGCCAATAGTGCTTTCTGAGATTTTTTTTTTGCCCCAGAAGGAGTCATTGTTCTAAACGTTTAAACTTTTACATAAAGTTGATTTTCACTGAAGTCATTATCTTTAGTTTTATCCAGTTCTCATTTTTTTAAAAAGAGTAAACTCAAATAGGTGAAGTCAGAACTCTTATAATTATGAAATACCTTCTCTTTATTATCCATCTAATTTGGTGTTAATTTTAACTTATGGATTAAAATTAGTGATTTGGTTAAACAGAAAAACTGTTCTGGAATGATGTCTTTATCAAGAACTTGTTGGTTCTTGTCTGTTAAGACATGGGTTTCAAATTTTTTTAGTGCTATTTCTCATATCTCAATTTTGGTTTCTCTTCTTGAATAAAATATTCATACTAGATAGGTGTGAAATTTGCAAGTAACTTATAACCTTTTGATCTTTGTTCCATTTCATTTATAAACATAAATAAGATATTTTCTTTTTAAATGCATTTTTCATAAATTTTGAGAACACTTCTTATAATTTAAAAACAATTCTCAGAAATAGGTTGGGTGAAATAGAAAATAACTTTCTAGATCTAAAACCAAACTCTTTATGTACATGTTCTCTTAATATATATAACCTGTAGAGACAAGAAAATTTGTCTTGTATGAATAAGAATAGCAGCATTAGAAAATGTTGAAGGTAATATAAAGTGAAATTGAAATGTGTCTGTAACTTTAGAAAAAATAGACTTAATGAGTTAGACAAAAAACTTCAAAAAGTAATACATATAGCCTTTTAGCCTAAATAAACTCAGTCACAAATCAGAATTAAATTATTATATTAATGTAGAAACATTCTTGAATTGGACTAAAACCAATGATAGAATATATAAAGGAAAGTCCTATCAATAAATATCCATGAAAAAAAATAGCTAATGAATTTGTTTTCTAAAGTGAATTAAATTTAGTGTCATGAATATTTGTTCTTTAAATTTCAGAATCAATCTTAGTTAAAAAAATAATTTTGACCTATTAAATAATAAGGAACTATGTCCTTTTTAATTCCTCTTTCCTCCTAGAACTTGAAGAATCCAGACAGAAATGTCCACCATGTTGGTATAGATTTGCTAATACTTTCCTCATCTGGGACTGCTGGGATCCATGGTTAAAAGTGAAACACATTGTTAATCTGATTGTGATGGATCCATTTGTTGATCTTGCCATCACCATCTGCATTGTCTTAAACACTCTATTTATGGCCATGGAACACTATCCTATGACTCCGCAATTCAACAGTGTTCTCTCTGTAGGAAACCTGGTAAGTGCATCTGAATAAACAAAGTGATATGCAAATATATTTCATTAGGAAAATCCATGTGTACTAGTCAGAATATAATTCAATTCAGCATTTAATAAGTGCTTACCTAGCTAGACACACAGAATAAATGAAATCAGCACTATGCTTAAGTTTAAATATATCAGAAAAATGCAATATATACATGAGAGTAACTATAAAAGCTATACACTGTACTTACAATAGGGGAACAATGTTAATAACAATATCTGGACAGACTCCAGGGGCACCTGAGATAGATTTTTAAGGAAAATGGGGATTCAGTGAGTGAAGAAGGGAGGAGGGAACCAGACAAAAGGAATCATTTGTGCAAAGGCACAGTTTACTAGATCCAAATGATGCTGTAATGCCTCTAAGGAAGGGAAGAACTTTCCTGACAAACTCTCAGATGTAATAATGATTGTTCACAAGTCCATCATGCAATCCACACTTTGTGTTCCTCCAAGGCTGGTTATAACACTCTAGTAGAGGCACTGGTATAATCTCCCAAACACAGGGTACCTAAGGAGAAGGAAATCACCTGGTCTGAGTGGTGGGAATTGTGATTTTCATCTTTCTTTTAAAAGGAGTAAAATTCCTCTGTGATATCAATTTTAGAATCACTTCCCTAAAAACCCTAAGAATGTGATTTCTGGAATAGTGTCTGAGTGTAAAAGATGAGGTGTATTCGCAGCTTATTTCTAAGGGTTATTTGAATAGTGCAAGTACAGTGGGAAGGAAGTTGCCTTTCTACCTGTTCCAAGTCTGTTTCCCTGAAAAGGGAAGTACAAATCACAGGATGATTCTGTAAGTCTGGAAGACTGAATATATTGCTTTGAAAGTAGGAGTTATGAATGGAAGGAGAATTGTATTTACTGTTTATAGACCATAATGAATCTGTTATATGTTTGGTGCATTATTTAAGAGACCTTACGAATCCTTTGTATTTTCTAAGGAGTAGAATAAAAACAATCTTAAACCTATTATATGCATTTTTATTCTGATAATTTGTATGGAATCTAGGACACATTTTGACCTACGCATGTGAAAACTTAGAGTAAATTCTTGTTGGAGACATAACAATTCAAAAAGAATGGGGACTGATAGGTAAGTCCCAGGATTGGACTAAGTAGCCCTGCAAGTATGGTATATTAGACCACAGTTTATAGAAATAAAGTTGAAAGGTTAGTTTGGAACCAGATTAGGGAGTGTTTAAAATGTTAAAAAGTTTATATTTCATTCTATTTGCAATACAGCTTCACTAAAGTTTGTTTTTGTGGTGTTTTTTAGCACAGATTTGACTTGTACAATAGAGAAAATAATTTGACAGCTTCAAAATCTGGATGGGGAAGGGAAAGACCAAAGTCAGGGAGGCTATTATAATAATCTTGTGATGAGGGCCTACAGTAGGGTGGTAGAAATGTGAGTGGAGACTCCTTTGGGGAAGGGTAGGATGCAAAGGAAAAGCCACTTATTGGATGCCAGAGAGAAGGAAAAGTCAGATTTATCTGACATTTTGAAGTTAGATGCCTGGAAGCATGCTGATGTACTATCAATAAAAGTGGGAAAGTTACAAGGAATTGTCCAGGTCCCTTCAGGGGTGGATTCAGGGATTCATTTTTGTTCAGATGCAACACAGAGTTTCCAAATTTGACATCCCACAGTAAAAAAAAAAAAGAACAAAACAAACAAAAAGACTCTGTGTTCATAGACAATGATGACTACTCAAAAAATGCTATATTGTTTACAAAAATAATTATATGCAGGTGTTTTCAATTTAATCTCCCCAAAATAAATTTGATGGATGACAAAGGAAGAAGATAATTTACATTGGTGACTTATTCTTCTAGTAATTTGCTGTCTGTCAGACAACAATTATTTATTAAGTACTTATATGGCAAGGACTATATGAAGCACTAGCAATATACACAAAGGGAAAAAATGTGGTTCCTGCCCTAAAGGTATTCATATTCTGACTGGAAAGACAACAACTATGTAAATATAAGATAGAAATATGTGAGCATGTACACATACATATCTATATACATGCACATATATACATTTGTGTATACATATATAGATATGTATAAGGACATTACAATATTCATGGGTATATAGATAGAATGTATATGTGTATGTATATGAATATGTATATATACATATACACATATATCCAAATATGTCTGTCTATATTTATTGTTATATAATAGCTGTCTTTCCAATCAGAATTTTAACCCCCCTGGGGGAAGGAACCATGTTTTTGTCCTTTCTTTGTCTCTCTAGTGCTTAACATTTAATAAATATTTGTTAACAATATAATGCTAGAGGAGTAAATTGGCTGTGTTAACTGTTTTCTTTCTTGCTTATATTATATGTGTATGCATATGTACGTTTATGCACATATATACAAATACACACACACACACTGGGAGGGATATGCTAGCAGTAAGGGGGAACCAGGAAAAGGCTTCCTGAGGAAAGTAGGATTTGACCTGAATCTTTTTTTTTTTTTTTTTTGCTGAGGCAATTGGGATTAAGTGACTTGCCCAGGGTCACACAGCTAGGAAGTGTCTGAGACCAGATTTGAACTCAGGTCTTCCTGACTTCAGGGCTGGTGCTCTATCCACTGCGCCACCTAGCTGCCCCTTGACCTGAGTCTTGAAAGAAGTCAGGAAAGCTACAGATGGAACATTCGAGTATATGTCATTTGCAAGGAATAGCAAGAAAGTCAGTGTTATTAGACTATAGGATAAATAGAGGAGAATAAAGTTTAAGAAAATTGAAAAGGTTAGAAGGGGACAGGTTTTAATGAGCTTTAAAAACCAAACTGAGGACGCTATATTCAGTATTGGAGATAATAGGGAGCCCTTAGAGTATAGCTGAGAACAAGATGGAATAAAGAGGGGAGAGACTTATTATAGAAAGACCAAGCAGAAGGTCACTACAACAGTCCAGGCATGAAGTTATGAGGGTCTTCACTAGGATGATGATATTCTGAGTAGTTAAAGAGACATATACAAAAGTTGTGGAGTTTTAAATCACAAAACTTGATACCAGCTGCTCTGAATAGCAACAAAGTTAATTAACTTAGGCTTCCATAATAGTCAAATTGCTGAATCTCTTCCTTTTTTATGACCCCCTACTCTTTTATTTCTTTTGCTGCCTTCTTTTTCTCCAATCCTAAAATATGGAATTTCTCCAAAGCTCTACCCTTGGTTAAATTTTTTTTTCTACATTCAGTTCATATGTAAACTTATCTATATTCATGGTTTTCTAGTTTCAATCTAGTTAATTGCTTACCATAATATCAAATCTAACAGGTCAAAATCGAACTCATTATTCTCTCAAACTCTTCTTAATATATCCATTTTTCCAGAGGTACCATTATTCACCCAATCACTAAGATAAAAGCCTAGAATTCATCTTTGACTCTTTATTTCATTCCTCATATCCAATTGGGCACCTATTTTGTTGTTTTTTTTTCTTTTTTTTTTCAAATTTTTTTCCATCCATTTCATTTTACATACTACTCTTACAGCAATATTCTTACCGTATCCACTTCTGCCCTCTTACTTCTCTTTTAAAAACCAAAAATCATTTCCTATTTTAATAAGTTCAGACTCTTCTGATTGGGTTTTAGGACTACTCACAATCTGGTCCTAGTCTGTCTTTCTACCCCTATATTCTGCTGGCCTCCAAGGTTTAGAGTCCCTGAATAGAAATGGTTAACTTCCAAATATAAGAGATTGTCAGTGCCCTTCCTAAAATGTTCTACTTACAACTGAAAACAATTTTCCCAATATGGTTTGAGTAAGACATAATACAGACAGTTCATTTCATCTCTTATTCAGACCCTAGACTTCTAATGTAGTCCAAAAGCACATCAACTTTTTTTCAGTCTTATTATACTGACTGATATTGAGTTTATAGTTAACTAAAACTCTAAGGCCTTTTTCACATGAACTATGACTTAGAGACACCTCATCTCATCTTATACATGGGCAGTTTATTTTTTGGAACCTTTGTTATTATCAGTATTCTATTAGATTTGGACCAGTTTCTATACTGTTGCTATCTGGATTCTACTCTTCAATGTATCCCTTAAAAGCTTCAAAAATATCCCTCTTATAAACCACAGAATTGTAGACCTGAAACAAAACTTGTTCAACTCCTTTTTATAAATTAAGCAATTGGGGAATTAAAGGAATTAAATGACTTGCCCAAAGTCACACAAAAAGCTAGTGGCATTCTCTAATTCTTAGGCCAATGTTAAAAATGATGTGGAATCATTATAAATATTCCGTATGTTAATACTTAAATTTCTCTAACACCTCTATACAAATGCAATCATTATAAATCTAGTTTTTTCAAATAAATGCTGCTTGCTAAGCAATGTTGTTTGGATTTTAAACAGCATCATTTTGTCAGGACCACATTTTACAGAAGAAAACTTTCATTTCAGAAAGCAAGTAACATTTAATGAGAAGTTTCCATTAGAGTTCTAATTTCTTTTCTACTGCAAGATGAAAATGAAATCCACACTGACTATTATCATATAACTTCAAAGACCTTTAAGCAGACTTCTACCTATAATGAAATGCTAATGCTTCTGCCAACTATTTTTTTGCTTCTTTCCCACAAGTTTCCATATGTTTTATCCCATGTAGATTCAATCAGGGTTTTAAACAACATGTAAATAAAATCATAAATGCTTTCAGATTATTTACACTAAAGAGCATGAAGTCTTTGAAGGCAAACACTCATTTGTTTCTTGTATTCTAAGAACTTAGCACACTTCCTGGCATATAATAAGTGCTTAATAAATATTTAGTGATCAATTAATTGATAGATTAAATAATGTGGAAATATTTCTCTAATGTAGAAGATGTTTTGAAATGGTTTCAAATATTTTGGGGGGATTAAACATTGAAATTATGGATGTAAATCTATAAACTAGTATATGTACCTTGTGGCCCAGGGACTCCACCACAAGGAACTCTGGCCCCTATAAACCAAGCTCATAAAAGTCCAATGAAATTTTTAAAATGAAGTTAGGTATGGCTCCCATTTAGTATTTCTCCCAAAGTAGATAATAAATAGATTCTTCTACTCTATGAAATACTCTATATAGAATATAGTCATCTGATAGTGGAGAGCTTCTTTTCTCCAGCACAAAAAAATATAGAATATGATGGATTTATAGGCATTCTTGAAAATTTGAAAAGAAAAAATAATAGTTAATCCATTACATTTATTACAATGTCCTAGAAGGTAAATATCATTTGTGAGAATGCTGCTTAGTTATTTCCCATTGATCTCAATTCTGTACTCTCCAAGCTAGTCACAGTTATTATCATGGAGGGTTGGTATGGCCTAGATCTCACCTAGGGTTTAGTCCTTCATCGGCAGGATTCTCTTATTGATGATTCTTTTCTCTTCTAAAAATCATTCTGTTATGAAAACTTTTTACCTCTGGACTGCTGGTATACAAAAACCAAACTCAGGAACTCCTCAATTCAGGATTATCTATCAGTTAAGCCTTGACTTTTGGAAACTTTCATTTTTCATCATCACTAGGAATTGACTTGTTCGAAGGAAAAAAAGAAACAAGTAGAAAAGGGCAGCCAGAAATTGGGAGGTCCTAAAACTCCAGTCTGGAGTTTGTCGGGGCAAAAACACATTTCCTGCTATCATGTGGAGGATACTTTTGTTCATGAAAAAGAAATGTTTACCAAAAAAAAAAAAAAAAAGTTGCCATTGCTATAGTGTGGAAGGAGGAAGGAAGATATGACACAGGAAAAAATCGTTTCTTTCCTTTTCCTGTGGCACTTAGAATAGAAAGGACAAAGGGGTTTTAGAAGAGCAAATGTTTTTACAATTCATTATTGGGAGAGGAAAGGTAACTCTGACAAAAGTCGAGTTCCCCCATCTGAAAACTTCATTCATCTTTAAATAAATAAATGACTGGGGATCAATTAGGGGAGTTTCCT
This sequence comes from Myrmecobius fasciatus, assembly GCA_023553655.1. Classification (NCBI taxonomy): domain Eukaryota; kingdom Metazoa; phylum Chordata; class Mammalia; order Dasyuromorphia; family Myrmecobiidae; genus Myrmecobius; species Myrmecobius fasciatus. The sequence goes on along the minus strand of JAJPUD010001474.1, from coordinate 268,411 downwards.
GTGTCCTTTTAGCAAGGTCAAGGGCATATCTTTCCCAGTAAAGTGCTAGTGTACTTGCTTTACTCTCTAGAAGGTATCCTCTTCTAACAAAGGTCTTGCAAGCCTATCAAGTTGATGGGAAGGGGGATGCTCATCAAATTGAACAGCATTAAGATTTGCAAATCACCTTCTTCATGAACAGCATTGTTAGGTAGTTCAAATATTATTTACATAGAACATTGTGGATTGTTGTCAGGATCAAGTGAGATAAAACTTATAAAATGCTTAGCATATTGGTACTTAGCTTTGCATATGTGAGCACTATAGAAAATATTATTATAATATAAGAAATTTATTTAAAGTAAACAATATTGTACAAGTATAGAAGCAATCATATATTTAAGGGATCCTGTGAGGGGGTTTTCTTCCAAAGTAAAGAATTCCATTGAAAATGAAGGCTGTTACCTTCCTACGATATACATTTAATAAATTAGATTTATGTATTTATATGTCTGTGTATATATGTGTGTGTGTATATGCATGTATATAAATATGTATTTTTATGTATAAGTTTTTGCAAAGTAAATTATTCCTCTGCTTTAGTGAGTAGGTAATATCATTTCATGAACAAATCACTGAATTGTCTAGCACTCTCTGTAGTTTGGGAAATTTTGGGTTTTATCAACATTGACACATTTAGAAAAGCTGATCATTTTCTTTGTATTAAAGTTGTACTTTAGGAGACGACATGTTTTGGAGCTTATTCATTTTTACAATGTTCCTTTAAAGCACAATAGACAACTAAACAGATGGTAAGCTTGACTGTACCTCTTTAAAATACAGTCTTCAACTACTCCAAGTTAATGTGATTTATTTAACATTTTCCTGGAAATATAATTTGATAGGTCCTTTCCATCTTCTTGGTCATTTTAACCTCCCTTTTTCAGCTAACACAAAATTTGAATATATTTTATTCCTTTCTTTTCTTGTTTCAATTAGCATTTTAGCTATTTACTAAGATAACCCATTAATCTTAATTAGGGATATTTGAATACTAAAGATGTATTCCAAAGGTTTTAATTAAATCTTTGATTCCTTGCTCTATGAATCTATTAACCTTAATCTAGAGGCATGCATGCATCCAGAGGTCACTAATTTACAACAGTTGTGAAAACATGTTTTTATTGTTTAGGGAATGTTTTTAATATGACAGTTAGAACACTATATGCCTTAAATTTTTTTTTTAAATCATGAAGAATACCATTATTCTATCATTTGATGATAATTTTCCTTGAATTGTCAATATTTATAAGTTATTGCCTTTTTCCAAGTAAAAGATTTGACTATTCCTTTCAAAAAAGTGAAACTAAAAAAATAATTTGGCAATGAAAGAGATGATGATAAAGGGGGAAAGGATTTCATCATTGGAGTTATTTTAGAAATCATTCAGTCAAAAAAATAAAAACAAAGCTGGCATTTGGTAATTTAAAATATAAATTGTTTTCTAATTGGAAAAAATGTTCAGTGTTTTAAGATACATTAAAAAATTTCCTAAACTTTCATAGACATGTTCCACCATCAAATTACTTTCTAATTTAGAATTACCATAATGTTCCCTTTTTGAATCTTTGGATTGTAAATATTTCTGTTAGAATTTTTTAATGTTATGAGAGTAACCATTTATATTTTACATTAGGTATTTACTGGAATCTTCACAGCTGAAATGGTTCTCAAGATAATTGCCATGGATCCATATTATTATTTCCAAGAGGGTTGGAATATCTTTGATGGCATTATTGTCAGCCTTAGTTTAATGGAGCTCGGACTGGCCAACGTGGAAGGATTGTCAGTTCTCCGATCATTTAGACTGGTAGCTGCAGAATCACTATCTTTATATTCTGCCTTTATTATTATGACGTTTGTTTTGAATTGTAATCATGTTTTATAATCAGGAACTTTCAAGAAGTATTAATATGTGAGGATGAAATTTTCATTTAATGCATCCATATGAATGCTTATGATCCAAGAACTAAGAGGATTACTAATTTACTAATAATTTAAAAATAATTTGAAAATCACCTTTTTAAAAATTAATTTCATTTTCTTCCCTATTCTACAAGGAATTTGAGTTACATAAATTTACTAGTAATCCTTTAAGAAGATTTTAACTGACATTTTTTGTCAGTTTATAAGGCTAGAATAAAGACTAGATCTGTGATTTTCATCAGTACAGAGAACTCTCATGTGAGAGAACACCCTCTAATCCTGAAAGTTAATATCTTTTTGGTAATTTGTAGTCTTAGAAAATTGCCTAGAGCATGGAAGAGTTAAGTTACTTAGCAAGAATCATACAGCAAATACATGTCAGAGGTGGGACATGAATTGTTCTTAGCCTAACGGCTAGCTTTCTATTTGCTTCAATGATTTTGGTTGTATTATCTTTATTATTTTACAATAATTTCATGTAACATGAAATTATATGAAATGAATACTTTTCTAATAATATAATTTCTTAGTTTGGGGCACCAATATTACTGAATTTTCTATTTAAGTATCAAACAGAATTGACCTAGTGTATATTGACTTTCACCATCATTTAAAGGTATACCTACAACATTTCAGACAAAATGAAAATCTTCCAAATCTTCATCATGATTAATACTAAACATCTTTCCCCTTGTTTCCAGCTCCGGGTTTTCAAGTTGGCAAAATCTTGGCCAACACTAAACATGCTGATAAAGATCATTGGCAACTCAGTAGGGGCTCTGGGAAACCTGACCTTGGTACTGGCCATCATTGTCTTCATTTTTGCTGTGGTTGGCATGCAGCTCTTTGGCAAGAGCTACAAAGAATGTGTCTGCAAGATCAACAGTGATTGCATACTACCACGCTGGCACATGCATGACTTCTTCCATTCCTTCCTGATTGTGTTCCGGGTGCTGTGTGGAGAATGGATAGAGACCATGTGGGACTGTATGGAGGTGGCAGGCCAAACCATGTGCCTTATTGTTTTCATGTTGGTCATGGTGATTGGGAACCTAGTGGTATGTTTTCAATCCAAATGATTCAAAGATATATTTGTCATAAATTATATATATATATACATATATATATATGTCCACATATATGTGGATATAGGAACATTCTAGTTCTGACAGAAGTATTTCTACAATTCATTTTATCTTTATTCCCAATAATGTTCTTCAAAAATGAGGAGGTATGTCAGTTGATTATCAAACTTTTGAGAGAATTGGAACTCTGATTCTATTTTATTTTACTATATTAAATTATGTATAATTATTGACAATAGAAACTCAAAAAGAGTTATAGTAATTACTGAATTTGCTGAATTCTTTTATTGAATAATGCATCCCTTAAATAAATATTTATTGAATCCTTATTAAGCACAAAATATTGTGTTAGGGCTTATGGGTGAAAAGACATAAAGAAGAATAAAGTTTTCCTTCCTGTTATCAGTTTGAGTTACCTAGAAAGAGGAAAAAAACTAGAGACTGGAATCTTAGTTATAGAAATTCTTTAGGTTTCCCAAATTTATGGGCAATTTCTAAGCCTCCACTCATTTTGAGCTGTGTCCTGACTGGAGATGTAATTGAGTATAAGTATAAGAACTGTGGTTTTATATTGCTTAATGTTAAAATGTCTGAGTTGTCTTTAAATGAATCAATAGCAGTTCTAGCTAGTATTAGACTATCCTTTTAGAAGAAATGGAAGCTTCCATTCTTGAAAGAACTATAGCAGTAACATGATATGTCTATATCTATACATCTCTCTCTATATATACATGTATATAATTATATATATTATGTATTATCATATATGTTAAATTATTTATATTATGTAATATGTATAATATTATTCTTTTTGGATTGCAAAATTGAGAGGCTTTAAGTTAAGAAGAGAATCTAGAGGAGAGATAGAAAACAAAATAGGACTTTAATCTCCCATGTGTGTCTGCTTATCACATCGATAATGAATTTGCAGAGACACTTTACACCACAGAAATATCTCTAAATAAATTTCCCTTTATGTCAACAACAATAGACTACAACTGAATCAATCATAGCTTGTTTCTTTAACATTTAATTGTTTCCACATTTCCTACTGCTATTGGTGGAATTTCAGCTAGCTTCCCAACTCATTTCATATTCTATTGGTGAAAAAGATGAGACAAAAAGAATTTGTGTACACTATTATGTTTCAAAGTATCTGCACATGCTGCTTTTTAAAATTATACACACACACAAATTGCAAAGTATATTAATGATGAAACCAATTAAAACCTATAATCTGCTCTTTAGAAATTTTTATTTAAGAGAAACTGCCTTTTTTTTTTTGCTTAGGCAATTGGGGTTAAGTGACTTGCCCAGGGTCACACAGCTAGGAAGTATCTGAGACCAGATTTGAACTCAGGTCCTCCTGACTTCAGGGCTGGTGCTCTAACCACTTCGCCACCTAGCTGCCCCTAAACTGCCCTTTTCTAAGAACCTTTGTCAGAAGCGGTTTTTGAGGCATCTGAAGTCACTAATAGTGGCCAAATACTAATTGTTACAAATAGTTTTACAATTAAGCCAGGAATATGCTTGTGAGAATCAATAAAAAAGGGGAAGCCAAAACCAGTAAAGTCCTTCTGGCTTGGGGGAGGGAGGGACAAAAGAATGGCTTTTATAAATGTGTAATGGCAGTACTAGCTAATGCCAACATTTAACAGTTTGAATATAAGAATAAAAGCTCAACAGAACTATAATTTATTTGTTGGTCATTCTGATTTACTATGATTTCTATTTAACTAGCAATGCTTTCATTGGGTTTGGGGATAGGAAGGCAGGAGACAAGGGTGGGTGGGAAGTTTGTGATGTTTCATTATCCTTTTGATGACAAAAAAAGGATTAATTTTTGTTTTGGTATTAGGTGTAGAAGGGCTCACCCATTTTTAACAAATTATTTTACTGGTAGTATCTTGCTCTCACCATATGCTTAGCCCATCTTATTTTTCAGTAACATATTTCTTTAATAATATCCTTTACTCCAGATCTTCATAATTCCTAATTTGTTATATGTTGCAGCCTATTCATAACCACCCCATACCTCTCCATACTACTTGATACTGAATTTTAGTTATTTGGAGACTTTAGTGTTTGAAGATTTCAAACATTTGTAAAAATGAAAGAAATTACATTTATTTCCTGTTTTCCTTTAGGTACTGAATCTGTTTCTGGCCTTGCTGCTGAGCTCATTTAGTTCAGACAATCTTGCCGCTACTGATGATGATAATGAAATGAACAATCTCCAGATTGCTGTGGGGAGAATGCAGAAGGGGATAGATTATGTGAAAAAAGAAATACGGGAATGTTTCCAAAAAGCCTTTGTTGGAAAGCCAAAAGCTATAGAAATCAAAGTCCTTGAAGGCAATAAGATAGAAAGCTGCATTTCCAATAATACTCCAGTTGAAATAAGCAAAGACCTCAATTATCTGAAAGATGGTAATGGAACTACCAGTGGTGTAGGTACAGGAAGCAGCGTGGAAAAATATATAATTGATGAAAATGATTACATGTCATTCATAAACAACCCCAGTCTTACTGTAACAGTACCAATTGCAGTTGGTGAATCTGATTTTGAAAACTTAAATACTGAAGATTTCAGCAGTGAGTCAGAACTGGAAGAAAGCAAAGAGGTATGGATTTTTATAAAGCTGCATTTGTACTACCTCTGATATTGATGTACTTATTTAATGTTCCTTACTGACGTATCAATAGGATAATAGATACAATAATTATGATAAGTGTATGAATCACATAGCACTGAATCTATTTTAGGAAGCACACACAATTTTCCACAGCAAAGTGATGTCTCTGAAAGACGTACAAATTAATTTTCTCAAAATTTTTTTCTCTAAATTCTGTTTAAAAAAAAAAAGTCTTTCCAATAATTCCATTTGGCCTTTTAAACATGATTGTTCTTCATACAGCTATGGCACTACATCATTTTTCTTTGGGAAATTCTATGTATTATATTTTAGTTACTCCAAGTATGCACTTGAAGTACAATATGTATTTATGATATAATTTGGAGAAAAAATTTTTAATAGTTATTCATGCATATATGAACCTATGTAAATAAGCCATAAATATAATTACTGATAATTAGATAAAGTACCTAAAATTTCACTGTTTGAACATATTTGAAAAACGGATGGTGTATTGAGTGAGTGTTGCATGTTTAGGGGTAAATAAGCTGATATTTTAAATCAACTGGAAAAGAATAGTGGAATGAATTTGTCTTCTTGCCTTCTTACTAATAGTTCCAAAATAACTCTGCTTAAGCATTCAGGGGACACAACCTTAGTATTTTTTTAATATATTTATATGTAGAGGTGTGTGTGTATTTATGCATATATATGCTTTAATTTTTAAGAAAACTAGAAATTTTGATAGTTACTTATCTTTTTGCCAATTAGAACAAGAAATCAGATCCTTAGTCTGAGACCTGAGACCTGAGGCTTAAAGCAATTTTAAATTTTTTATTTTCTAAATATATATATATACACATATATACATACATACATTTATATACATACATGTATAAGTATGTTCTTGCCTTTTTACTGCAAATTTCAAACATGGATATTCAGAATTCACATTATCTTCAAGGTAGAATCAAATGATAGTAAAATTAATGCTGTAATTGCTGTACCTCAATGTTTGTTGTATAGACAAGGATTAAAGGTTATTGTAAATTCTTCAATTCCTTTTTCAAGGTACACTAGCATGCCAGTAGAAAAAATCATAACACTCGAAAATTTGCTATGTAGGCTTAGTATTGCCAGCATAATAATCAGATCCATAATACTGTCTAATTCTGTTTTGGGACCAGACTTTTTTTTAGTGTGAATATAGGAGTTTTATCCCAAATTACTTAGCATCTGAATCCTTACCAAAGAGTAACCGAGTAACAACTCATATTATCCTAGCCATTTTACAGAAATATCATAGTTGCCAACACATCATATCTTATGTGAAAGTATTTTGCAAACTTTAAAGCATTATATAAAAATATTTGATTATTCCTTTCCTTTCTTGTCATTCTTTAAGAGTCTACTTAATGAAATTAAATAAAATTGAAATTATTCACACTAAAAAATAATTTGTTCCTTGATTCTAGGCTTAGATTTGAAAGAAAGAAAGGAAAAAAAGAAAGGAAGAAGGAAGACAGGAAGGCAGGAAGGAAGGCAAGAAAAAAGGAAAAATGGAAGGAAAGAAGAACAAACAAAGAAAGAAAGAATACATCAATCCAAAATTATTTATTTAGCATGGACAAGTGCAGCTGCAGGCTTATCTGATACATAGGAATATGATGTTTCCTCTGCTCTCCAGAAACTTACCATTTGACTAGGAAAGGAAAACCCATGCATGTGAAACAATTAGAGAAAAATGTAATAAATATACAGATATTGACTATAAGGGGAAGAGAAATTCAGAAAAAGAAAAGATCAGTACAAGCTGTACTAGTATGAAAAGACTTCTTTGGCAAGGTGGTCTTGAAGGATGGGTAAGATATAGACCACATGAGAGGGAAAAGGAATGCATTTCAAGAGAAAAGAGCAACAAAAGCAAAAACAGAGAAAAAAGAAAGTATGGTACAAATGGAAGGTAGTGATGAGACTCACCTTGCTCAAGTAGAAGGTACTTAGTAAAAGAGTGGTGAAGTCAGTTTAAGGATGACCTTAAAATCTAGGCAGAAGATTTTGAACTTGATATTGCAAACAACAAAGAATGTTCCTATGTTCTTGAACTAGGGGCAGAGAAACCAGCTAAGAAATTATTATCATAATTCAGTAATGATATAATGAGGCCTGACCTAGAGTAGGAGCAGTAGGAATTGAAATGAAAGGAAGTATTAAATTTCACAGAAAGAAGATGAAGGAGAAGAAAAATGATTCCAAGATATCTAGCTTGGGATACTGAAAATTTGCTAATATCACTGGAAATTATGTCTTTAAGTAAAGAACTCAAAATCTGAGGTAAAAATGAATTTCAATTTTAGATATGTGAGTTTAAAGTGACATTTATGGCACAGTCAATTAGAATTGTGGAACTACTTAGATATAAGATCAAGGCAGCAAATGTATATTGATAAATCATCAACATAAAATTGATAACAGAAACTCTGAAATGTATGAATAATCAGCACACCAAGAGAGTAACAATAGTTGGTGAAAAGAAGAGAATTAAAGACAGTATTAGAGAACATCCAAATTTAAAAATAGGAGAAAGAAAAGGAACCTTTAAAAACAAATAGGCAAATAAAAGACAGCAACCATTTTTAGTCATAGTTTTTGCTATATTAGGGCTTGGAAAGTGGGATGTATGTGTAATAGTTTTCGAGGTGGCAGGAAGCTATGTGTAGTCTTAAGAGTATATCTAAGCCTGCTTAAAATACGGATATTTTATTTGTCTACTGAATAAAGTTCTACACCATTTGAGAGAGAATTTTTCCATAGCTTATGTAGAATATCATTTCAATAGCAAGATTCAATAATTCCCTTATCATCAAACTCTTGCCCACTTTTCATTTCCATTTATAAAAATGTCATATATTTTTCTTATGCCACTATATACTTTTTCAAGGTGATATTGAATAATTTCAGTCTTGCTGTAGAATAGAGTTTAAATGGTCAGTGTAGATGGAGAAATTAATTGATTTAATAATAATAAAAATAAAATTGATAACAGAAACCATGAAATGTATGAATAATCAGCACATCAAAGGAGTAACTATAATTGGTGAAAAGCAGAGAATTAAAAGAAGAAAATATCCAAATTTAGAAATAGGAGATATTATACAATAATAAATTATATTAGTAATACAATTAAATATATTTTAAAGTGATTTTAGTATTGATCATTAGTATACTTTGAAACAACACTTAAGGTATTAATTACTGTATGTAATTATATGAAGTTGAGGAAACATTCTTTATAGTTGGCATTCTTAATCAACCAAGTTATCAATAAGATTTAAGAAGGTTTAAAACTGAAAAAATCTTGAAAAAAGAAATTACAAGATGTGGTGGTACCTAGGAAATGAAGGAGAAAGAAGATTTAATATGACTTCAAGATTTATAGTTTGGGAGACTAAAGGATTGTGGGTACCATTGATAGAAATGACATATTTAGAAAATGGAACTTTTTTTGTAGCAAGGATAACAAGCTCAAGGAAGGGCAGTGACTGCATTCACAAAAGTAAAAAAGGATGGTATTCTTAGATTACTGAGATGTCTTGTTTTCCCTATGGAATGCACATATGACTTGAAATACTCAGAAATTGCTCATTTATGAGCAATTAAGATTTTTAGACAGTCAAAGAATGCTTGGATCTGATTTAGAAAGTAAATCATTCTTTTTTGGCTTGTGTGTTAAGTAAACAATCCATATACCAAAACTGAGAAATCTAATAAAACTTTGGAATATATTTCTTCTTTGGATTAGACAGTAAATAATGACAAGTTGAGAAGGCATTTGAAAAGTTTAATATTCACTTATTCTGCTTTTTATTAATAATAAAAATGAGCTGATTAATAATGCACCTAGGCAAAGATGAGTTGTGAAGCCATGGAGGAAAAATACAAACCTTTGCTATAACTTGCTGAACTTAAATTGGTTGGTATACAAATAAGCAAATTTTTGTATGTAATGCAATGATAGAGATGGTAATGTAATGGTAGAGATCTCAAAACTTAAAAAATAAAAATAGTTAATTTTAGTTTTCTTTGTATTTAGGCTAATATAAGTTTTATGGTTAAGGTATTTTGTGAAATTTTGCTAGTTATATACGTATTGATCAAGGTATAAAAGTTCTGATTCGAATTTTCTCTTTAGCTCTTTAAAATTTATTATTTTATTTACTTCCCTGATTGTAAAAGGGGGATAAAAGAGGGTGAAATGTTTTTTATTTCTTTAAAAGCATATTTAAAGTAGAGTTTCCAGAGGAAAATCTAGCAATATCCTATCATGAACTTCACTACTTACCATTCTTACTTCTCACAGGGGTAAAATCAAGCTGGAGCAATCAAGAATGCAGCTCTGGTGCTTATTAACCAGACAGAGGCACGTGCCATCACATTCACCCAGGTTACCTAAGCAAGTTCTACATATATAATAACTTTTAAAATGGATATTGATTGGCCTGCATGCTTCTCAGCTATGTCCCTCCCTTTTTCATTGCAAAACAGTAGATACATGCACAGCTGCTCTCTGCTGAATCATGTAAACTCACATCACAGCATGGTCAGGCAAGATGGGCAGTCCCAACATAATACACGATTTTGCTACTGAGGTGGTAAAGCTACATTCTATGTCATCCTTAATATTAATGACTGCATGTTCAGGAGGCTTTCTAGTATACATTTAAGCTAGACAGGTGTGCTAAGTCTAATACAGGTAAGGAAATAAATGGAACATGTACTTCCTATTTATTTGCTTTTATTTTACAAAAATGAAACCACTATCCTTTTTTGATTCAGCCCTTATAAGTGAAATGTTTAAAAGCACAACCAGTAACAACCTAGAAAGAGCTATTAAGCAGAAATATTTGGTATGCCTTAGTCATGTAATTTACAATCCCCTTCTACCATATATTCCAAATATTAACAAGTTAGTTTTCATTTATTTTGGGAAAGACTTTATGAAATGAGAGGTAATCTGAGTTTTTTTGAGACTCGAAGGGCCATAGTCTGTATTCATTTGGGTACCACATATCTTGGGCTTTCATGAAATTTTATGTAGAAAATGGCATGTTATATCAGAAAGTGATTATTTGAATATACAGGAAATGGTGATCATCCTAGAATAATTAAAAGAAGTTGGGAGAGTATCATCAGCCTTTGTGTAATTGGCGCTTTACACTCACCTTTTCTTTTAGACCCTCCATGATTCACATTAATTTCACTACATTTTCTTCCTGAATTCTGTACTTTAGAATTTAGGAGGCAAAATGAAGCTTGGGGACTTTATGGTCTTTTTATTATTTTTAATTATTTGGTAAATAAAGTCAACGACCAAGTTGTGAATTTTTCAGATTCTTGGATTATTTTCTTGACTAATTTTCTTCTGCCCTATTGCTCACCTTTCATTCATTTAAATGCTTAAAAAAATCTCCACCAGAATGAAGGCAATGGGAGGGAAATTCTGAATGATATGTCACTGGAATGCTTTCTTGACTATTGCAAAATTCTTTAAGGGAAAGAAATATAAGTCAATTGTTAAAATAGAGATTGGGGTTGTTGTCTGTGGAATTAATCTATTTCTCCTCTCCTTAAAATCAGTAATAATTGAATCTGCTATGTTGTGATACAAATCCAAAAATAATGGTGTAGTATGGGACAGAGGACACAGTGCCTATTGATTTATTCAATGTTTTTTCACTAAGTGCTGACTTTTCTGATATGAATTTAAAAAAAAATCACACTACATAAAATCTGATAATTCCTTTCAATAGCAGAAGTGATCATAATCTAATATTTGCAGAATGTAAATTGTATGCTTATAACAAGAAAGCTTTGTCTTCTGAATTTCAGAATAAAAAAATTTTCTAGAAGCACTGAAATGCCTCCCTAAATCAGAGAACATGTGTACCTGTGCTGTGTAAAGTTTGGAAATTCCTATAGTCCTTTTTAGAGTGTCAGGAAGCACAGAACAAAACCTCAGAGTTAGAAAGGATATCAAAGGTCATCTTGCTTAGCCCCTAACCCAAATACAAATATGAATCCTTTCTACATCATCCCTGAATATGATCATCTGGCATCAAACTGAAGAGAACTCTAGTGACAGGAAACCCACTGCTTTCAAAGGTCATCTATTCTACTTTTAGACAAAGCTAATAATTAGGAAGTTTTTATTTGCCTGAAGCTGAAATGTGCTTCTCTATAACTTTCATTTTATTGGTCCTAGTTTTTCCCCTTGGGAAACAAAACATATCCCATCCTTCTTACACACAGCTCCAGTGAGTCCCCGTTAGGCTTTCTTTTCTACAACAATAGTGTTTTCTTTCAATAGATAAACATATCACATGATTCTAGATTAACTCTGGTTTATAAATATCTTTCCTAAAATGTGGTACTTAGAACTGAATATCATAGTCCAGATGAGCTCTGGGCAACTAAAGAAAATCTTCTCTATTTGAGATAATGATGATGATGATGATATTTATGTAGTGCTTTCTATGTACCAAATCTATGATAGGCACTTTACAATTATTATCTCATTTGATCTTCAACAACCCCTTGAATTAGGTACTATTACTTCCATTTTACAAATGAGCAAACTGAGGTAAAATGATGTTAAGTGACATGTTCCAGGTCACAAAGCTACAGAGGCTGTATTTGAACTCTGGTCAAATTAACTTCAGGCTTGGCACACAATGCACTATGGAGTCCCTTAGCTGCCCTAGGCCTGTGTTAATGCAGCCTAATATATTAGCTTTTTTGGCTACCATGTCACACTGTTATTCAGACTGAGCTGTTTACTCCTCCATAATCCATTAGAACCCTTTGCTCTTTTTCACGTGAATTGTCTAATCATTTGTTTTGTCTTTTATGAAAATCACATTCAGTTCCAGTTTTCTCCTTCTCCTTATGTGGCCCTGGTTTCTACATCTCTAGAAATTCATGTGAATATAACTTATTCACAGGCAAAGATGACAGTTGGAATGACAACTGTTTGTGACCTAACACTCTAGCGAATTGTCAAGTATCTTCAATTTATTGTGTCTAAAAAAGGCTAGTGTGGATGAAAGTGTGTGTATCTGTGTACAAGATGAATATCACAAACATATGTTTCGTCTCTTGGCTTTTTTTGTGCTCATATTTCCTGCTCTCCAAACGCTGAGGGAGTGTGTGTGCTTTGCACACTGTTTTCAGGTCTCAGCAATGCCAGCTAAAAAACCTTAAAAGCTTTATTTGCCTATCACCTCCATTGCTTCCTAACCTGAAAACAAGTTCAAAGATCACTGGGGAAAGGCATATTTGAAACCTCTGATGGTGAAACTTGGCGTCAGTAGCTTTCTTCCTGTGTTTAGGGTCAGAATGACCACAGGTGGTGCAGAAAGCTATTTGCTTGTCTCTGGTCTAACTGCCTGGGGCCAAAAGGGAAGCAGCTCTCCACCCACCACTGGCTGTACCGCATGCGACAATATTTAAAGTCAAGATATGCAAAAACAAATCCAAAAGATCAGACTAAGGCCCTACTGGAAATATATGTGTAAAAATTGTTGTTTCTCTCCCTCTCCCTCCCTCTCTCTCTCTCTCTCTCTCTCTCTCTCTCTCTCTCTCTCTCTCTCTCTCTTTCTTACTCTCTCTTTCTCTCTCTCTCTAAGACAAAGCACATAAGCTTTAAGAGCAACGTCATTATTTAATCTAAAGATAATCTGTAGTGGCTGAATCTTTTTTTTTTTTTTAATTTTGTCTCCTGAACCACAAGATAGTTCATGAAACTCAAACATTTAGTAGCTAATTGAAAATAAAGCAACTGTGAATACATTTCATTGGAAGCTCTGTATTATTAAATTTCATCCTTTAATTGCTTAAAAAGCAATAGCTATTTTGTCATAAAAGGGAATTCCTACATATGACAATATATTATTAGAAAAGTCTGATTGTGATGTATTTGTGGTCCATTTTAGTGACAGTTATGTCACTCTGTATTTTGAATTAGTCTATTCCTCCAGGTTGTACTTACATTTAACTTTCTAGATTATTCTATGTATTAGAATCTTGATGTTGAGAACATGGTTCTTTGTTCAGTGTGCAGCTTCCACAGCATTGCATTGGGCTTCTGCTCGAGCTGAGCATGTTTTTCATGGCTGAATCAGGCCTTGAGAATGTTGCATCCTAAAAAAAAATCAAAAATTAAAATAACATGCTTTTTATTATATATCTGTAAAGTATAAGTTATCATCTCTTTATTGGAACAGACTAAAGTTTACAAGGCATAAAAATCTAAATTCAAACACAAGAAGAGTTAAGGAAAAAAGTTTGAATTTGTACTTTATTATGTTATGTTCAGTTTTCCTATTACAATATGACTACTACCTGTTTCTCTTTTCCAAGTACTTCAGAAATTATATTTATTTCAGTTACTTGGTAAAGTCATTTCATCAGAGGAATCTGAATTTCTCAGTATATGGCCTTATTTCAGTTTCATCATTCAGGAATGAGTTATCATGTTTATCAATCACCGTATTGTATTTTGCTTTTAAATTAGATGAGTTATTATTTTGATAAAATTGTTACAACATGTGCCATAAAAAGGGTCTATCTTCTGTGAGAATGAGAATTTGATTAAGGTTAAATGAATATATTTCTACCAAATTTAACTTATTTTAAAGATCTTTTAGACTTTAATTTCTGTTTTTACTTTGAAAAGTAGCAGTAAGGGCTCACAGTGATTGGAAGATATTTGTGGCATACTTTAGTAGAGTCTAAAAAACTCATTTATCTTCATAATAAAAACAAAATTTTATAACATGAAAAATCATGTAAATCAATACTTTGGGGAATTATTATTATATTAGGAGTAATAATTCTACCACACCTACATACCTGAAGGCATTGTTATAAAATACAGGGACTAAAAAATTAATATTGCAGTGATATTTCTTGATAATATTAAAATATAAATTCATCTAAGTTTCTAATATAGAAGTTAGAGGCTGCTGATTATAACATTTAAATGATCTCTGTTACAAATTCATGGAAAAGAAATGAATAGAAGTAACCCAGAAAAATACAGAAAAGTAAGCCCCAACATGTAGCTTTGGTTTGGTGCTCCAGAGTCATAAATACTTTTATCCTCTAATTCAATAGCAGCAGCTCCATGCCTGTTCCATTCCTTAAGCTGCTTTTCAGAGCTTAAGAAGATGTATAAGTTGTAAATCTCATAGGCTACAGGATAATAACAAGTTCTTACTTATAAATGGATTTGTACTCATTTGGAGCAGAAAATCATTGGAGTGGGGTGAAAATGGAGGACTTTTATAAACTTTTAATTAATCCCTTTTCAAATTCAGAAAATCAAATGCTTGTACTTCATGCTAATTTATAAATGAGTTATCTGACAAGTAACTGTAGAATAAAAGCAGATCACTATGCAACTTCATTGAAGTAAGTGATATATGGGGAAGAGTAAAGGATAAATGGCAGAAGTCATAAAGCTCTCATTTTATAGATAAGCTGAGAGAAATTAAGTGACGACCAAAATCACACAAGTAATAGCAATCGAGATTTGCAATTCAGTCCCTATGGCTTTATGCTCAAGCCTTTTCCCATTATACTACAATGCCTTTCTGAAGGCCTTTAAATGTATTTATTTATATGACCACATTAATATTTCCCCATTTTAAAATCCAAAATCTGTCAATATTTCACAACATTAAAAATTTAAATCTTAGCAAAACTTTCTAAGTACTACTATATGCAAAATATTCATTAATTAATTTCTACTACACTTTGTAATAAAAATGTATCTTTACATGGAGTTTTATATTAAGAATTTGCTAGTCATCTACAAAAAAAGAGTTAAAGCCATTGTGTAATATTATATAGTCAATAAGCAATTAATAGTTTTCTCTGTTCTCCATTCTGTTAGTAACACTCTAAGAGATGCAAAAGAAGTAGGAAATATGGTCTTTACCTTTAAAAAGATTAATCACAT
Source organism: Myrmecobius fasciatus (assembly GCA_023553655.1). Taxonomy (NCBI): domain Eukaryota; kingdom Metazoa; phylum Chordata; class Mammalia; order Dasyuromorphia; family Myrmecobiidae; genus Myrmecobius; species Myrmecobius fasciatus. The sequence goes on along the minus strand of JAJPUD010001474.1, from coordinate 252,704 downwards.
TGGATAATTAAAAATTATGGAATGAGATAAAATAGAATGAATTTATTATAATAACAACAAATGCAAATGGGATCTGAGAAGGAAAGTAGGGATAGCTAGGAACAGTTTCCATAAATTCCAAAAGCTTAACAGCCCTAATTCTCAAATGTCAAGATAGGGTTGAACAAGGTCTATGGGGAAAAACACCATTAATTATCCTAAAAACAATTTTCCCAATTGCACTTACAGTTAAGTAACAGGCTGCCATACTTTCTTTCAAGCACTTTCCTTTATCTCTTAAAAAGAGATTATACAAAACTTCTGCTTCTCATTCCCTTGACAATTGGTAATGGGGGGATTCTAAGAAAATGGGAGGCTTTTCCCGTTCAGGCTGGACAAATATACAGTGGTTAGTAGACCAGAACTAACACCATTGTTGAAATTCCTTTACTGTGTCATCTACTGAAGCTTGTTTCCATGTCCATAAACTGTAATGAATCTCATTTTCTCATTTCATGGTGCTTCAGTTAGCAAGCATTTCATTATAATGATCCAAGGTTCCCAAGATTTTTTAGTAATGTTCTAGCCTAGGTTAATAATTAGAATATATTTCTTTGGATATGGCTGCTGTTAACCTAGCCAGAAGTACTTCTGAAAGAATAGTCTACATATTTGGTCTAAATTTGTGATTTTTCTTAGTAGAGGGAAATTCTTAGTGTGGATACTTCCTCCACCAATAATGAAAATAATCTCATCTATAATTTAAAGTCATAGAGTGTTGGCTGGGGCATTAAAAGGTTTTGTAACTAACCTGCCCATGATCTCCTGTTTAATAAATGTAAGAGGCAGGTCTTCATGACTTGAAGCCAAGCTAAAGAGTCCCCATGTTACCCTACCTCCAACCTGTTTGCTATACTTAATTTGAAACATAGTTTGCTATACTATGAAAGTGCATCTTCATTATAATTCCAATGAGCTATGCACATGGCAAACATTGTTTCCATTACTTTGGCCACATCTGGGAAATAATTCTGGCACTTTTGTAAACTATCTTAATCCTCGTAGACCTTTTTAATCCTACTGTGGGAGAATTTAGCATGATGAATACTTCCAGAATATATATTCATTGATTAAAGGCTTTATTTACATGTCCAAATATCTATTCTGCTTCATGTGTTTGCATCAATTTATATGTTGCCCTTTGTAATATGTTCAAGAGGGTGATCTTAAAGCACCTAACAAACTCTGGTAACAAAATGTTTGTTTACTTGTTTTTCTAGCCATATAGCACATTGCAGTAATTTAAAGTAGGTGTTCCTAATCTGATTACATGATGAACTCAGAATGTTATCCTGATTGGATTCGGCATAATTTTTTGAAACTTCCTCATGTGATGAAATGTCAGTTTCATTCAAAATTCTTTGGGAATTATTCGGCTCTTCAAAATAAAATTCATGAGCTATTTTAAAATAAAAGGAAAAATAAGTGAGCCTGTGAAAGAAATAGCTCAAAGTTGAAATATAATGATGATGACTAATATGAACAGGCTATTTTCTTTTTAAATTGTAGGGACATAAAATGTGCTTAATAGCAGCTGGTCATATTCCTTTTCCCCAACTCTTTGCCATTTCTAAGGTAGAAATTGGCTTTATATGACACATATTTAACAAATTGAATCAGTAATGGTAGTAGCATGCCAAATTTTTATAAGACTGCACTTGATTTGGTCTTTCTAACAAAACATTTTTATGTAAATTCACAATGGAGTCTAATACAAGTAAAGTTTTAGAAAATAATTGGTACTTCTTTTTCATATTGTCCAGTTTCAAAGAAATCATCTTTAATTTTTCATGTCATATATGGATCAGCTCAGTAACCATATTATTAAGAATTTAATTAACTTAAAGTTCATAATATATATTTATTGGTTAATTTAATAAGGACTTGTAGACCACCATTATAATTTGTCTAAGAATATGACAAGAATGTTCCAGATACACTAAGCAAAGAGAAAAACCTTTGTATATGGGACTTTGTTTTCAGAAATTAAATGCATCCAGTTCATCTGAAGGCAGCACAGTTGATGTTGCCCCTCCCAGAGAAGGTGAACAAGCAGAAATTGAACCAGAACAAGACCTTGAACCAGAAGACTGTTTTACTGAAGGTGAGGCATTTTATTTAATATAGTCAATTATAGTTTTCTGAGGAATTTTATGTAATATAGTCAATTATAGTTTTCTTCAGGATACTAACTATACTAGAGAGAGTCACATTTACAAGAAATATTTAGAGGAGATGAAGAAGGCATTTTTATTGAAAGTGTCTTTTAATTAGAAGGGTTCATATGTTCTTTTCCAAGAAGTCTGTCTGGATATGCTACTTGAATAGTATGAAAGAGTGCCCTAGAAGCCTAGTAGTGGTCATAAATGAAAGCGTTTAGTTATTCAGAATTGATTCATTTATGAAGTACTTTCTATGCATAACAGTGGGGTAGGCCTTAAGGGGGATACAAAAATAATGGACATCATGTTTTTCTCCCTTCATGGATATTTAAATATATATATGTGTGTGTGTGCATATATATGCATACACTTACATATACATATGTCAGCAGAGTGAAATCAGCACATGAACTAATAGGTACAACATTATGAAAAATGAATATAAAATAACTAAAATGTAGAATAGAATAATCTAATAGGAAACACTGGAATTCAAAACTGGAAGGGTTATTGTCTTCTTTCTTTCACCTTGCTGATTTTTCTTAATTTTGTGAGAAGCAGAAAATAATATGTATTATCTAGTTGGTTCTACTATTAAGACTTGAATAATGCAATTTGCTTTATATGTCCTATATATTTTTTCACTGCAATTAAGGAGTATATTATACACTCTTTTTTGTTGATATCAATAAACACCTATTTTATTTGACATATAAGGGCAGAACCTATTATTTCCTTTGTATGGGGAACTTCCAGATGAGAAAACTCTCTATAATGAGAGTATGTTGGCTCCTCAACAATTTATATTTTAACAGAAATGCCTATAAGCAGTGAGAGGTTAAGTGAGTTGCCTAAATTCACACAGCCAATATGGATCAATGGTAGAGTTTGAACCCAGATCTTCTTGGCTTCAAGGTCAACTCTTCATCTACTATTCCTTGCAAATAATTTACAATGGTCAGAAGTCTAACTGACAGGAACAAAAATAATCATGTTAATAATAATACTTTTCACAGTGCACTTAGTAGGTATTTAAAACCTATTTATTAATTTGATTAAACAAGTACTATCACAGATAGGTAGTGACGTAGGAATGTATATAAATACTTGTAGAGAAAAGACAATGAAAAGACAGTCACAATTACATATCAGTGTAATCAAAGCAAAAAAAAAAGATCTGAAAAAGAAGATGCTTAGGGAAGTTAATGGACTATACACTTTTTAAGAAGAACCAATAAAGAAAGATTTGTGGGCACAGATATAAGAAAAAAAGGGAACAAATAATTTGGAGGAGCATCTTTGACATGAACATTTAAGTTATCCAAGGTTAACCAGCAAGAACACCTTTATGTATTAGTCAGGATACATAAAGCATTTAAGCACTTACTAGTGTCCAGGCAATGTGATAATTACAGGGGATACAAAGAAATGTAAAAGGCAGTCTAAAGGAGCCTATACTCTAATACATCAAGGACTTGGGAACTAAGACAAAGTTTATTAATTGGCCATAAGGGTAACATTTTTTTACCTGGGCAAAGTTGGACCTTTTAAGTACATCGTGTACTTCCACTGCTTCTGTGAACAGTATTATAGCACATATTCATATTATGTATACATATTACAAAAAGCAGCATGATGCTTTAAAGATACCTGGCTGAAGATACAGGTTCAAACCCCTCCACATGTACTAGTTAGGTGATTATCAATAAGTCACTTGATGCAGTTCTCAAGAAATAAGTGGCACAGAAGTAGTCAGCCTTCACTGGTAGAGAAATTGTACTTACTGAATATTTGCTATACAAGGGAAATCATACATCTGCTCCAAAATATAGTTTATAGCCTTGGATTCTTCACACTATAGTTCTAAAATGGCAAGCTAAGTATATGATGTAAAGATAATGGAGGCTGAAATATATATTAAAAAGTCAACGAATATATATTAAGTACCTATTTAATTAATTAAGTGCCAAAAATACCCTATCATTTAAATGGGAGCAGTGGGAAAGAGCCACACTGAATATAAGCTTTCTATATTTTAAAGTTATCCCTGACTTTTCTCCTGTTGCGCTATGTAGTCCAACATGGTTTGAGGTCCTGATACTTAAGTGGTTATCTGTCATTGTTAAGTTGTCGGCTTTTTATATAAATGCTTTTGCTAACAACAATCCCGAATATGTATACTGGTGACACTAGCTGGTTTCTCACAGTAACTCAAGTTAGTACTATTCTAAGCATTCATTTCTGTGTAAAAGCTGATATGTTTATATGTAGATGTGTTATCAACTTCTTAAAAACAACTTAAAAACAAGAAGTAGTTATTTTCTAATTTGCCATTCTCAAATAACATGGTTTCAGGTTGCATCAAGAAGTTCCCATTTTGTCAAGTAAGTACAGAAGAAGGAAAAGGAAAAATATGGTGGAATCTTAGGAAAACTTGCTACAGCATTGTTGAACACAACTGGTTCGAGACATTTATTGTTTTCATGATCCTACTCAGTAGTGGTGCTCTGGTAAGAGAAACATGTCGCTGTGAATAGGTTTTGATTAAATTTATTTTTCTTCTAAAATGCTATCAGCATATGATGCATTTAAAAATCAAAGGAGAGGAAACAACCATACCCTGAAGAGTTTGCCATTTAAGAGATGAAATAATGGAGAATTTGGCACAGAACAAATCAAACAAATCAGATGGCTCAATGGAATTTCTCATATTGTGTTTATCTAACCTGTTTAGACAGGATATTTTCTCTCATTATTTTATAAGAAATAGCCCAGGAGAATGTTACATTCAACATAAACTATCATTCCTACTTCTCCAAATAATCATGCTTCAGTATCATAAATTCTATTCAGTTTTTTAATAATGCCTGATCAATTTAATCTTTGCAGAAAAAAAAAAACCCAAACCAGCTGTGCTAGTCATTCACATAATCATAGAATGGTAGGGTTAGAAATGATCTGAGAGACTGCTTATAATAGCTCCATTCTTAATAAGCAAATTTCCTATTTTAACTATAAGCTCAATTCTCTTTACTTCAGTCACATTTTGTAAGGATAATATGAAATATAATAAGAGCTGTATTAGAACTAAGTAAATAAAAGAAAGAGTAATTGGTGGAGAGACTGAAATTCCTCTGCTAATTTTTTCTGGTTCTTTATTATGTCCTTCTGAATTATAAGATAGTTATTCAATATCTATGAGGCTTCATTTGGGGGATAGCTGTATACTGAATAGTCTTACATAATACTTGAAGAATATAAATAATACAAAAAAATCTTATGATTTGCAGGCTTTTGAAGACATTTACATTGAACAACGAAAGACCATTAAGACAATGTTGGAATATGCTGACAAGGTCTTCACATATATCTTCATTCTGGAAATGCTTCTAAAATGGGTGGCTTATGGTTTTCAAACATATTTCACTAATGCCTGGTGCTGGCTGGATTTCTTGATTGTGGATGTAAGTAATATGAATTTTAAAAAATTCTGTTTACAGAAAAAGTCATGGTTGATAGTAAATCAATTTATGCCGTACTATTCAGATAAAAATGCGATACCAGTGTCTGGGTCCATTTATGTCAACACATTTATGCAACTATTTAAAAAAAATAAGTTGCAACAATTAGAAAAGAAGTTCTGGGGACATGGGAAGAATCGCAGAGTAGACAAAGCAGATAATTCTACAATAAAACAACTATTGTTCATCTCTTATGAGGGGACAACCATATAGTTTTGATGTCATGGACTGAGTAAGTGAAAACACAGAATACTACTAGAGCCACACTAAGCATTTATCTATCATCTTCTACATGAATACATTTAACATTAATTTTGAGGGAAATGATGGATTCCAAGAGAAGGAGGTTGGGGAAGAAAAAGTAGTACATTCTAGGCATGGGGGACTGCAATAGGAAATATATCTATTTTTAAGGAAGAGCAAGGCCAGACTATCTAGACCAAAAATTGCTGAAAGAGAAAAATATGTAGTCAGGATAGAAATATAGGTTGGAATCACATCCTGAAGGACTTTAAATGCCAAAGAGAGGTGTCTAACTGCTGAGAAAGATTTTAAGATAGTAAAATCAGAAATAATTGCAGGTCAGCAATGATGGAAATTTCATTTAAAATTTTTATTAGTCTAACTAAAGCATAAAAACAATAAAACAAAACTTTTATCTCATTCATTTATACAAATACATTCATACACATGCCTTCAGAAAACTTATGTCATTTATTTCTGTTCTTATTATATCTTTCTAAGAAAACATATATTTTGTGAAAAGTCAAATATAGGGCTGTCTTTTACAGATGCCTCTGGTTACTCCACAGTAGATGAACTCAAATATTACCAATTATATAAGCTGCAGGGCTAACAGACTTCTGCTTTCCTCTTGAGGAAGAGATACTGTCAGTTACTAACATGGGCATTTAGTTTTGTTATCTTCCATGTTTTATTGTATAGCACATTGAAATATCCTATTTAAACCAGATATATCTAGATTGTCTTCAAGGGTTAACAGTTAATTACTCATGGTCACTTTATCATTGACTTAATATACACCAAACATAAATCAGAATTGGTAATATCTATATTAGATGTAAATATCTATGTAGATGTAAAAATCTAAAGTTTGCATTATCTATACATAAAGTATGTAGTATCTATAGCTATTCCTTTTGTAATGCTATGTCATCTCTTGTCCTGTGTTTCAAGACTGAACTTTCCTTAATATATGCATCTCTCACCACTATAATCATAATATTTTACTTAATTAAAAAAAAACCTGCTGTCCTCTAGCTCTCATCTAAGCAAGTAATTGCATTCTATTTTCAGGTGTGTTATACCATGTACTGTGACTAAATATTAATATAGTAATAACTCAATATCCAAAACAAAGACATTTCTAATGTATTTTCCATATTTGAAAGTTTATATCACAAAATCATAGACTATTCACAGATGGAAGAAACTTTTTATGGCTCATCTAGTTTAAATCCATCATTTCACAGATACAGGAAAATGAGGCCCAGAAAAGTTAAATTTTGACAAGCTGGCACAGTAATAAGATGATCTGACTATAACTTAGATCTCCTGGTTCCCAGACTTGTGTTCTCTTTGCTCTTTTTTTTCTATAATATAATTGGAGAAACATTCCAAGACATAATCAAACATACCATATTAGCACAAAAGTTATACTGAAACAAAAGGGCTGTTCGCATTGCATAATTTTATTCATGTCAACTAGAGTTTGGGAAATGGTAAATTTTTTTTCTTTAAATATATGTGGGAGAAAGAACAACAAAAAATTAAGGGAGATTTTTTTTTTAATTTTTATTTTTTTAATTAAAGCTATTTGCAAAACATAAGCATAGGTAATTTTTCAACATTGACCCTTGCAAAACTTTCTGTTACAAATTTTTCCCTCCTACTCCCCACCCCCTCCCCTAGATGGCAGGAAATCTAATACATGTTAATTATGTTAAAATATTTGATAGATTGAATATGTGTATATATATTTATACAGTTGTCTTGCTGTACAGAAAAAAAAACCTGAGAAGGAAAACATAATGTAAGCAAAAATCAACAGAGAGTGTGAAAATGCTATGTTATGATCCACACTCAGATCCCACAGACCTCTCCCTGGCTTTCTTCATCACTGAACAACTGGAACTGGTTTGAAACATCTCATTATTGAAGAGAACCATGTCCATAAGAATTGATCATCATATAGTCTTATTGTTGCTGTGTACAATGATCTCCTGGTTCAGCTCATTTCACTCAGCATCAGTTCATGTAGGTCTGTCCAGGCCTCTCTGAAATCATCTTGTTGGTCCTTTCTTACAGAACAATAACATTCCATATCATTTATATACTATAATTTATTCAGCTATTCTCCAGTTGATGGGCACCCACTCAGTTTCCAGTTTCTAGCCATTACAAAAAAGGCTGCTACAAACATTTTTGCACATGTGGGTCCCTTTCACTAAGGGACATTTTTAAAAGATTCTATAGCAATTAGAAAGAATGAATGTTATAACTCAGCAACCATGCACAAGGGCCCAGTAGTGAAAGTCAATAAAAAACACATACTATCACACCATCAAGAGTCTAGGAGACAGTCTTGGCAACAGTAAGAAAACTCAAGAAATTGACTAATGTTACATTTAGTAGATAAGTTTCATTTTATTAGCTACATTAAACTAATACTATTTATTGAGTTGACATATTAAAGGGGAATAACTTCTGTATTTCTCTTTTGGTGAAATAAATCCAAATTCTATTTTAAAAATAAGTTGCAATACCACCCATAGGAATATTTTGTTATGGATAGAAAGCTAATTTAAAGATAGGAAATCCAAAGCAGGGGCATATGGTTATTTTTCTGTATGGAGAAAAAGTGTGATGATATCCAAGGTACTTAATTTCACATTTTTATAAATGATTCATATCTCCCAATATATAGAAAACATTATGTTCTTTTTGTAGAATGCCAACCTAATGACAATAAACTACCGGAAGATCAAGTGAAGCTTGTCAAACAATAGCGAATTACTATCACTCCAAGAATAATAGTAATTGACATTTATATAATACTTTAAAATCTGTTCAATATTTTATATACATTATCTCATTTAAGCTTCTCCACAACTCTGAGAAGGAAGTACTTTATTGTCACCATTTTTCAGATGAATTAACTGAAATTCAGTGAAGTCAAATGACTTACCCATAAAAGCTAGTTCTAAAACAACAGATCTATCTAAATCTATTCCTAAAATACTATGTTCATACAGTTGCAATATGTCAAAAGAAAGCATATCAGTGCTGGTAAAGGTCCACTTCACAGATAAGGAACTCAAATAAAATGATGGGGTGGGTATAAATACTCTCCATTGGGATAGGTTTTGGACCTTGTAACTTCATTCATAGAAGGAACTTCAAAATGAGGAAGAATAGGCCAGCACCTTCTCTGTACCTTACCATGTTAGAGAATGGTCTACAGGACTGAAAGTCTAAGATCACACATTCAAGATGTATCACAGGTCTTCTTGGCTCCAAAGCTAGCATTTTATGTACTATATATATATATATGTATATACATACATATATATATATAACTCACTGCCTCTTATTTGAAAATAGATTATAAATTGTAGGACTGTTTAGAATTAGAAAACAAAACTATAAAAGGAACAAAATTAAAATTTACAAAATCACCTTGTTCATCAAATCCTGAAATAAACTAAGACTGCTGGCTACCTCTTTGAATTAGAAAAAGAAGTAAAATTTAAAAATTTAAAAGGAACTACTATTTTATACAGTAGAAGAAAATTTATTTAATTTATTTCTAAATAGAGTTTTATCAGCCACAAACAAAAAGAGTTCAAAGGAGATTTTAAACAAATGGATCGCTTGACCCAGCAGTGCCATTACTGACTGGGTCTGTATCCTAAAGAAACAAAGGAGGGAAAAGGACCCACATGTGCAAAAATATTTGTAGCAGCTCTTTTTGTGATAGCAAAAAATTGGAAAAGGAGTGAATGCCCATCAATTGGGGAATGGCTGAACAAGCTGTAGTACATAAAGGTAATGGAATATTATTCTTCTATTTTAAAAAATGATGAACAAGCTGATTATAGAAATGCCTGGAAAGAGTTACATGAATTGATGCTGAGAGAAACAAGCAGAACCTGGAATATATTGTACACAATAATGGCAAGAATGCGCAATGATCAACTATGAAAGGTTTGATTCTTCTCAGTGCTTTAGGAATACAAAGCAATCACAATAGACTTTGGACAGAAAATGCCATCTGAAAATGCATCAGAAAAAGATCTAAGGAAACTGAATGTAAATTAATGTTCACTTCTTTTTCTGTTTTTTTTTTTTTAATCTCTCCCATGGTTTTTCCCTTTTGTTCTGATTTTTGTCTCCCAACATGATTCATAAAGCAATGCGTATTAAAAATAAACTTACTACAATAAAAAATAAACAAATGCCTGGAAAAGACAGCAACAATGGGTTATTAAGGGAAACTAAGATATCTGGGGATTAAAACTAACATTTTAAAATTAAAATAATAGAAATGCCATTTCAACATTCTTTGCTGCCAGCTGCTAGACAGACTACAAAACTTTATGGACTATGCCTTTATCTCAGTATGACAGTCTTCTTATTTTGAACTCAGTCAATTCTAATCATGGGATAAGTTGGAAGAAACCTCTGAAGCCATTTAATTGAAACTCCTCATTTTACATATGAGAAAATGTTACAGATCTAACATTTCAGAAATGTAACAGATCATTTCAAATGTAACAGATCAGAAAAAATTATCAGATAAGAGGTGCCTCTATAATTTTAAAAATAGGACACGTAGCTAAAAAAAAAAACCCGTTGCAGTAAAAAGATATGATGATACTGAATTGCACTGCTTCTTGTGGTAATGAACTTTTGTTGGTCTCATCCTGTGATCAAATTTTCTAGTCTTCTATCAAGGAAGCTTGATGTTTACATTAAGGAAAGAATAACATGCACTCTACCCAGATCTGACCAGATGTGCAATATGTATGATGTTCTGTTCAGAATGGCACTTTGTAGAAAGAACACTGAAATGTTTGAAAATGGAATGCATATGGCTTGACTTCACTCCTTCTTGAGGTTCTAAAGGAGTTCCTGAGAAGTCAACGGAATCTATTAACGTCACAGCCCACCTTTTTGAGTAGTTCCTCTAGCTTTAATGTACCAATGAATGGCATTGTCTTTCTTCTCTCACCTGAATTCTGACAATAGGAAAAAGTCAGTCAAAGAAGAGAAATCAAACCAGAAAGGGAGAGGAAACTGAGGAGAGCCTTTTGAACACCCTTCCATTTCAGTCTCCCCATCTTCAGTAGATCAAAGAGGCTCCTGTTAACTCCCCTCACTCCCCCGATTAACAGATCAGACTCATTTACAGATTATCATCTGTGCCTGCTCCAGGAACACCTTTCCATTTCAGGCTCCTCAACTTCAGTCGATCAAAGAGGATCCTGTTAAGACCCCTCCCCTCACTTCCCCCTCAATGAACAAGATTAGACTCAATTATAAACTATCTAGGCCTGCTCCAAATCTCCCAAGAAACTTCCATTAAACACCATCATGATTTGGATGCCTTTTCCCCAGGGAAACTATTATAAATATATTATCATATATTATTATGCACTTTGCACATGCCCATTAGGAGTGCATTCAGTAGCATTCCCCTTATTAAAAAACATCTAAAGAAGAGTCCATGATGGTGAGGGACTTCCCAAGATGTTTCTATGTAGACACTAGTTAAAGAAATTAGAGTTGCTGATCCTAGAGAAAAGAAGATTGAGAGAAAACATGATAGTTGCATTCAAGTATTTGAATACCACTCATAGAAGAGGAATTAAATCTGACTATTTGGCCACAGAAGGTAGGATTGGAATCAGGGGGATGGGGGAAGGTTTTTTTTGTTTTAAAGAAAATATTTTATAGAGCATAAATGTGCTTGATAATAAAATCAATAAATGTTTACTAATTTTGAAGAAAATGTTACCAATCAATAAACAATTATCTCTCTTTAGTTGCAAGTAGCCTAGCAAGCTCTTAGAAACCTGGGAAGCCCCAGCTTGGCTTCAGCCCTATTCAGCTACATGCCCTCATACTCCCTAGGGCAGCACAGTCCTGGGTATACTTTCCCTAGAGCCTGGAGGCAGTGTTGGGGATTGGGTAGAGGGTAGGATGGAGGAAGGAATAGAGGGGCAGGAAGAGTTGACTGGCCCAAGGCTGGTGCTCAGGCCCAGAGTGAGGTAGCTCTTCAGAGCCCTAAGGGGATTCCTAGGGGGTTCAGCCAGCTCTGGCCCGCCAGCAATCAAATATGCATGGAAGATGTTATTATAGACTTTAAGGAGTAGAAATAACTAGATTATACTCAGATGCAATTGTAAAGGAATGTGATATTGGAGAACTACAAAAACTTTATCTCCATGTGTGATTTAACAGTGATTCTAAAAGATAAGACTTTTCTAATTGGAAGATTACAATAAGAACTCAAGTTCAGGATGTTCTGGATTTCTCAATTGGTGAGCAGTGCCCAGTAAGAGGTGATTCCTTAATTTACAATGTTTCCTGAAGAAGTTTCTCATCACTAAGAGGATTCTGTAGCCCAAAATTTAAAGCCAAAGCCATGTCTGGTTGGACAGAAGACCTTGGACAGGCAAGAACTAATGTGAAATGAAATCTTTTCAATAATCACCAAAATCCTTATGAGTCTTTCCTATCTCAGGAGAAACTCGTTAGAAACAATGTTATAGTTTAAGTATTCGTTAATACATGTTATTTTTATTGTTGTTTTAGTGTTTTAAGCCTCTTTTTTGTTGGTGCTAAAATAAGCAGCTGTTTTTGAGGATTTTGCTATTATGTGTCTGGATGTTGTTTAGGAGAAGCAGTGACTTTAATGTAAAGAATAGATAACTAAAATATTGTCTTAGGAGGTTGTGAATCATTAAGGGAAGGTCAGTGTTGAAAATGAGATTCTTGCTTAGGTATTAATGTAAATGGCTTCTGAAGTTCCATCTAATTCAGATTCTTTGAAGTTACTGAGAGCTGACATGACCGAAAGAGATTATTTCCATTGTCTTTGTTGAAGCCTTCTCTTGCTACTTAATCCATTCCCCCCAAAAAAACTGCTATAAATATTTTTGTACATAAAAGACCTTGTCCTCTTTCATTGGTCCTTTTTGGGTAATGATCTATTAGTGGTGTACTCTGCGTTATAGGGTACACATTGTTAAGTAATTTTTAATCTGTAGTTCCTAATTGCTTTCCAAAATGGTTATTCCCATGCATGGGTACATCAACAGTGTATCCCAAAGCTCCTCCAACATTTCTAATTATAATTTTTTGCCATCTTTACCACTCTGATTGGTGTGAGGTATGAACTCAGAACTGCTTTAATTTGCATTTCTTTAATCAATAGTGATTTGGGGCAGTTTTTTCATAAAGCTAGAGGTAACTTCTCTGGAAAAAAAAAATTTACATTCTTAAACTATCAATTGGGGAATGGCTCTTTATAGTACAAATTTGAATCAATTCTTCATGTTTTAGATATGACACTTTTATCAAAGAAACAAGATTTTTTCCCCTATTAATCTTGTTTTTACATTTTTAATATCAGATAATCAAAATTATACATTTTATATTCCTTGATCATCTTTCTTCTTTGTTTGGTCATGAATTTTTCTCCTAGCCATAGATTTGATATGTGACTTTCCCCATATTTCTCTGATTTGTTTATAATGTGATTTTTAATATCTAGGTCACATAACCATTTGGAGGTTTTCTTTGTATAAAGTGTAAGATATAGATATGAATCTGATTTCTTCCATGCTGTTGCCCAATTTTTCCAGCAATTTTTGTCAAATTCTGTCCTAATCCCAGGAGGGGGAGTCTTTGTGTTTGCCAAATACTAGATTATTTGATACATTTGCTTCTGCATATTGTACATTTAATTTGTCCCACTGGTTGACATCTCTATTTTTAAACAGTATAAAATTGTTTTTAATAATTACTACTTTGAAGTATAACCTGAGATCTGGAACTACTAGGTCCTTTTCATTTCTATTTTTAAATTATTACTCTTGAGATTATTAACATTTCCCCTATATGATTTTATTACTTTTCTAGTTTTATAAGGTAATCCTTCAATGATTTCATAGGCATTGCATTGAATAAATAAATTAACCAGTATTGTCATTTTTATTACCCTGATTTATCCTACCCATGAGCAATAAATACTTTTGAGCATACAGCTGGTGCAAAATTCTAGATCAAATATAAAAGGGTAGGCTGAAATTTATTATCTTTTACATTATGAGTCATTATGTATTAATTTACCATAGCCTATCTAGGAATAATCCATATTATCAAAAATTCTAGTAAGTGATACAATGCTAGTGACATGTAGAATTTTAATTATTTCTTAATAATGTTGACATTTGTGTCTGCCTGATAGTATTGTACATTGAAACAAGTTAGTTTATTATTTTTTCTAGTCCTATAGAATCTTTTGATGGTTTGGTATTACATTGAAAGAACAAATTTGGTAGTATTGTCATTTTTATTACTTTGGTTTATCTTTTTCTATGTTTCTTCCTTTCAATCAAGCCTAAATTCCACGGGTGGTTGGAATTTGAGTAAAATGAGTTAGATATTTGCATTGGTGCCAAACTTAAAAGTAAACCCTAAGGAACTCAGGTCCCAAGAGAGCAGAGTATATAAACTGTCTCTGGTATTACAATTACAAGTCTGTAATGTTAGAATAGAGGTAGTGAAATATTAGGTAAAAACATTAAATTTGATTGACAATTTCAAGTGTCTTTGCCAAAAATATGAATTATTTCAAAATTTCTAAGTAAAAATTGTCTTTGTACAAGGAAGTCACCTCATATTTCCATAGTAAGATCTGGAAATCACTTCAAGAAAGTACTTCTGCAGGGAATATCAGAAATGTAGCTTCTACTGTAGATTACCCCCAATCTGCACTTACGTCTTAGAAATAACTTCTCAAAGGTTAAAGCATTCCATAAATCTGTATTCCTGAAACTATTGCTGAATAGGTTTCAACATTATTCTTACCTTTAATAATCAGTCACTGATAATAAATGTTGAATAAAACAAAGGCATGAACAAAGCCTTAAGGCATTCTATTAAGGGTATATTTATGGCTTAGTGTATACTTAGGAAATATATTCATTTTTCTTGGCATTCGTTAGATATATTCCTCTGTCCAGAAATCCAAATCATTTTTTCTAACATCTTTTTAAATTAGCAATTCATTTCCCTTAACTTCTCTTTTTAAAATATCCTCTTTTCAACCAGTAGCAATGATTTTTAAAAATACCACTTGTTTCTGTTCTTAGAGATTCTTTTCAAGTACCTTTGACAGTATCTATTAATCACCCAAAATAGGGAGTGTTCCTTAGGTTTGAAAAATCTTAGAAGGCTCTCTATTACTTCAATATATGATGTTAGAAAAGATCATAAAAGTGATCAGCATTCACTAAACTCTAACAGCTCATCATTACCTGTGGAATCAAATACAAAATCCTCTAATTTTTAAAGCTCTTCATATCTTACACATTATCTTCTTCCATTTTCTCTATTATCCAGTGATATGGTATATTTTTGTTCTTGGAACACAGCACTCCAAATCCTTACTTCATGTTTTCTGAGTGGTTGTGCACTATGCCTTGAATGTTATCCCGTGTCTCTGCCACCTGGTTTTCCTTAAGTCTCAGCTGAAATCCCATCTCCTTCAAGAAGCCTTACCCACTCCTTCAATATTAGTGCCTTCCCACTGAGATTATCTCCAATTTATTTATTTACATTATTTGTATACAGTAGATTGTGAGCTCCTCGAGTGTAGAGACTATTTTTGCCTTTCTTATATGTCCAATGTTAAGCACTTAGTTGGTGCTTAATAAATTTTTTTCCCTTGAAAAATGTACAAATTATAATTGTTATAGAGCAATTCTGCTAACTGGTAGAAAGCTGAAAATTGGGAGAATAAAAATTCCATTGACATGTTAAGAACAGACTTCATAAACTCATTGAAAGTGCTATAGGTTTCCATTTTAAATGAAATTTATTTCATTTCATTTTGTAAAGAATAATTATAGTTAAATTTCTAATACATTTAAGTCTATGGGGAGTTTATCTATATAAATCATGTGCAGTAAATTGATAAGTATCACTATGTACAGAAAATTGTGGATATATATGCATATATATATAATAATCATTTATAGCTCTAATTCAGAGATCTCAAGAGAAACTATAATATACAAGTATGCATAAGAGTATAATGCCATGATATTTCTTTTTTTGGCATTATGTTTAAAATAACAGTATAATATGAAAAAGGACAGGTAAAGTAAAGAAACAATTTAAATACTACTACTACTACCTGAACTAGGTGCCAGGGACAGAAAGCCAAAAATGAAATAGTTCCTGTCCTTAAGGACTTCCCATTCTACCTAGGAAAATAGCATGTACATATGTAATGGCATACAGGAAACATACAAAGACATAAGATGTAAGATGACACATGCATGTGTAACATCATGCATGGTATGTGTTGTATAATATATTGTGCATATCTGTAATATGCAGGAAACATACAAAGACACCAGACACAAGATAATGTTGGAAAGAAAGTAACTAGGAGCTAACAAAAGACTATGAATTAGGAGTATGGAGGAAGAGCATTCCAGGAATGACAGTGTAAAGTTATGAAAATGTGAGGTAAAGTGTCCTGTTGAAAAAATAGCTATTAGACAAATAAGACTGGATGACAATGTATATAGGATGGGAATTATGTGTAAGAAGGCCAGGGGGGTAAGAAATGGCTAGGATATGCAGAGCATTAAATATCAATCAAGCAACTGTGATAGACTTAGCTCTTCTCAGCAATGTGATGATCCCACACAATTCCAAGGGATTTGTGATGGAAAATGCTGACCACATCAAGAAAAAGAACTATGGAGTCTGAATGTAGATCGAAGCACACTATTTTTCCTTTTTAAAAATCTTTCTTGTGGTTTTCCCCTTTTGTCCTAAGTTTTCTTTCACAACATGACTAATGTGGAAATATGTTTAATATGATTGTGCATGGATAAACTATATCCGACTGCTTGCTCTCTTGAAAAGGGAAGGATAAGAGAGGGTGGGAGAAAAAATTTGGAACTGATATTGAAAACTATCTTTGCATATAATTGGAATTGATTGAAGAAAAAAAAAGAAAGAAATGGCCAGGTTATGCAGAGCTTTAAATATTGATCAGGGAACTATGATAAGCTTAGCTCCTCTCAGCAATGCAATGATCCAAGATAGTTCCAAGGGATTTGTGATGGAAAATGCTGACTACATCAAAAGAAAGAATTATGGATTCTGAATGCAGATCAAAGCATACTATTTTCCCTTTTTTGTTGTTTTTATTTTAATTGTGGTTTTTCCCCCTTTTTTCCTGAGTCTTTTTTCACCCTGTAACTAATGTGGAAATATGTTTAACATGATTCAACATGTATAATCTATATCAGATTGATTGCTGTCTTGGGAAAGGGAGAGGAAAAGGAAAAAAAATCTGAAGCTCAAAATCTTACAAAGATGAATGTTGAAAATTATATTGGAAAGCTACTATTAAGTCTAAAAATTTATCAGGAAATTTGTATTTTATCTTAGAGGCAACATAGAATTACTGGAGATTTTTGAGTAGGGGAGAATGGCATATTCAGATCTGAGCTTTAGGAAAATCATTTTGGCTGCTGGAGTTCCAAGGAGAGGCTTGAGGCAGGGAGACCAATTAGGAACTTTTAAAATAATTCAGCTGAGGCATGATAAAGGCCTCAATTGTGCCAGTGCTTGTTTTATTTGAGAGAAAGAAATATATGCTAGAGATGTCATAGACATAGAAACAAGATTAGAAAACTGATTGAATATGTCAGATGTGTGAGAATAAGTAGTTGAAGATGACATCAAAGTTGTGAACTTGGATGTCTTAAAGGATGATTGTGTCCTTGGAAATAATAGGGAAGTTCAGAAGAGGTGTGAGATTAGAAGTAAACATGAGTTCTTTTCAGGACATGTTTGGTTTCAAATGCCCATGGTACATTTCAAAATGTCCAAAAAAGCAGTTGGTAATGTGGGTTTGGAATTCAGGAAAATGTCTAGGGCTGAGTTTCCACCTTACATAAAAATACATCTTTTACAAGTAATAACAAAATAAAGACATTGTGATTAAACAAAATATAAAATTTCTTGTACAGTAATTTTGATGGAAAAAGTAATCATTTCAGAATTATTTTTCTGCCTTCTAGTTCACAATCTGTTCCTAATTACCAACCTATAAATGATGATAGTCATTTAATTTATGGATTTCTATACATAATAATTTTCAACCATCAAACAATGAGGTAGGATAAAAGCCTTTGTATCTTTTTTGTACATGTTTATAATATATTGATCAGCTAAGCATCCGAGCAATGAAGAAACAATAGTATGCTTTACACCTTACCAAATTTCTTGATTCCCACAGTTCCTGAACTTTGTGACATCCAAATACCTAACTGGAAAACAGTTACTATCAACTTTCCCCTGATGCAACATTTGCCAACTCTCACCCCACAAACAATGGTAGCAATTATGGTGTCTCTTCTTAGAGAGTTTCTGGAGTTGTTTTTGGTTTTAGGTTATAATTCTCAGGCTATACATTTATTTGGGAATTACAGTACTCAGTTTAAAATGGTCAGAGAAAAGTCACTATAAGATTCACAAAGGTAATTAACTTCAAGATATCTTAACAAGAACTTCTGAGTGACGTAAGATCTGTTGTAACTCAATCACTGAGAACTTTGTGATTGCCTATTTATCCCACATTAACTTTTATAGGGTCTGGACTGATTTTGGCTAAATTTGATAGATTACCATAAAGTATTTCAGGTGTTTGTGATTTGTAGTTCAGTGAACCATCTTGAAACTTACAGAAGGAAAAATATTTTAAAAGGGTATATATTTATTAAATCTTACCACATTAAAAATGAAAGAGAATGCAAATAATGGAATACCATTGTCCTGAAAAAGTAAAATTGCAGGTCACCATTAAGACAATGGAGAAATACATGGTAGGTGTAAGTAGGCTTCAGTGTATTAGCAGGAATGAATTTCATGAAAGAAATGGCACAAATGACAATATCAAAGAGATGTGTGATCAGAAAAATGAAGTTCCATAGTTATGTAGTAACAAAAAGTAATAACATATATATCTTAAAAGACCTCACACATTGGGCAGATCCTCTATTGAGGGTTTATAGGAGGACATGGGAAAAAAATAAGCCAAGATGAGAAAATGTCTGCATGTTGGAAAGAGTACACTCATCACAGATTACATTAAATATTTAAGTATTCAACTAAAATTTTTTATGGAATTATATAGAGATATAGGGCTATATTTAGTGGGGTCTATAGTTAATCCAACTAATTAAGTAGTTTATATAATACTGATAATAATAGCTGTCATTTACAAAACAATTTACTTAAATATGTGCAGCTGATCCACACAAAAACCCTATAAGGGAGGGAGATATTAAAAAGGTTATCATTATTTTACAGATGAAGAAACCAAAGTTCAAAAAGGTTAAATCAATTAGTTGTGCATGGTTTTAGTCAGTTAAAAAAAACATTTACATGATTACATTCTGAAAAAATGTTGGATTTTTTAAAAGTAGGTATATTTCCCTTTTTTGATATATGGCTATTTATATCTTTTGCCATTATATGGTAAAACTGCTTAATTAAAGCTCCTATCTTTGTCTTTTGATATGCATAGGTGTCATTGGTTAGCTTGGTAGCCAATGCTCTAGGCTACTCGGAACTTGGTGCCATCAAATCCCTTCGAACGCTAAGAGCTTTAAGACCTCTGAGAGCATTGTCTCGGTTTGAAGGAATGAGGGTAAGAAATTAATTAAAATTCCTCAAATGATACTTTACCAAATAAGTATTAAAAATGAGCATTGCAACACAAGTGTAATTAATTCATCCCTCTTATATTTCAAAGAATCATAAAATCACAGAATATAATTCAAATTCATCATGGGGCACCTAAATCAGAAATAGATTATATGAACCAGACAAAATCCTACTGGAAAAACTAAGACTAAATATCAGATTTTTGACTTCCAGTTTACTAGTCTTTCCATTGCACCCAAATCACACAGCTTAGCCCATAAAAAGCAATATGCAACTATACATATTGCACTAATTCATTTTTATACATATTTCCTACTTAAGTTAATAGGATTTAGTTGGAAAAAATCATCTAATTCAACCCCCTTCACTTTACAAAGTAGGAAAGTGAGGCACAAAAGGGGGAATAATTTTTCCATGATCACACAGCTAGTAAATTAACAGTAAAGTCTTAGAAAATTGCTTTTTTCTTCTCCATATGATATTCTGATTTCTCAAAAAATTGCTAATAAAAATAAATAATTTCTAAGTACTTATACATATACATATATACATTTCTTAAAATGTAAAAGAAAAAAGCCTAACATTTCAGTTTTGATAATAGTTTTAAGATCAAAGCAAAATAGGAAGTTGGGATAATTATTCAGAAACTAAAGACAAAACAGATGTTGGGGATACTTTGCATTAATTATCTGCTGTTTATTTTTGTAAGGCTCACAAGCTGCTTACTGTTCCAAAAAAAAAAAAAAAAAGGTAACAAACAGATCAGATTTGGTTCTGGGGCCATAGTTTACTGACCCATGATTTTAATGATGATTGTTGATTTTTCAGTCATGTCTGACTCTCTGTGACCCCTTGTGGAGTTTTCTTTCTTTCCTTTTTTTTTTTTTTTTTGCTTTTAGCTGAGGCAATTGAGGTTAAGTGACTTGCCCAGGGTCACACAGCTAGGGAATGTTAAGTGTCTGAGACCAGATTTGAACTCATATCCTCCTGACTTCAGGACTGGTGCTCTATCCACTGCATCACCTAGCTGCCCCCCTTATGGGGTTTTCTTGACAAAGACACCGAGTGATTTGCCATTCCTTCTTGAGCTCATTTTACAGATGAGGAAACTGAGGCAAATGGGGTGAAGTGATTTGCCATAGTCACACAGCTAGTGTCTGAGGCCACATTTAAATTTAGGTCTTCCTGACTCCAGACCTGGTACTCTATTTACTGTACTACCTAGCTGCTCATTTACATAATATTTATATACTTTTTAAGGCTTGTAAAGTGATTTACATATTTTTTTTTCAATTTATCCTTACAACAATCCTAGGAAGGTTGTTGTTGCTCAGTCATTTCAGTCATGTCCAACTCTTCATGACCACACTTGGGATTTTCTTGGCAGAGATGAGTAATGTAGCTTACACAGGGTCACACAACTATTACATATCTGAGGCCAGATTTGAATTTAGGAAGATGAGTCTACCTGACTCCAGACCCAACAATTCTATCCATTACACTACTTAAATACCCTCCTAGGAGGTAGTATTATTATTATCCCTGTTTTACAGACAGATTGTGTAACTTACCCAGGATCTCTCAGCTAGTAAACATCTAACTCTGGATCTGATGTCCAGTCTGACTTCACAACTTATACTCTATCCACTATACTACCTAACCTCTTCAATTAAAGAGTTTATTATAATCACTGAGTAAGTAGTCTGATTAACTAAATAGAAAATTATGTGCTCAACAAAATCTTTAAAATTCCAAATATCTTACTCTTAGGTTGACCCTGCTTTTATTAGATAAAACTAAATTTTCCTTCCTCATTATACGTCTTACTTACAGAAGGCTTACTTGAAGTAAAATGATCCTTAATCTAAATGTTTGAACAATATCTCAAATTCTACCATTACATTTAGCAGCTATAGTGTTATGTCTTCAGAAGAAAATTCACTTTTGTTGCAATATACTTTTTAGAAATTATGAACAATAAGTATAAAGAAAACAAATTCTCATGAATGTTTCTCAGATTCTGAACATTTTAACATCTGAAAATATAGAATGAAAGTATATAAAACAACTAGCTTATTTATAAAAGTCCTTTGCATAACCATCCTCTCATAGATTCATTAACTTCATGTATTATTTTTTGCAAATTAATTTGTTTTGCTTGCTAATTTCTTTTGTTGATATTTAATGTCTCTTTCTTTTTTTTTCTCTAGCATGCAAACATTTTATGACTCCATCTTACTACCAGGTTTTCTTTTATTTCTTTTTCATACTTTGGCATATTATTGCTTTCTAAGTAAACTATCGATCTTAAGTTCTGTCACTTTTTTTATCTTTACCGAATACTTATTTTATTTGAAACACTGATGGTGGAAGATTCAATTCTTTTATATATGTTTTACTAAAAATATGCACAATGCTATTTTAGAAGGAAATAAAATAGAACTCAAGTAAAACAGTTGTTTTATTTTTTTTAATGCATGGTTTCCTTTTTCTGAGGTAGGTGGTTGTGAATGCTTTGGTTGGAGCCATCCCCTCCATCATGAATGTCCTGTTGGTTTGTCTCATATTCTGGCTCATCTTCAGCATCATGGGAGTAAATTTATTTGCTGGCAAATTCTACCACTGTGTTAATGTCACAACTGGTGCCATGTTTGAAGTTAAGGAAGTCAACAATTTTACTGATTGTCAGGCTCTTGGAGATCAGGCAAGGTGGAAAAATGTGAAAGTAAACTTTGATAATGTTGGAGCTGGATACCTTGCCCTGCTTCAAGTGGTAAGTACCTATTAGTCTGCTTACATGGTTATGATCAGCAATACTAAAGTGAATGATGGCTTATAATTTTTTTAAGTAAGTATAAACTTTCCTTTATGGCAATGGGCTTTATGACTGTTAAAAATTTGTGATGGAGAAATAGGTTATGTTAATTGTTTGAATTTTTCACACTTGAAAAACCTTTTGAAAATTGAGCTTTGAGAAGAAAATGGCTCATGTAATTACTTTTAAATGTTCTGTGGTCTCCAAGTCATTTTTGATGATGAGAATAGTGTTTATTTTAATCTTTACTGCATCATTTTATAGCCTTATAGCATTCCTAGATTCTGCTTAGCTTCCTTAGAGAAGAATAAACTTATTTGTAGAGTTTGATTATGATATAAGGTAAAAAAAAAAACAAAACAAAACCCTGATATGATCTCACAGGATTTGCCTATGTATACAAATAGTTTAGATATCTTGATTACAGTGATTTTTTATTGAAATTCCTCATTTAGATTGCAACCTCTTTTTCTTTCATTTCTTCCTTATTTTTACTCTTCTTAAGTCTATTTTTTGTCTTCATCATGATTTCCAGTTACTTTATACTTCCTATGCTGTTTTCCTAGTCCATTAATTCTGTGTTGGCCACATTTACTTCCTTTCATAGCTTTCATCTTATGTTTTGGCAATTTTAGTTTACACCATCATCTACCCTTGAATACTCTGCCCAAATATTGCATCGTTTTTCACATCTTGCCAAACCTCTACTTTTTTAATTCTCCACTGACATTTGTGTGCTAGTGAGTACCACTGTAGGAAAACACATGACTAAGCTCACTGAGTATACTACAAATATTTCTTATCTAACTTCAATCTAAGTCACATCTGTAAGCTAATTCTTTTTCCTAGTTTAATCACAATTAAATCTCCATAGCTTCTTCTCAAAACAGAACTCTCCTCAAATACCACTCCTTTTCTTTACCCCTTGGGAGAGGATCTTTCTTTAGATTTTATCAAAAGGCTACCTCTAATTTTTTTCTTCCTAAACCTATACCTAAATCCCCTAAACATTATTGCCCCCACCATTCTCTTCATTTTAATTTCTGACAAGGGCTAACCTTTCTTTTTGCCAATCCTTCTATTTATATTGTTGATTCTTATCCCTTTTCTCAACTTCCATAAATTGTCCCCTTAAATCATTTCTTTGTCTCTTTAATCTTTTTCCTCCTGAGGCAATTGGGGTTAAGTGACTTGCCCAGGGTCACACAGCTAGGAAGTGTTAAATGTCTGAGATATGATTTGAATTCAGGTCCTCTTGAATGCTCTATCCACTATGCCTACTAGCTTCTCCTGTCTCTAATCTTTACTCCCTCTTGTCCCACAAGCTTTTTCTCTGATGTTTACAGATATGCCCATGACTCCCTCATTCTTAAACCATATTAAATTATCTGCCATCCTCTCAAACTTTCACTGTATATTTCTCTTCTCTTTTACAATTCCAACTTTTAGGAAAAGCCATCTATACTTTTTGTTTCTACTTTCTGACTTCACACTTACTTATAAACCCTTAAATATGGTTACCAACCTCAACTGCTTTTTCCAAGGTTTTTAGTGTCTTGATAATTCCTAATGTATAGCCTTTTCTCAGTCCTCATCTTTTTGACATTGTAGACCATCCCCTCTTACTAGATATTTTCTTCTCCTTGACTTTTCATGACACTATTCTCTTCTGGTCCTCTTCCTACTTGTATTACTATTCCTCAATCTCATTTCCATATCATCCATAGCAGAGCCTCTCACCATGATCATGCTTTAGAGCTCTTTACTGGAACCTCTTTTCTTATTGTCATCTTACCTATTCCCCTGAGTTTAATTAACTCTTTTCAGTTACCTCTCAAATATATACATATGAATGTGCATGTTTAAATGGATCTTTATATGTTACATAAGTACTTATATATACATATATGCTTTATATATGGTGTATATGTATATATATATAAATATATTCTTTATCTTTCCATCCTTACATCAACTGCTTGTTAGTCATCTCATATTCAATATGAATGCATTTTCTTTCCTCCCAAACGCATTCCTTATTCAAACATCCCCATTTCTATATAGATTGACATCATTCTTCCAGTCACCTTCACAACCTTGAAGTTATCCTTGATTCCCCTCACACTCCATATGCAATCAGTCATCCACGTCTTGTTGATTCTAACTCCACAATATCTCTCAGATCTGCCTCCTCTCACCATACTACAATCATCCTAGTTCAGTCTCTTAAAAGCATTTCCTCTGACTTATTGATTTCCTGTTTGGTTTCCCTACAATCAGTCTCTCTCCACCACTACCTATTCTCTATAGTATACAGATGCCAGGTTGAAATTCCTAAAACAAAGGTTTAATCATGTTATTGTTCTGCTCAACAAGCTCCTTATGCTTCTAGGATCAAAAGTTAATTTCTCTGTTGATATGTCAACAATATTTTACAATTTTTTTACAATGTTCATCCAACTTGTGTACTTCCTCCTGTTCCTATTCTATATTGTAGCCAAAATGGCCTCTTTGCTGTTGTTCCTCATTCACCACATTGCATCCCTGGCTCCCTTCAAATGTATACTCATATACCACCTATTCTACATGGCCATCCCTCATCCTCACAATTCTTACTCTTCTCTCCCTCTTAAAACTACTTTGTATTAGCTTGTATATAATGGTACTTTATGTTCACATCCTATATCCACCTCCTGTCTCTTAGCAGAATAAAATTGAAGGTAGGAATTGTTTATTTATTTGTATATTTTGCATTGAGTATACTGTCTTGCACATAGGAAAGCATGTAATAATTACTTTTGTTGTTGATGAGTTTACTGTTTATTATTTGCTGTAAAAATTAACTAGTAACCTTGTGAACTAGAGTCAGTGGTATGTAGACATAGAAAATATCAACATTTAATTCATTTTGTTATTAATGATTTTAAGCTTTTGAATGGTTGTATGCATTAAACATAATGTATGTATCATCACTAGATTTATAATTTTTAGAATAGAAATGGAAAATGTTTCCAAGAATAAATAAGAGAAGGCAAAATCTTGACTACAACTGCATATCTTGTTTTATAACAACCTCTTAAAATAATGGATGAAAATAGTTATTTAGGGGCAGCTAGGTGGCACAGTGGTTAGAGCACCAGCCCTGAAGTCAGGAGGACCTGAGTTCAAATCTGGTCTCAGACACTTCCTAGCTGTGTGACCCTGGGCAAGTCACTTAACCCCAATTGCCTCAGCAAAAAGCAAAAAAAAAAAAAATAGTTATTTAAAATAGACTATCAAGTAATTGTCTAGGAAAGTGCCATTTGTTTTTTTGAAAAAGGTTTTCTTGTAGAATTTAAAAATGTCTTGTTTATAGGCCACATTTAAAGGATGGATGGATATTATGTATGCAGCTGTTGATTCACGAGAAGTAAGTATCATTTATGTACTATTTATACCTGCTGGATTTTTCTATAAAAATATACACTAAAATAACAGTTCCTAAATTCTAAACTCAGAATATTATAAATTATAACATCACAGTTGTTTTAAGCATTATATTTTGAAATGTATATTCATTTGTTACAAGAAAAAATTTCTAACTAAATGGTGTAAGATGCTGAATGTCCAATCTAGAAAAGTTGCTCATAATAGGAAGAGAATTTGGGATGAGCTTGCTACATATAAGCCAAGTTGGGAAATAAGGTGGATATTGACTTATCAGTCAGAAGAGTTGATGTCTGAACTTTTAATAAGGTATAGGGCAAAAATTTGAAACAAATAGTCCAGATAAAGAGTTTATAAGACAGAAGTTGTTCTTATATTAATTAGTTTGCCCCAGACTCAAAACATACTTGCTTCATATGAATATTGACTGAATGCTTATTATATGTTTGCTTTTTGTTTAGGTAAAGCAACAACCTGAATATGAAGTCAATTTATATATGTATTTATATTTTGTCATCTTTATCATTTTTGGGTCATTTTTCACCCTGAATCTATTTATTGGTGTCATCATAGATAATTTCAACCAGCAAAAAAAAAAGATAAGTATTTCATGTTTTACCTCCCTATAGGTTAGATTGTAGCTCTATAAGACCCCTATACTTACTAGACCAGATCTGATTATAATTAAATGGTTCTTTTTTTAGGACTTCAACTAGATGTAGGTATTCTCCACTTAGCTGTAATACAACTACCACCTAGATTGTCCACCATAAGAAAATGAACTGACTACATCTATCTTCCATATTCCAGCCCAATTGTATAAAATTTAGAAACTGGCTAAGTAACAAAGAAAAATGTTTTCTAGATTCTGTTTCCCACTTTAAACAAAGAACTTTCCATTACCTCCCCTATTGCACAATCAAGTCAAAATCCTGGGTTTGAAAAAATTGATGTCAAATAGGTGTTTGAAAGAACAGGTGAGAGCTCACACTGTTGCAGGAGGGGAAAGTGCTGGCTTTGTTTTAGGATTATGCAAAAATCCACAAATTGTTTATGAAATTATTTAAAAATAAATCTCATAAAAGACTACAGAATAAAAAAGAACAAATTATGCTATTGGATGGAATGTATGCTTATGTCAGAGCAAAAAAATATTTCATTATGAATTTACTTACTCTTAAAGTATGCCTAACAAAGAATTTAATCATAATTTATTACAGTTAATCAGTCAATCAATAAGTTTTTATTAAGTGCCTACTACAATATATAGATACTGTGATGGGCACTGAGTATACAAAAACAAAAATGAAACAGGCCCTGCTCTCAAAGAGCTGGTATTTTATGAGAAGGGACATCATGTACAAATAAAAGCATATACACAACTGATATAAAATTAAATTCAGTAATTTTATAGAAGGGGAGCTCTAATAGCTAGAGGAATCAGGAGGACTTTTATATAGAAGGTAGTATTTAGATGAGTAATGTAAGGAAGAAAATAATTCTACATGGAGGAGGTAAGGAAAGAGTATATAGCTGGAAAGGTGGGGTGAAGCCAGATTGTGAAGTTCTTGAAAAGCTAAAGAAACTTATATTTCCAAAGGCTCTCCAAATGTTTTAAACAAAGTAAGTTCTCTCATATTCTTTAAGTTTATCTAATGCAAATGTGCTGTAAAATAATGTGAATTATAATTATTTCCTATTTATAGGATAAGAACTAATATTTATGTGTCACTTTAAGTTTTACAAATCAATCTTTTCACAACCATCCTGTGAAGTAGACCATATTGTTATTCTTACCTTACAGAGAAGGAAAATTAAGAAGTCATTGATCCATGGTCATACAATTAGTGACAAAGTCAGGTTTTACACCTAGATTTCTTGACTTGAAGTCCAGCAATCACTGTATTATTTATTCTACAAATGTCTCATATGCTTGAACTTTCACACCTTTTATATTTGGAGAGCATTAAACTTATATTAGTATCTCATAATGCAAACATGAAAATTTCAAAACCCATTCAAATTGACTAGCATTTCAAATATATTATAGGAAAACAATTTCAGTAACATATTAAACATGTCAATGATTGTAACCAGTTTTCATAATATTTCTTTACTTTGGAGGTCAAGACATCTTTATGACAGAGGAACAGAAAAAATACTATAATGCAATGAAGAAATTAGGATCGAAGAAACCCCAGAAACCTATCCCTAGACCAGCAGTAAGAATAATCCTTTATATTATGGACATATTGACATGGAGAAATTGATACAAATCAAGCAAATTTGGGGGCATAATCTTTCTATCTCTCTCTCTATCTATATATATATATATGTAGCTCTTTTTGAAAGGTTTATTAAAGAGTAAAGAATTTGCTCTTACTGTGAATGTGACTTAGAATTCTCTGCTTCCAAAAATGAGGCAAACTGAAACTACCCATTTGTAATCTAGGGCCAATGATACCCAAAATTTACACATCCCTAGACAAAAAAAGCACTAGTCTTCATGTAAACTCAAGAGTTGAAAGAATTTGGGAAGAAGGTATATGACTGTAACCTAAGTGTTTAACTCTGCCTCATTTTTTTTACTTTCTTTCCCCCATCCTAAACTAGCCCTGCCCACACCACGAAGACTTTATCTGATTCTCCCATCACATGGTCAGTTTTTGGTCTCCTGACTTATTTCCACATCACCATCTGTATGGAGTTTGTCCCTTTTCAGCATCTTTACATCTTTATATAATTTTCTTCTATTGATTTATTTTGTCTTTCTCTGTTTACCAATTTGGATAAGAAATATCCTTTCTTTAAAAAGGAGGAAATTAGAACAGTTTACTGAAACAACTCAACAATTCATTCAGTGTTTAAAAAAGAATCTGTCAACATTGTTAATATGTTTGATTCCAAGGTTCCATGGAGATAGTCAGAGAGAATTGTAGATGGTACCTATATTAGAATCATAAAGAGGTCCATAAAAGAATGACTTCTGCCTTCCCCACTCTTCATATCTAGTGAAGACATATACTAGATGTTTCTATTTGAATTTCATAATTTGACAAATAACTATTTCAGTTCTGCAGACATATATGCAGAACCATTACGTGGATGGCACTATGCTAGGTGCTAGAGATACTAAGACAGAAAACAGACGCAGTTAATTGCTCAGTTTCTGACCTATTCAATTCATTGTTTCTCATGAGACTAAAGAAAGTCCATGAAGGCTAAAGAAGCTTATGCTTTTACTAGATGCTTTGTTACTGGATTACTTTGTTTCTCAAGTAACACAACCAACACAACCAACCCAGGAAGGGAGAAAGAAATGGAGAAAAAAAGGGAAAGAACTCAAGAATGTGTATGTATAAAAGGAACAATTATGAGTTAGGAAAAGCTGCTTTTATGTACTGGTCCTGCTACTCAAATGCAGAGGGCACATTTTTTGTCATTATATTGCATTTAAAATTCTTTAATTTTCCATTTGGAGAAAAAGAAAATGAATTACAACATTCTATATTTTGCAGAATAAATTCCAGGGCATGGTCTTTGATTTTGTAACCAGACAAGTCTTTGATATCAGCATCATGATTCTTATCTGCCTCAATATGGTCACCATGATGGTGGAGACTGATGACCAGAGTGATGATATGACTAGCATTCTGTCCCGGATTAACCTGGTGTTCATTGTCCTCTTCACTGGAGAATGTGTGCTGAAGATGATTTCCCTCCGCCATTACTACTTCACCATAGGCTGGAATATTTTTGATTTTGTGGTAGTCATCCTTTCTATTGTGGGTAAGATATGCTTTGTTTTAGGAAAGACCTAATAATAGAAGTGAAAATGAAGCTTAATAAGATGCTAAATTTGAATTATCTAATTATACGTGTGTATGTATATGTGTATGTCTTTTTTTTGCAGGATGTGCAGTATGCACCAAAAAATATACCACAAAACATCTTAAGTATGCACATGTTTAACTTTATGTGGCATATAGAAACTTCTCACCTAAGAAGTTTCCCAGATGCAAAGGCATGTTGTCAGATCTCTGCTAGATAGCACTCATTCAAACCTATAATTCATGAGCACCAATTGGGTTTATTTTTACTAGTCAGCCAGAGGATACAAAATACATTTAATCAAATAACTTAGAAAATTAAGTGATAAGAAAAATTATCTTCATGCATACAATTGGGATATATTTTTCCACAAGTTACCACACTTCCACTGAGTGAAAGCACACATGGAAAGAACACACATGACCAAGAAACACTCATGGAGTATACATACATGTTTGACTAAGGAACATCTGAGGAGGAATAGAAAAACCAGAAACACATATGACTAGAGCAGACATATGGAGGGAATATACAGGTGGCCAGTGCAAACTCCATTACACTTTTGTTATATCTTTAGGGTGTGAAAATTTTTACTTTTGTGATACTGGGCCTTCTCATTTTATGAATACTGAAATAATCTCTGTGATCCTCAACAGCTGGTCTCTCTCCTCCCAACTCAAAAAGGCTAAAACTTTTTTAGTGCATAATAACTGTCAGTACCACTACCAAGCCAAGAAACTAGAAAATCTCTCCAAGATTGTCTGTTTTGACCCTCTTTATACAGATGCTAACTCATAATCCCAGACTGTACACATCCATCTGACTTTGAGCAAGAATATAATTTTAACTCCAATTAAATTCTTAATTGAAGTGAATAAAATTCCACAGGAAATATGAGTTGCCTAGTAAAACAAGGTTGCGCATATCTCTTGAGGTGCTCTTTAATTGTTACTCAAATGCATTTAAAGATAATAACAAAATGATTGAGTGAGTAATAGAGACAGTTCTTGTTCTTGCTTTCCCTCTGCCCCCCCCCCTCTTTCCCCTCTCTCTCTCTCTCTCTCTCTCTCTCTCTCTCTCTCTCTCTCTCTCTCTCTCTCTCTCTCTCTTTCTCTCTCTCTCTCCCCTACACACCTCCACACCCACACCCAGTTTTTGTTTGCCTCCCATTAATAAATAAAATGTTAATCCCTTTACAAAGACACCATCAAAGATATATATACCTAAGAAAGAAAATACTACACAGGAAAAAATACAGAGGTTTTGTGACAATAGAAATAATAGTCACACTGATAAGATCTATCCATGTCAAATTATGTTTGGAGAGCACCAGACCTATGATTTCATAGGTATGGGAATCTTCTGTTAAGAAAACTCCCTACACCAAAGTTGCTTGACAGCTATTCTATAATTAGTCTTGGAGACATCTGCCTTAGAGGCATCAAAACTGATACTAACAAAATTTTCAAGTGAACCTGAACCAGATTAAAACACAATTGGGAAACATAATAAAATATATAAAATGCAAGGTAGATAATGTTAATTTATGGTTTTCTATGTCAACAAGCAGTGTCAGGGATCCATTTCTACATGAGTTTGACACTACTGGTCTGGGATACTAAAAAGCTATGATTTACCCAAGTTCAAAAAGTAGATCAGCCTCAGAAGAAAAATTTGAACCTGTCTTAATAAATCTGAGGTTATCTTTCTATCCCACTCTTCCATGCTGCTTCTAGACTTTTTTTCCAACTGTCTACTATACATTTTCCTCTGAATGGGAAATTCATTAGCCACCCACATTCAGTAATTTCAAATGTAAATTTATATTTGTCAAAACCTGCTGGTCGTCCTCCCTTCCCTATTGCTGTTGATGGCAGAGTTATTTTCACCTCTCACAGTCTCCTGTTCTTCCTTTCTTACTTGCCCCCTTTCCCTCTCTAATTCATTCTTCTCACAGCTACTAGAATAATACATGAGTTTGCCCATGCCATTCTCCTCAAAAGCTTTCAGTAGTTACCTATCTTGTCCAACTTGTTTCATCAATGCAGGAAGCTGTGGGTAAGAGCTAAAGACCTCTAACTACTATGTCACGTTCCCTATTATTCCTTTGCTAGAATTTTAAGATTCTCCCAATATAATTCCAACTTACTTCGTCATGCTTCTTTCATGTCATTCTTCCATAGGGATTCTATGCTTCAGCTGGATAGGGTAATTAGCTGTTCTCTCAACTTGTTTCACTTCATCCAATCTTCTTGTATCTATATATGCCCTTCTCCTCCCTTCTGAGACCATAATCTATATCTACATCTATACCTGCTGAAATTCTCTTTTTCAAGGCCCAGTAGGGCTATATCCTTTGTAAAGTTTCCTCTTAACCTCCTAGCTATAAGGATTACACATCAAATTTTCTTCAAGAATTTTGCCTGGATATTTCCCTTTCTCACTATGTACTTTTAAAATCATTTTTATTTATTCATATCTTTCTCCTTAGTATTAGAGTATAAGTTCCCTATGGTCAGGTATTATGTCACATTTCACCTAAATATCCTTAGCATCTAATAGTAACTTACACATAATAGGTGAACAAGTCTCTTGGATTTAATAAGGTTATATTGTCAGGGAGATTAAATAATTTGTACAACTTTTACTATTAATAGATTTATAACTGGAGGGGGCTTTAGTGATACATGTAATTTTGTTCTGTGAAACTTTGGAACTATTTATTAAAACTTAATGTTTTATTAATTTGCTTCAGTTAATGACACTTGGTAGAAGTCTGTAATTTGTA
Source organism: Myrmecobius fasciatus (assembly GCA_023553655.1). NCBI lineage: Eukaryota > Metazoa > Chordata > Mammalia > Dasyuromorphia > Myrmecobiidae > Myrmecobius > Myrmecobius fasciatus. Next base: position 220,115 of record JAJPUD010001474.1, on the reverse strand, counting down.
GAGTGTAAAATAAAATGAACTCAATATCTAGTTCAATGTTAGTAAAGATTAAAGAACTGCTATAAAAGATGAATTTTCCTTATTAAGAAGTTTGTTCTTTTCCCCATAGGTATGTTTCTAGCTGAAATGATAGAAAAATATTTCGTGTCCCCTACTCTGTTTCGAGTGATCCGTCTTGCCAGGATTGGACGAATCCTTCGTCTCATCAAAGGAGCAAAGGGGATCCGCACACTGCTCTTTGCTTTGATGATGTCCCTCCCTGCTCTGTTTAACATCGGGCTCCTGCTCTTCCTGGTCATGTTTATCTACGCTATCTTTGGAATGTCCAACTTTGCCTATGTTAAGAAAGAATATGGAATCGATGATATGTTCAATTTTGAAACCTTTGGCAACAGCATGATCTGCCTCTTCCAGATTACCACGTCTGCTGGTTGGGATGGGTTGCTTGCACCCATTCTTAACAGCGGACCACCAGACTGTGACCCAGACACAATTCACCCTGGAAGCTCAGTCAAAGGAGATTGTGGCAACCCCTCAGTGGGGATTTTCTTTTTTGTCAGTTATATCATCATCTCATTCCTGGTGGTTGTGAACATGTACATTGCTGTAATCCTGGAGAATTTCAGTGTTGCCACTGAAGAGAGTGCAGAGCCATTGAGTGAGGATGACTTTGAGATGTTCTATGAGGTTTGGGAGAAGTTTGATCCTGATGCTACCCAGTTCATAGAATACAGTAAACTCTCTGATTTTGCAGCTGCCCTGGATCCACCTCTTCTTATAGCAAAACCAAACAAAGTCCAACTCATAGCCATGGATCTGCCCATGGTAAGTGGGGACAGAATTCACTGTCTTGACATCTTATTTGCTTTCACAAAGCGTGTTTTGGGTGAGAGTGGGGAGATGGATGCTCTCAGAATACAAATGGAAGATCGGTTTATGGCATCTAATCCTTCCAAAGTCTCCTATGAGCCAATTACAACTACTTTGAAACGGAAACAAGAGGAGGTTTCTGCTGCTATCATTCAACGAAATTTCAAATGCTATCTTTTTAGACAAAGGCTTAAAAAGGTACCAAATGACTATAATAATGATAATGGTAAAGGTAGGGTAGACTTACCTAGTAAAGAACATTTAATTATTGATAAACTAAATGGTAACACTACTCCAGAAAAAACAGATGAAAGTTCCTCTACAACCTCTCCACCTTCATATGATAGTGTAACAAAACCAGATAAAGAAAAGTTTGAAATGGACAGACTAGAAAATGGAAGTAAAGGGAAAGATGTCAGGGAAAATAAAAAGTAAAGAAACAAAGAACTCTCTTTGTGATCATTGTTTACAGCCTGTGAAGGTGATGTGTTTGTGTCAACTGGGCTCCTTTAGGAGATCTATGCCAAACTGACTGTTTATTTTTTCAAACATACCTAAGGTCAGTGCCTCTCACAAGACAAGTGACCCTCTCTATCACTGTAACTCTGTAAAACAGGGTAACAACACTGACAGGGGTTTTCTGTTCTCACTACCAATTGATACTGCTGAAAAGAAGAAACAAAATGGCTACTTAGTCTGTAGGGACCAGTTAAATTCTGCAAAGTGATCCATGTGATTACATAAACACCAAACAGTTTTAGTAAAGTAATTGTATTCACTGTATTTCAAATGCAACATTTGCCATTTTTTAAAACAAAATTTGACCTAGTTATTTTGTCATTTTCTTAATTCACAAGTTATTCACTACCCTTTGTGTCTCACATTTTAAAGTTTTAAGTTTAAAATTTTAGAAAAATGCTCTACAAGTCCCTCAATTATATAGACAGAAGTTATTTACTATCATGATAGTTACAATTCTAGCTTACACCCAGAGAGGAAAAGATACATAATATTGACAATATTTACAATCCTTCCATTTCTTAGATGGCCCTAAATCTGGGAGTGTTTTAGCTTGTTATGTGTATCCCATTCTAAACATTTTTATGTGCCTGTAAAGTCTCCTCTAATTTTTTAATGGATTATTTTTACAAAAATAATTCTGTTTCAGCAAGTGCAAATTTCCTTCCAAGGATCAAAATCCTATATTTGTTTTTGGTTGAATGTTACTTTCTAGAAAGCAGATGAAGGAATCTGCTTCAGCAAAGTAACAGACAAAACATATCACATGAGAATAGTTGTTCCACATTCTCCTGCAGTATTGCTTAGCCATCTTCTACTCTCAACAAAGCTGACATTTTTGTCAATGAAACAGCCTCTGTTATGTAAATAGTTATTTTAGCCTGTGGTGCATGTTTGAACAATTATATATGGCCAGATAAATAACTTTTATGAATCAAATATGTACCACAGTATGTGTATTTTTTTTTGCAAGCGTGCAGCAACAAATATGATGTATCCTGTACCATTCATTATACATAGTTGGGAAGCTCTCACTAACGCATGTTAATATTGCCTGTGCTGCTGCTATAGCTTCTTACTCCTTCCATTCTTCATGTCTATTCTAGAAAGCCATATGTTGGTGGTAAAGTGAAAACAAATACTCAACCAGACCTCTGTCTGCTATGTCATGAGTAATAGTTTACAGTCCTTTAACAGCTTCTTTAGTTTTGCTTTTCAAATTTAAGTGACTATCATATGGTATTTATCAAGATTTTAAGAAAAGACCTTGCAGATTGCCTATTATGCTTAAAAAACATTTACTTCTTTTTTTTGTTTTAAAATATGTTTAAATATAAATATTGTAAAATATTGTTTTATTTGTCAACATTCTGTACATAAGAAAATTATTTTCAGGTTGGTGTCATGGCAAGTTTATTTTACTTTATGCTTTCACTTTTTAAAAAAAATTTAATAACTATAGACATTTGAATCTATAATACTTTTCAATGAAGAACTTCTCAAAAATAAAAGTAAGAGAAAGGGTATTTGAGGGTTCCTTTGTTTTGATACAATATTTCTAATTATTTCACAATGCAAAGTGCATTGTTAGAAAAAAAGACCAGTTCATTTATTTCTAACTATACTCATTATCCATTTTCATAATCATCTTATCTCTCTCAGTATTTATTTACACAGAGAATTCTTATTTTCTTTAATTTATGCTGCTCTAGACTTGTTGCAGAAATTATGTGAGATCCACGCTCTTGATTCACAAAAGCAAAGTAGCAAAATTGTATAATTACCCAACGTAAAACAATTTGCTTTTCTTACATAAGCAAAATTTTAATGTAGAATCCTTTTATAAAGCTATTGACTTGTAGTAAGTGTATTGGTGACTTGCATGCAAGAAATTGCTATTCCCTTTAAGAATGGTGAGATACATTATTATTGAGCCAAAAGAATAAATATTTCAATTTTTATTATATTTAATTTCTTGGCCTCTTTTATTGTTGAAATTTAAAAAGATGGGTTGGGATTAATAAGGGAATTTTGTATTGCTTCTCATAGCTAAAGTATAAAAATTCATGTTAATTTTTACAAGAATACATAGTACATGATTTCAAGAGGAAGGAAAAAACTCAGTGTTTTTGGTTTTTGGTTTTTGGTTTTTTTGGTAAGAGGTTATATGCAGTAGATTCCCTGTTTTATTTATGAAATCCTCAAATAATAAATCCCAAAATTGTTATCTATTATATAATATTTAGTAACAGTACTTTCAGGTTATGCTTATCATATCCTAGTAACTATTATCCTGGTGCCCAGAATTCTGATCCCAATTCTTTTCAAAGTAATTAAGCCCTTTCTCTGACTTTTTATTAAAATGTAATTTTGTTGTTGACTTCTATGAATTTCCACATATGATGTACTATGTACTAATGATTTACTGAGGGATGTTAAATTTCCTTTAGCCAATCACATAATTTAATATTTATAATCAGATAATTTTAGAGCTAGACATTATAAGATCTACTCTCTTTTCTCATTTTATAAATGACACAATAACAACTGGAAACCAGAAATAGCTTTAGTATTCTTCCCAAAAATCACAGCAAATTAGAAGATAAGCCAGGACTAGAACTAGACATTCTGACTTGTAGTCTACAGATTTTTCTACTAGCTGCTATCTAATTTAAATCCATGCTTGTGAGGGTCCCTGGAAAAATCTCCAGTTGCCAAGTGTATATTTTTAAATGTGGCATAATTTAAAATAGAAAATATACTAAAATTACCCCCAAAATTTGTGGTTAAGTGATACATGATGATTGATGAAACTCTATTGGCTTCATCTGCTTCAGGCTTTTTGTTCATCAGAGCAGATGAACAAACATCATGGAGAAGCTACAAAATGCTTTGCAGCTTCCTGGTGAGCTTGTTCATTACATATAATATCATTAATCAACTAATGCATTAATCATCTGTATTTCAACTGAATAATATATTTCAAATACTTAAAATTTCTATAATTTCATTAGTGTATTTCCATCAATGATCCAGATTGAACTGAATAGATAATTTTCAAGAGTTGTTGTGACCAAAAATCACACTATTTTATAGCCAGCCTGGTGATGAAACTATTCTACTAGTCCCTCAGATTCAGCTCAAAAGCCCTCCCAGACTGGTAGGCCCTGGATGATTTACTGACATCACTTCTGAGAATGCAACTAATTTCTTTGATACAATAGAGAATCAAAACAGGATGCTAGTGGGGAATAACTGCACTGCTTCCCACCCGGAATGTGAAGTGATTTGGAATAACTTTTAATGGGAAAAATGTCCAAAGTTCTTTACAATCAAAGGGTATAATTACTCAACTTGTACAAAGTTCAAGCATCACAATGCCTATAAGTCAAATGGAATAAGTATAATTATTCACACACTATAGATGAATTTTAAACTGAGAGGTTACATATTATTTGACCTATGGTCTTGTGACTATTCAGTCATATCTTAAACACTATAACATTCATAGGGTTTTCTTGGCAAAAATACTGGAGTGGTTTACCATTTCCTTCTTCTGTGGATGAGGCAAACAGAGATTAGGTGATATGCCCAGGGTTATATAGTTCGTAAGAGGCTGATGCTTTCATCATTCCTGGTCTTCCTGACTCCAGGCACAGTGCTCTAGTCACCAACTTACCCAGTTGTCTTTCACCCATGGTCCCACATGGAATGTGAACCTTAGACTAAGTTTCCTGGTCTGCTTAGCTTTTCACTCCTCTATATACCTCTTCCCAAAATATGGACTTGAACATGATATAGAAGCCAACAGCATCTTATCAGTCTTTTAAAATCACTTCCCCAAAGAATAAGAGAAATTATTGGAGTCTCTCTTTCTATATAGACACACTATGTATATATATATAGATGCATATAGATATATAGATATATATGTATATATCTGCATATATATAGTGTATGTGTTTCTCATGTTTCTCAAAGGAATTTCAGAATACTTAATTGAGTTAGCCTTAAGAATAAAAACATGGAAATCCAATGAAAGGAATTTGCATTTGCAAAACAATTCCAAATATGGAGCTCAATTCCTAATCCTTAACTGGGTTAAAAATAAATCATTTTTATTATCTAGTAGGACCAGGAAATAGGAATTTTAATTGTTTAATATTATGGGTGTGAGTTTTAAGATTTCTCAAAAAGTCAGATAGCTAGGTGATACAGTGAAGAGAGCAGCATCCCTGGAGTCAGGAGAACACTTACTAGCTCTATGATTTAGGTAAATCATTTAATCCTGTTTTCCCTTCCCACTACCAAAAAAAAATCCCCAAAGTTAAAATATATTAAAGTGTACTTAAAACTATTCTGAATATGTTCAGTCTCCCTTTGATCACTAAGAAAGTATTTTGAGAACTTGCAGTATCCTTGGTTCAGAATTTTGAACACTGAATACCTTTCAAGACAGAGTTCTACTTAACAGATAGAGTTTATATTTCAAAGCTATCATATCTCAAGACAGAAGACACAGATTGCTACTTTACGGTTGCTGTATAAACATAAACTATTCTTATAAAGAGAGCAACATGAAAATTTAGAAAAAAAATTAAATCCTTGTATTTGATAAAGTAGTTGGTGCTATAGATTTAAATATAAATTATAGTCAACTAATTTCATGTGACTTGTAATTACACAGATTCAACTGTATTTTCAATCAAATACTGACCTCCAAAACATAATTATATATCCCCTCTCTGTGAGAGGAATTGAAAGAAGTAGTGATTGGAATCAAAGTATCTTGAGTTCAGATTCTGGCTCAGCTATTCAGTACATCTGGAACTTTGGACAGAGCCACTGACTTTTCTACGTTTCAGTTGTGACTTCTGGAAAAAATTTTTTTTAATGAATTAAATGATTTATAAATTCCACTTAAATCCATAAACCTATGATATTCCATTGCTTAGTTTACCACACTAGGGTTGATGCTATCCTGACACAAGCATTTTAAAGATATTTTGCGATTATTCATCCTTGAAAGTTTTCATCTTGGATATAGCATTAACAAGAACTTCATAACTTAAACATTCCCAAGCATCACAAGGGTAGAAAATTTATGGTGTATTTGAAAACAGTGGACTGGGAATTAGGAAAGCAGAAAAAGAGGCCTGTCTCTAATGGGTAATATGAACTGAAGTAAATTATTCAGTTTTTTCTGGCTTGGCTTGTTTCATCATTTATAAAATAAACATATTGAGTTAGATAATATACAACTTCTTTCAAGTGCTAACATTTTATGATTTCTCATGCAAATGAATTGACTCCATTTTTTCCTTAGGTTTAAATGAGTTACCCAGGGTCATACAGGAAAGATGTACTAAGTACCTGAGGCTGAATCTGAACTCAGGTCCTCCTAACTTTAGGGTTGCTGCTCTGTTTACTGAGCCATCCAGCTGTGCTCTCACACAATTCTAATCCATTATTTAACAAAGAAGTTAAGCTTACTGTTATTATCCATTGCATTAATAATTGCAAAAGAACAAAAAACAGACATTTGTGAACCTTATGATACTGTCTTTAAAATTCCTTTCCTCCTACAGAAAAGAGCAGTAACACCTAAATTTGGAGTAACCTTAGAGTAATTTTAATAAACACTAAATTTAGTAAACAACTAAACTTGGACACCATACTCTTTATTATCACCAACCTGACATAGCAGCAAATTAAATCTGTGAAACTTAAATCCTTTTCAAAAGGGAAAAAAAACAGGTCAGAAGGCTCTTCCATCTCATCCCCCTTTACTGATGAGATATTACTAATTTATCATTTCTAGATTTATATTAGCTGCTGCTGAGGCAAAAGTAGAATCAATGAAGAATAATGTGAAATGTGAAAATACCAAATGTCATATGGCTGTGATGAGCAATTAATGTCTGTTTCTTTAAAAAAAAAATTTCATTGCACCAATTCTGTCAACAAAAGCTCATTTTATTTGGTTATATAAAGTTGAAAGAAGGCTGGAAGCATCAAAAACATAATCAGGGTTTAACTTTTGCATTCTATTGATATAACCATTGCTAACAAGCAAGACAATTTTTCCTTTTATATTTTACTTCATTTGTATATAATCATTAGATTTCAAGGCTTTTAAATTAACATGTATTTATTGCTTGCATTAAATTATAATAGTACAAGGTGAGAGTGTTATTTAAAATGTTATTTCATTTTTAGAACTTTCTAAAGGGAAAAAAAGATCTACTACTTATTAATTTAGCCACTGTTGGACATCAGAGACATCCTGCTGATGGAATCCTTAGCAAAAAGTGAATTAACTGTGAAGGGAGAGCTTGCTAGGAAAGAAAAGCAGGCTATTAACCTTTTTTAAAAATCCATTTATCCAGTATAGCCCAATTTGTCAAATTCTCCAAACAAAAGCATGTGAATTACTTAAGTAGGTAAAATGTTCAAACTGTGACAACAATTTATTCTAAGCATAAATAATATGAATATGTAGAAATTATGTTAAGAGGCATTATTATGTAATAAATAATATAGCCTTAGAATCAAGGACTAGAATCATGACACATACAAACTATGTGACCATAGCTATGTGGTAGAGTGTATAAAACACAGGAAGACCTGAGTTCAAATTCTTTCTCAGCTACCTACAACTTCTGTGATACCAATCAAATCACTTAATTGTCTGCCTTAGTTTTTTCATCTGTAAAATGCGAATAATAACTGAACTACCTCTCAGAGTTGTGTGAATCTAATAACATAATATTGGTAATGTGATTAGTACAGTGCCTGTACAAAGTAGGTTCCATATAAATACATATTGCTTTCCTTTTGGTACCTTACAGAACTCTTTAAAAACTATTTTTCTCAAGTGTTATACTTCTATGATCAAAAATTTTGAAATTTCTTTATAATTACATCTATTCATAAGTCCCACTCCTCTTAAATTTATTCATCAATCTCAACTTAAGCTTCAGTTCTTCCATTCCTCAGTACTTCCCTTAACCCCCAATTATTGCCTCTACTCCAGGTTCACTTTCTTTCTTTCCCAATCTTGGTCCTGTGTTTAGACAATATAGTACACTGTCCTCTATTGATCCCTGCTCTTGTTTATCCTTGTTTATGTGAACCATTAATCTTCTCCACTTGTACTTACATTTTGCTAATCTGTTTTAGATAAAGTCATGAAACTATTCCTAATGGGTCCAACATAAATTTCTTTTATTTAATCTCAAAAGAGTCTTCACTGAAGCAAGCAGCCATTTTATTCCTTCTCTAAATGATTCTCTACAACACTCCCCACAACCACTGTCAAAACTTCTTTTCAAGCTTCTGTTTTAACTGATCATCTCTTTGCATGGACAGTTCTTGTGCTTTAATCTTGCTAGAGCAGTTAACAGGCTTCCACCCATCCTTCCCTTCAAAGACTGCAGTGAACACCAGCATGGAAGGCTTCTGCTTTCCTACCCAACAGGCTTCCCTATGTAGGACAAAACATTCATGATTTTGAAAACTCATGAACATTTCACTACACGTCCTCAGACCATTGACAATTCAGAAACAAGCCCTACCTCCCTAATGTATCTATCTGAATTGTCAAAGACTAGGCTTTCATCACAACTAGGCTGATCTCAGTGGATCTTGTGTCACCATAATCTGAAACACTGAGAAGAAAAACAGAACAGCTTCAAGCAAATTATTTTCCAGCAGCTGAATTAAAGCTCCAAAGCAATTCCTCAGTAGGGCAATAGACAAGTCAAATTTAATGGACCCAGGGAATTTATTTTTAGAGGCCAACTCATGGGAATTCTAGGACAACCAAGCCAAAGAATGCTTTTATGATTTTATGACTGACACAGTTGGCTGCCTACTGCATAGACAGTGCCATACATGACTAATCAAATATATTCTTGCAGGAATTTCATACTACATAAGATACCACCTTAAAGACACATATGGATAGTCACTAGATCCTCTTCTACCTTTAAAAGGATTTTGCAACGTTTTTAAGTACTTATGGCCCAGTTTGTTTGATCCTTCTAGGACAAACTAGAATAAGCAGAAATACCGAGATCCTACCTTGCCTGATTTAGCAGTGTATTCAGACTGATTCTACTCTACATTTCTGACACTCAGGACTATTCCAGACTTAACTTGGTTTTTCCAAGTACCACGACCAACACTAGTCTTAATATCTCAGATTTCACCTCACTTACACATTCTAGAAAACCCAATCCTAATCCACAATATATAACAGGCCACTGCTGACTTGCTTGTTCGTGATTCATAAAGTAAAACTCTTAAGCCACTGGTTAACCTAGATTTAAAAACTTTAAAGATTCATCTAGTCTTGGGTCTGGATCAGAAGAAGCAAATGCCTATTCAATACTATGAAGAACAGAAAAGTGCATAAATGGATGGTTCCTAAGATTAAGAGGTTCTGGTTCTTCCACGCCTGATTAAGAAAGCACTACAAGCTCATCATTTCTAGGTGCCACACTGTATAAAAAGCTAGACCTAGAGTCGAGATCCTGAATTCAAATTCAAACTCAATCACTGTGTAAGCCCAGGCAAGTCAACCTGTTTTTGCTCCAGTTTTCTCAACTGTAAAATGGAGACAATAAAAGCATTACTTCCCAATATTGTTGTGAGGATCAAATGAGACAATATTTGAAAAGCACAGGACCTGGCATATAGTAAGTGCTACGTAAATGCTCATTCCATTCTCCTTCCCTTCAGTAGTTCACCTCCATTTTCCACAGTCAAGGATTTAGGTGTTAAACTTAACATTGCCTATACATTGCTTAAAACTATTGAGGTTTGAGAGGTATTATCTCACTCTCTATTTCTAAAAGAAAAACAAAACTGCAAACAAACCAGGCTAACCATCCCACCTCTCTTGGATCCCTTGATTCTTTGCAAACATGAGTGACCATTAAGTGTGAAACACTGCATATAACATGACGCTTTTAAGATCTGTTGATTAGCCTTTCTGGACTGCTCTTTTTCTTCTTATTCGTAATTTTTCAAAGTATTTTTTAACACTTTATTTAATAATGTATTTTGTTTTTACATTACAAACAATCCCAGATTTTACCCATGAGAGCTCTCTTGTAACAAAGTAAAGCAATTAAGCGAAATAATATAGTGAACTCATCTGAAAGGACATACAACCAACCAAATTTGTACCGTTCCCCAATCAATTTTAAAGTGTTTTTTAAAATGAACAGATAACTATTTTTTTCTCTCCTCAACTCCATTAAAAGAAAAAAATTCTTTGTAACAAATACCAATAGTCAAGCAAAACAAATTCCATCACTGGCTTCATAAAAATTTACAGATACATTTAGTGAGTGCTCTTGTGTTTGTACTTTCTCTCTCTTGCCTTTTCTTTCTCTGTTTCTTTGTCTTTCTGTCTCTGTCTCTATCTGTCTGTCTTTCTCTGTGTCTTTTTTTTCTGAACCCTAAATCCATCAACTCATTGTCAAGAGGTAAGTATTATGTTTCTCTATTGGCTCTCTGTAGTTATGGATGGTCATTGTATTGGTCACAATATAGTTCCTACTATATTCTTCAAATTTGTTTATCTTTACAATGCTGTATGTATATATATATATATATACACACATATATATATATATGTTTCTCTTGTTTCTGCACATTTTATTCTTTATTAGTTTATAAAAAAGTCTTCAAATTGTTCTTTTTTATAATATTGTTGTTACAGAATTAATGGTCCTCTTTTACTCAGTGGAGTCAGTACTACTTTCTTATTTCATTCCATGTCTCTTTGAAATTATCTATTTCCTCATTTTTTATATCACAATAGTTTTCCATCACATTCAAATATCAAAATTTATTTACTCATTCCTCAACAGATGGCATCCCTTTAGTTTCCTGTTGAAAAAAAATACTATTTTTTTGTATATATGTCCTTTTCTTCTTTTTTTTTAATCTCTTTTGGGTACAGGCCTGAAAATGGCATAGTTGAGTCAAAGAATCTTCATTGTTTAGCACTTTTTCTTGTCTAATTCCAAATTGCTTTCTAGAATTGTACTTATATATAAGTCCACCAACAAGTGCATAAATGTTTCTGTTTTTCTACAGGGTTTTATAATTCATATTTTTATTTTTTTTTTGGTTATCTTTGCCAATCTGATGGGTGTAAGGTGGAAGTCTTTGTTAAGAACTAAAGTTTTAAAACTTTTTTTGAAAGTCATAGACACCTTTGGAATTTTGGTGAAACTTATGGGTTCCTTCTTAGTATTTAGTTTATTGTCCAAATTCATAATTGCCTAGATGTTAAATTTGAGTTAGAGGTTAGTTCCAATGTAATTTTCATGTACTCCCATAAATCTACCCATGAGGATCTATACGCCCCTATGTTAAGAATTATTGTTAAAAAGAATGATATTCTGAGTGATCAGGGATAAAGTGAAAAATTTCATAACATAAAAGCAAAAATATCAATGAAACTTTAGATAATTGATTCCTTTATTCTGGGCAAGCAGATATATTTTTGAGTGCACATGGAACAAATGATTCAATAATTACAACAGAATATTTTCATTGTCCATGGGGCCATAATTCTGTCTTTTTAAAAGAAATGAGTAGGGAAATGAGGGCCTTTCATTATTAACTAGAGGCAGCTAGTGGATAGAACACAATTCTGAAAGTCATGAAAACTTGAGCTCAAAATCTCAGTCACTTAATCCATCTGCCTCAGTTTTCTTATCTGTAAAATGGGTGTACCAATAATAACACCAACAATCTCCCAGTGTTGTTATGAGGATAAAATGAGATATTTATCAACTTAGTTTTAAACGACAATGTCAGAAAAACTGCTTTGCCAACCTGGGAAAATCCCAATTTGAGTAGGAATATGCCACAATTTCCTTGGCTAGCACAAACTATGGATGAAACTATGCAAGCTGGAGACTATATTTAGGGGGAAAAGATGGATTCCCTTCTCAAAGTACAAAACACTTTGTAGACTTTCTAAGGCACTGTTACTTTTTTGTGACATAGTATAGAGAATGGAAAGCTGAGTTAGGACTTAGAACCTTGAGTTTTAAATATCACCTCTGACAAATAATGACTGTGTGAGCGTGATCAAATTTCTTAACCTTTGAGGGCCCCAAGTAACTAAGACAATAAATTGCAGATAATTTATTTATTGCAATTTGTGCTTTATTTATTTTATTTTCATTTTCAGTTGAAAATTCATTCCTTCTTGTTCCTTCTCCCCCACTAACTAAGAAGGCAAAACAAACAAACATGATACCTATTATACATGTAAAATCATCAAAAACATATGTCTATATTAGCTATGTTTTAAAAAAAAAAGAACAAAAAATATGCTTCAATCTATACTTTGTCTATTAGTTCTCTGGTGAGAGGGGAATTTTTCATCACGAATCCTTTGGAATTGTCATGTAGATTACTATTTATCAGAATCACTAAGTCTTTCACAATTGATTATCTTTACAATATTGCTACTACTAAGTAATTGTTCTGGTTCTGCCCATTTCATTTTGAATCAGTTCATATAAGTCTTCCCAGGGTTTTCTGAAATCAATCTTTTTATCATTTCTTATAGCTCAATAGTATCCCAAAACATCATATACCACAACTTGGTCAGCCTTTCTCTAATTAATGAATGAAGTCTCAATTTCCAGTTCTTTGCCACCACAAAAAAACTCCTACAAATATTTTTTTACATATAACTCCTTTTAAAAAATCTTTGAAGCATTAGAGGTGCTAGAAATATTGCTAAACCCAAATGTATGCAGTTTTATAACACTTTAATCTGCATTTCTCTTAATTACTAGTTATTTAGAGAATATTTCCATATTGACTGTTTTGATTTCTTCCTTTAAAAATTGTTCATATCCCTTGACCATTTATCAAATGGAGAACAGTTCTTACCTTTAAAAAAGCAGCTCAGTTTCATATACATTTGAGAAATGAGACCATTATCAGAAAAGCATGCTATAAATTTCCCCCAGATTCCTGGTTTTCTTCTAATTTTGTAGCAGTGGCTTTATTTCTGCAAAAGCTTTTTTATTTAATGTAATCAAAAGTATCCAGTTTACTGACTGATCCTCTCTAACATGATCATGAACTCTTCCTCTATAAATCTGAGAGATAATTTTTATCATGTTCCCCTAATTTACAATATCACTATTTTTAAATCATATACCAATTTTTAGCTTATCTTGGTATATAGTGAGATGTTGGTTTCTGCCTGCTTTTAAAAGCTAGACTAACTTTCCAATTTTCCCAGTATAAAAAAAATGAGTTCTTATTCTAGTAGATGGGATCTGGGGTATCAAACACTAGGTTATTGTGCTCATTTGTTTCAGTATATTATGTATCTAATCAATTTTATTGACTAAAATCTATATCTTATCCAGGATCAAATTGTTTCAATCTATAGCATAGTATTTAATATAGTATATATAGCATAGAGTATAGAACACTTTGTAGTATAGTCTGAAAACTTGCTGCTAGATTCCTTGCCTTAATTTTTTAATTATCTTGATATTTTTAACTTTTGTTCCTACAGATTGTGTTATTTTCTAGATCTAAAAAAGTAAATCTTTAGTAGTTTCATTGGAATAGAACTGAATAAATTAATTTAGGTAATATTTTTATTATTTTGGCTCAGCCTACCCATGAGCTATTAATATTTCTCCTATTATTTCAATCTGTCTTCAACTGTTCAGAGTGTTTTATAATTATATCCATATAGTTCCTGTTTGTATCTTGGCAGGTAGAGTCATGTGTTTTATGCCCTCCACAGTTATTTTATTTTAAATAAGTTTTATTGATATCTTCTGTTTCTTGCATCACTAAAGGACCTCAGGTATTCCTCCACCCACACCCTCTTTAAGAATTGCCCTCTTATGACAGATAATATTTTTTTAGAGAGGGGAAAAAAAAAGCCAGCACAATGGATCAATACACTGAAAAACTCTGAATACATATGCAATATGTAAGACCTACAAACCTCCCTCTTCTAGAACAAGTAAGTTGGGGTATATTTTCATATCTTTTGATTCAAGTCCCAATTGAGCTTTATAATTTTGTTACATTTGCTTTTGATTTTTTTCTTTTCATAGACATTGTTTTCTTGGCTCTGCTCATTTCACTCTGCATCAATCTATACAGATCTTTCCAAACTACTCTGTATTCATCATACACATCATTTCTTATAATATAGTAATATTTCATTACATTCATGCAGCACAATTTCTTTTTTTTATTAATATTTTTATTTGCAAAACATATGCATGGGTAATTCCTAAACATTTACCCTTACAAAGCTTTCTGTTACAAATTTTTCCCCCCTACTCCCCACCCCTCCCCTAGATGGCAGGATATCCACTACATGATAATTATGTTAGAATACTTAAGAAATCGAATATATGTATAGTTATTGCATCATTTTTTGTGCCGAGAAATCATATCTACAAGAAAGAATAATCTGATAAAGGAAATACAATGCAAGCAAATCTCAGTAGAGAACATGAAAATGTTATGTTGTGGTCCACATTTCACATCCCTCTCTCTAGGTGTTTATGGCTCTCTTCACATAACAATTGGAACTGGTTTGAAGCATTTCATTGTTGAAGAGAGTGATGTCCATTAGAACTGATCCTCATATAGTATTGTTGTTGCCGTGAATAATGACCTCTTGGTTCTGCTCGTTTCACTCAGCATCAGTTCATGCAAGTCTCTCCAGGCTTCTCTGAAATCATCCTACTGGTCGTTTCTTACAGAACAATAATATTCCATAACATTCATATACCATAATTTATTCAGCCACTCTCCAATTGATAGGCATCCATTCAGTTTCCAGTTTCTAGCCACTACAAAAAGAGCATGCAGCACAATTTCTTTAGCCATTTCCCAATTGATAAGCATCTTCTTTGTTTCTAATTCTTGGCTATCACAAAAGGTGACATTATAAATATTTTGGAGTATTATAGGAGGCTTTTTTTCTTCTTGATGGCTTCCTTTTAGTATAAGCTCAAAAATGGAATCTCCAGTTCAAAGTTATGAACATTTTTGTCACTTTATTTGCATAATTCCAAACTGTTTTCCAAAATGATTGCATCATTTTACAGTTCCAAAATGCATTAGGTTCTTCAAACAATCCCTCCAAAATTAACTATTTTTCATTTTTGACAATTTGCAAGATCCAAGTTGACACTTCAGAGTTGTTTTGATTTGAATTTCTCTTGTTAGTGATTTGGAGTATTTTTTTTTCACATGGTAATGAATACTTTGTAGTTCTTTTGAGAATTGTTTGTTTCTATCCTTTGATTATTTGTCTGAGGAATGCTATATATATATATATATGTCTACATTCATATACACATATATTAATATATATACATATATTCTGTATCTCTTGGTTACCTTGGATACCAAACCCTTATCAGAGATTGATACAAAGATTTTTTCCCCTCATCCAACCACTTCCTTCCTTATCCTAGATGCCTTAATGTTATCTGAGTGGAAACTTTCCAGTTTCAAGTAATCAAAGTTTTCTATTCTTTATTTTGTAAATGCCTCTTGTTTGGTTAAGAAATATCTTACACATAGCTGTGAGAAGCATATGATCGGTTTCTTTTCTAAATCTTTTTATAGTATGATGTTTAACATTAAGGATATGTATTTAGAGTATATTGTGGTGTAAGGTGCTGTTGTAAAAGCCTAATTTCTGCCAGACTGCTTTCTAATTTTCTCAGTATCATATATCAAGTAAGAAGTTTTTCTTTAGATAACTTATGTTTTCTATTTTATCAAACACTGGATTACTCAGTTCTACTGTTTCTGAATCTCTCTTGTCTAGGAGGTTCTAAAGATCTATTTCTCTAGTCTTTAACCAAAGGAGATAGTTTTGATGACAAGTGCTTTATAATTTGAGGTCTGGAGGTGCTATTTCTCTTTGTCCTTACCTTTTTTCATCATTTTCCCTTGATATCTAGATTTCTGTTTTTTCATATTGAATTTTCTTTTATAAAGTAATCCATTCATTATTTGATTGTTACTAAATAAAAAATTCAAATTAAATTTGGTAATACTGTCATTTTTATTATGTTAACATTGCCTAGGCATAAATATTCCTTCAGTTATTTAGGTTGTTCATTTCTTTGAAGAATACTTTATACTTTAATCCCCAGATATTTTATTCATCTTATAGTTATCTGGAATGGGATTTCCCTTTCTATTATTGCCTTTTGTGTTTTGTTATTAATATGTAGAAATACTATTGATTTTTAAGGATCTAATTTACAGCTTGAAACTCTGCTGCAGCTATTGTTTCAAATAGTATTTTTATTGTTTCCTTGGGTGTTGTGGCCTGTCTTTTAAGAGCTCACCTTGTATGAGCCCTTTGATCTAAGAGGCAAGATGAATGAGGCAGGGGAACTCATAGGGTGTGAAAAGAGCTCCAGTTTATTATGCTGCACAGCCTTGTTGATATACAGTTTTGCAAGTGTGATCAGCGTGTGAACAGTAGGCAATCCCCAGTCACCATTCAGAGAAGCTTCTTGTGGGCTTTATGTATGCATGGTGTCTGCCAATGGGAGGAGAGCCAACCCAGCACGTCAGCAACCCACTCACAGGCTAGAGGCCCTGTCAAGGCATCCCTACTCATGAGCAACTATTAGCTGTGACTCTCAGGCTCAACCCATTCCCATGCTGTTCACCAGTGCTCCTTGTTCAACAAGAGCGTTTCTGCAACGTGCCAGAAAACCTATTGTGTACCACAAGTCAAGGTGGCCTCTGTACTCCCTCTCAGCAGGGTCCCATACCTTAGCACTTGGGGATTTTCCAAGTTCCTAAACACTTTAGAGAAACTTAAGTGTATAGTACCATTTGTGAATGCTAGAACACTCACATACATCAGAACTGGTGTGATGAAAATGATGAGGAAATTCTGAAGCTGATAAATGAAAAACTATAACTCCAAAGAATTTACCAGTGGGACAACTCATTGATTTCTAAGAAGATAATATTTAACTCAAATAAAAGCACAAGTGAAGACTAAAGAGAAAATGGATTCTTGGCTCAGAAAGAAGGCAGAACGGATTTAGTTTTACACTAACAGCAATAATCCAAAGTGTTTCTACAATGCCCTGAAGACTATGCCAATGACCTCTGGTGTGTCTCATCTACTTAGTGAAGATGGAACTACACTACTCAGTGATAAAGCTATGATCCTGGAGATAAGCTGAACACTTCCATACAATACTTAACAAGCCATCATTAACCAGTCCTAAAGCTATTCACCATATGCCTCAGATTGAAATAAAACCCTTTCTAGCCTCGCTTTCAAATAAAGAAGAGATAAAATGCCACGAGTCTCCTCTTGTGTGGCAAAGCACCTGGTGCTGATTCCAACCCAGCAGAGATCTACAAGGCAGAGTGCCCACTGTTTATACAGAAGCCACATGAAATCTTCTGGGTTAAATGGCAAAAGAAAGTTATTCCCATGAGACCAAGGATGTCTATATTATTTATCTGCATAAAGAAAAAGGAAACATGTTGTATTGTGACAATCAGAGGAGTCTCTCAATCACTGCAAGCAGAATTCTTGCCAAAATCCTCCTTAATTAATTGATCCTTCAGTTGGAAGATTTTATATTATTGCTACTATTAGCATTTCCAGAACTAAAGCGAATAATAGGGGAAAGAATGAGAATTGGTTTTGTGCCCATATTCATTGGATAAAGTTCTAGTGAGAGTGTGGGCCACAGCACTGCATTTTCACTCTTTCTGTTATTTGCTTGCATTTTGTTTTCTTTCTCAGATTTTTTTTCCCCTTCTTGATCTGATTTTTCTTGTGCAGCAAGATAACTGTATAAATCTGTATACATATATTAGATTTAACATATATTTTAACATATTTAACATGTATCGGACTACCTGCCAAATAGAGGAGGAGGTGGGAAGAAGGAGGGGAAAATTTGGAACATAAGGTTTTGCAAGGGTCAGTGTTGAAAAATTACCTATGCATATGTTTTGTAAATTAAAAGCTTTAATAAAAAATTAAAAATTAAAAAAAGTTCTAATGAATCCTCATTGCATATGATGCTTTTGTTTTGGTTTTAGATAGATGGTTTTTATTATGTTAAAAATGTCTATCAATATACTTTGTAAGGGTTTAGCATAAAGTGTGATACTTTGTCAAAGACTTTTTCTGCACCTATTGAGATGATCCTGTATTTTGGAATGTTTTGATTTTTAATATAATTATGTTTTTTGTTTTCTTAATATTGAACCATTCTTGTATTCCTGGTTTAAATTCTGCTTGATCCTGAATTATTCACAGTAGACTGTTTCACAGGATTTTGTTTAAAATTTTTGAATTGGGGCAGCTAGGTGGCGCAGTGGATGGAGCACCAGCCCTGAAGTCAGGAAGACCTGAGTTCAAATGTGGTCTCAGACACTTAACATTCCCTAGCTGTGTGACCCTGGGCAAGTCACTTAACCTCAATTGTCTCAGTAAAAAAAATAAAATAGAAATAAAATTTTTGAATCAACATTCATTAATGATATTCTTTAGTTTTCTTTCTGTGTAAAACAGTACTAGCTTTTTATTATTAGCTTTCCCAAAAATAATTAGAAAAGCATACAAGATGGTGAAATGCCAATGATTATAAGATTTTTTTTTGTTTTTCATATTTTCCACACTCTTGTTTCCTCCATTAATGCAGAAAACCGAGAGTTGTATATTTAAAACATCACACTGAGGGACATAATCCTGTTCCACAGAATTCTTTGAGCAAATATGTTTACTCTATTAATTTTTACTGATTCTCGTAGTTACCTTTACTCAATTGACAAGTGTGTTTGTGTGTGTGTGTGTGTGTGTGTGTTTATGTGAGAGAGAGAAACAAAGAAAGAGATCTTCCTCATTCAGTTTGTTTTGTTTTATTTTTTATGAACAGACAGCAGTTGTTATTTATACATTCTGAAAGATCACCCTATGTTTCTTATTAAAGAATGTTTAAAACTAACCGCTTCATATAATCTAATAAAAAAATTTTGGTCCTTTGGGTTTCTAAATGTAAAAAGTTTCCAAAAATAACAATTCATTTTCTACTTGGTATTTCAATGACTTTTTTTTTCCTAATTTAACAACCAGAAGAATTTAGGAAATACCATAATATATGATTGTGAAAGAATGAAAAACTAGCCTATGAAAAAAATGGATTGAACCTTGAAAAGAAAGTTTCCTTCTGCAGAAAGCATACTGGAAGTCAAAGAAACTCAAGGAAATGAAATGTGAATATCAAATGCAAATAAAATATTAATGACTACATATGTGCATATGTATATATACACACACACATAATATACTTCTCTCTTAATATGTCTTTTAATAGCTACACACATAATCTAAAGCTTTTATGGAATGAAAATACACCTACCCAAAACAATAATAATATTGAAACAAAGAAAAATTTTCACTTTTTTTAGGGTCATTTTCTATATCCAGAAGGGAAAAATGAGTTGTTTACCATTGTAGATTAAATAAATAAAATATGCTGCCAAGCTATTATCAATGAAAAATATGGATAACTAGTCATTGTTCAAAAATGCATTTCTCTTTTAATTTCTTTATTCTTGATCCTTTCACATTCCTTTTATTGTTTTGTATACATGATACCACTTATTCATCATTTTAGCTTTCTGAAACTGGTAAGCATTTAAATTAAAAATCGTCAATTCTGTTTCTGAAATTAATTTTTGCCTTAATTTTCTCTTTATTGCAGTGACTTTCATTATAGAGCTAAATTTAAAATGTTACTACAAATGTTGTCTTAATATAACCTACTATAAAACTTTACCTTTGTCTTGTGCCCCGAGCACATCTATCTCATATATCTCTATCTATCTCTATATTAACTAACAAGTTAATTTCCCATTAGCCTAGTGCAAATCTACAGTCAATACTACACCAGAGCCACAGAACACAAGATAAAAATCAATATGAAATTATATTGTTAGAGAAGAAAAAGCTGAGAAGGTATTGGATAGGTCTTATTCCTCCAATTGCCTTAGCTTCGCTTTACAACCACTTTAAATGCTTTCTCATTTCTTCATCATTTCAATATAAATAAGATAAACCACCAAAAAATTAATCATGAAGTACAACTCGATACACTTAAACAATAATTAAACAAATTTATTTCACTTTCATTACTTTAGTAAAAAAAATGCAACTAGCATTTATTACACTAATGGAGGCCATTTATAGATAACTAAAATTGGTATTATCCAATTCTTCCTAGAGATGGCTCAAAAGTAATTCTAAACTAAAATTTTTAATTTTTAGAATGTGTTCTTCATACAAGTGTATATGCCCGAATTTTATTTATCACATATTGTGGTCCTCTGACCACAGAGCTTTTTCTAACTGAAGAATAATTTTCCTTTCACATTTTTCTTGAGAGTAAGGGAAAACTTTACAGATAGATCATCAAAAAGTGTAATTTATGGGAAATTAATGAATCAACTAGATTTACAACTGCTTGTTGTAAATTAATAGTGACAACGGTAATAAAGTACTTTGTAAATTCTAGGAGAAGCAGTCATTAAAGCAAGCCAGTTCTTAGGCATTCCAAAGAAACCAACCATTTTTTTCTAGTGCCCTCCTATCAAGGGGTCTCATTTAGAAATGCTAAGAGACACCTGTGAAGGCTTCAAAAGTAGGTATTGAATTCTCTTTGTAATGTTCCTATAGCCTTTAATTGAGTAAATAAATCAAAGGCTGGGAATAATGTTCACATGTCTGGCTTTTATTAATTGAAAGGTTCCTATATTTTTAATCAGAGGTTCTTAACCATTTTTTTGTGTCATGAACTCCTTGCCTTCTCAGTCTGCTAAAAACTAAAAAAAAAAAAATGATGTTTTTAAATGTATAAAATAAAATACATAGTATTACCAAGAAAATCAGATATATTGAAATATATAAAAATATATTAAAGAAAACAAGTCTGTTGACTTGTTGAGAACTCTTACTGTATGTATACATCATTTCATTGTATTTAAAAATAAGGCTAATACAGCTTCATATTCATTTTCAAAAGTTTCACAGGCATTATCTTATTTGAACCTTATACTAGCTCTGACATAGAAGCAGAGTTGGTAGCCTTAACTCATTTTAAAGATGAGAAATTTGCAGAATGGTACAATTGGAACAACACTGGTTTCAGCATAAGAGAAAATTTAAAAAAAATCAAAATCAGAGAAAAATTGACTGCCACTCAATATTTTTTTCTACTTTAAACAAGTTATTTTGTTACTGGGTCTCTTTCAGCTCTACATCTATGATCTTATAGAACTCTAAGAGATTTAATAACATGTCCAAAGTCACAGGAGTGTTAAATCCAAAAATGGAATTCAAATCTGGTTCTTCTGACTTTCAGTACAATGATCTTTCAGTTACTTGGTAATGCCTCAAAATACAGAATAAACTATCTAAAGTATACTTGGCATTAAAGAATCTTTTTTATGTTACCAGGATTATTTGTAAGTAGTCTTCCTATAATGCTAAAATAATCAAATGATTATTATTATATACATCATGTTAAGTAATTTTTGAGAAAAACACTACTTTCAGATTTTTTGATAAATTAGGGTACCCACCTCATTTTGAGCAAAAAAAAAGCTCCTGAAAAATTAAGTTTAAATCAAATTTTGTAGGTTACTTAATTTACTAATTGAGAATTCTAATAAAATAATTCTATGGTAAATCAATAAGCAATGATTCCCTCTGAAGCGCAAATTCAAATAAATATCTCCAAAATTTGTCAGTTTTCTAACTCAGATTTTCATAGATGAGGCAAAATTTTTTATATAGTTGCATTTTCCCTTCTTTCCAAAGAACAAAGTCTTTAAACATGTAACTTTTATTGGTGATGTGATGACTGAAATAAAAAAGAACAAACCCTCAGAAACAAAGAGACCTCAAAATATTCAATGATTCATTTGAGTAATTCTCCCAGGATGCAGCTTCCAGGAATCAGAAGAGTCTCTTAATTTAAAATGATCATGACTGTTTAACTC
The DNA here is from genome assembly GCA_023553655.1 of Myrmecobius fasciatus. NCBI lineage: Eukaryota > Metazoa > Chordata > Mammalia > Dasyuromorphia > Myrmecobiidae > Myrmecobius > Myrmecobius fasciatus. The sequence continues at coordinate 197,630 of JAJPUD010001474.1, read as the reverse complement.
CTGGCAAAGCTCTGGCAAGCCTAAAGGCTGCTAAAACAAAGGGAAGGATGAAATTATCAGCAGGTGACCAAACATGGGAAAGTCCCAGGGTGGGAGCATCAGTTTCTGACACAAAGCATTGTCTGGTGACTACTGGATAAAGGTCTGTGAAGGAAAAGCCCCTAGAAGGACAGACACAATTCATCAAATCACACAGAAAAGAGAAATGATGTGAAACCAGCTTCTGAAACTTGTCCCTTCCCCCAGCTTCCAGAAGCTCAGCTAGGAGCTGCCTCCCTGAGGACATATGGTAGTCATGGTGACAGGACATGGCCTCATGCCTCTGCCTTCCCTGGTACCAGAGACTGCAGGGTTTGCTAGGAAGTATGCTTGCCAACATAATGGTGTTTTCTTTCTGGCTGCCTGCCTTAAATTCTCAAAGACATGACTGAATACTTTGATAAAAAATTAAACACATCATCAAAATTATATTTTGGAAAATCAATAATTCCATTTTTCACCTTTTTAATTGTAAAATAAAGTGGAGCAACAAAATGCTTATTTATAAGTAGAACGATGTCCCCTAGAGTTCACTAAATGTAATTCTATTCTAACAAAATTCTATAGTTTTGCATAATAAAAAACTGAATAAACTGTCAATATGAATAGAGAAATATTTTTGTTATAAAACAAAATGCTATAGCTCTGCATAATAAAAAACTAAATAAACTGTCAATATGAATAGAGAAGTATCTTTGTTATGAGACTTATAGATGTTTCCAATCTAGGCCATTGAAGTTAATGAAATATTTCAAAAGGGTTTCAAAAAAGAAATAGTAATAGTAGAAAGTGAGATGATCAAGTATACACATACACATCTATCTATCAAACTGGACAAAAAACTGATGGGATAATACATTAATTCTTATAAAATATTTAATTCTTGAGCTTAAAAAAAGCTAAAAAAAATCTCACAACTGGCAAAGAAAATGAAAAAAACCCAACAATAATATTATTTCAGCCAGACTGGTATTTTCAATAACTTTATGGATTTTTTGATGTGTGCTTTGCAGCTTTATATATAATATGGTAACTTCATTATAAACAAGCAACCAGCAACACCCCCCTACTTTGGATAGAAAATCTGTGTTGACATTCTGTATTGAAGTTGCCATCCTGTATCCTGTGACAGGGGATATAGACAGGAAAGGAACTATGTAAATTAGCAAAATAAACTATAAAACAGTCCATACATTTACATCCTGCTATCTTATTTTATCAATGCATATTTCTTAACATGGGATAAAACTATATGTTCATTTGCATACAAAGTTAAAACAAAAACAAAAATACACCTTTTTAGAGAGCACCCACTCATGTCTTATCTATCAAAGACAATGCCCTACATTAACATTTTCAAAATGTTTCAGGTCTTATAGATGATAGATGTGTTCATATAGCATGTTTCATAACAATAAAAACATTCACAGAAGAAAAAAAAAACAAGAGAAGCAAATAGTTTGTGTTTCAGCAAAACAGCCCATATAAGCCTCTCATATTGTATTCCAACATTCTGGACATTAACATCATTTCCCCTCAATCTCATTTTTTCTAGCTCTCCCTGACAAAATATCAACAGACTAGAGCAAAAGGATACGGTTTGATATTCCAGTTGCCAATAGATTGCCTAGATTCTAAGGGTCAATGATCAAGGATTTCTTAGGATTCACTCAGAAACTGCAACAGCCATATTTAATCAAAACTCCTATAATTATTTTTTAAAAGTTTTGAAATGTTATTTGCTCCACAAGGTATTCCTTTGAATAAATTCTGAAAAATGACATGACACAGAAAACTTTCAGACCAGGATCAAACTGACAGTCATGTGCAAAACCAGTTAAATTAATTATCAAAATAAAGGCCTATGTTCTTAGCCTCTCTGGTTGTTTTTTTTGCTTCCTATTTTCAGGGGAAAGAATATCAGATAAGAGCTTTGAACTTGTGAGGTTTTCTTTTTTAAATATATTTTTACTGAGATTATTTTTTGATATCAATAATATTTTCTATTGATATACTCTTCATTCCCTCTTCCAGAGAACTATCCCATACAACAAATAGTATTTTTAAGACAAAAAAAAAAAAAAAAAAAAAAAAAAAATTTTATTAAAAAAAAAAAAAAAAAAAAAAAAAGGAAAAAATCAGTGCAACTGATCAATACGTTAAAGAAATCTGAAAATATTTGCAATGTACATTAGTGGACCACCTCCTACCCCTTCAAAGGAGTGTGGTGGAGCTGTCTTCTCAGAGTTCTTCTTTTATACCATTTCTTGTTCTATATAATTTTACAATATTCAATTTTGATTTTTTTGGTTGAATGTTCTTTCCATTTACATTTTTACAGTCAATGTATATGTTGTTTTCTTGTCTTTGCTTACTTCATTCTACATCTAGTAATAAAACTAATATTTATATAACTCTTATGTCCCAGACACTATACTAAGTGCTTTGTAAATATTATCTCATTTGATCCTCATAACCCTGAGATATAGGTACTATTAACATCCACATTATATAATGTCTTTCTTGACATTATATGTATAATTATCTGTATAGATAAGGAAACTGAAGGAAACAACGTTTGAAAGACTTGCCCAAGATCACTTATCTGAAGCCAGATTAAACTCAGGTCTTTCTGACTCAAAGATCAGCATGTATACTTCTCTGTAGTCATCACATTTGTCATTTTTTATAGAAAAGTAATATTCCATTACACTCATGTGACATAATTTATCTACTTTGTTTCCATTTCCTTGCTATCACAAAAAGTGCTGTTATAAATATTTTGATGCATATAGGAACTTTTTTTTTTTTAATCAATGCTTTCCTTGGGGAATAAACCCAGTTACATAGTTATTTTTTTCACTTGTCCTTTTTATTTTTAAAGTATTTTATTATTCTATTTTCCCCAATTACATGTAAAAACAATTTTCAAAATTTGCTTTTAAAATTTTGAATTCCAAATTTTCTTCTTCCATCTCCATCTCCCTCATTGAGAAGGTAAGCAATTTAATTAATACAGGTCACACATGTGGTCATGCAAAACATTTCCACGTTAGCCATGTTATAAAACAAAACACAGACAAAAATAAAAAAAAAAAAAACAACAAAAACAACAAAAAAAAAGTTTTGATCTGTATTCAGACTCCATTAGTTCTTTCTTTGGATATGGATAGCATTTTTCATCAAAGGTTCTTTAAAACTGTTTTGAATCATTGTATTACTGAGAATAATTCATAGTTGATCATCTTATAATATTACTATTTCTGTATAAAATTTTCTCCTGATTCTACTCATTTCACTTTGGAGCATGTTAAGTCTTTCCAGGTTTTTCTGAGAGCATCTAGCTTATCTTTTCTTACAGCAAAATAATATTTCATCACAATCAAATAGCATAACTTATTCAGTCATTACCCAACTGATGGGTATCCTCTCAATTTCCAATTCTTTGCCACAAGAATAGAGCTGCTATTAATATTTTTGTACATATAGGTCCTTATTTTATTTTTTTTTATCTCTTTTAGGATGCAAACCTTGTAGTGGTATTGCTAGGTCAAAGATATGTATGGTTGTATAGGCCTTTGGGCATAGTTACCAATTACTCCACATAAATTCAATTATTGTGTTGTTCTCAATTTCACCAACAGTGCATTAATGTCTCAATTTTCCCACATTACCTTCAGCATTTGTCATCTTTCTTTTCTATCCTATTAGCCAATCTAATAAATGTGAGGTAGTACCTCAGAATTGTTTTAATTTGCATTTCTTAGATTTAGAGCATTTTTTCATATGGCTATAAATAGCTTTGATTACTTCATCAGAAAAATGACTATTCATATATTTTATCATTCATCATTTTAGCAAATTTAATTCATTTTTCTAAATATTTGAGAGATGAGGCCTTTATTAGAGAAACTAGCTTCAAAATTTTTCTCAGTTATGATTACTAACTGTATTATTCTATTCTCTCTTTCCTTTCAAACTGTCCTACTTCAAAAGTGTTTTGCTTCTGACTACTTCCTCCTCCAATCTAACCTACCTTTATGAGTATCACCCTCCTTACATTTTCCCTATCCCCTCCCATTTGCCGGTAAGGTAAGATAGATTTCTATGCCCAATTGAGTGTGTATGTTATTCACTGTTTTAGCCAATTCTGTTGAGAGTGATTTTCAAGCATTCCCTGTCACCTCCTCTATGGAAATTGGCTATAATATTCCTAGGAGTTTTCATTTGGGGATCTCTTTCAGGAAGTGATTGGTGGATTCTTTCAATATCTATTTTACCTTCTGGTTTTAGAATATCAGAGTAGTTTTCCTCAATAGTTTCTTGGAAAATGACGCCTAAACTCTTCTTTTGACCATGGCTTTTTAGGAAGTCCAATAATTTAAAAATTATTTCTCCTAGATCTATTTTCAGGATCAGTTGTTTTTCTCAGATATTTCATATTGTATTCTTTTTTGTATTCTTTTGGTTTTGTTTGTTTATTTTAGTCTTTTTTATTTCGATGTCTAACAGAGTCATTCACTTCCATTTGCTCAATTCTAATTTTTTTTTTGCTTTTTGCTGAGGCAATTGGGGTTAAGTGACTTGCCCAGGGTCACACAGCTTTAATTCTAATTTTTAAGGAATTATTTTCTTCAGCTAGTTTTTGTACCTATTTTTCCATTTGGCCAAATTTATTTTTTAAGGAGTTCTCTTCTTCAATGAATTTTTGTGTCTCTTTTTCCCTTTGGCCAAATCTACTTTTTAAGGTGTTCTTCCATTCAATGTTTTACCTCTTTTACCATTTGGCCTCTTCAGTTTTTTAAGGTGTTATTTTCTTCACTATTTTTGTGCCTCCTTTACTAAGCTGTTTACTCTTTTTTTTTTTCATGATTTTCTTGAATTAGTCCCATTTCTCTTCCCAATTTTTCCACTATCTTCTTACTTGATTTTTAAAATCTGTTTTGAGTTCTTCCATGTTCTGAGACCAATCATATTTTTCTTGGAGGCTCTGAATATAAGAGTTTTGACTTTGTTATCTCCTGAGTATGTGTTTTGATCTTCCTTGCCACTAAAGTAACCTTCTGGAGTCAGAACTTTTTTTATTTTGCTTGCTCATTTTCCCAGCCTATTTCTCGACTTTTTAACTCTTTGCTAAAGTGGGGCTCTGTTTTCCGGGTGGAGGCTATACTGTCTCAAGCTATAGGAATTCTATGAAGTTGTTTTCAGTGAGACCCATAAGTTTACAGTTATTCTGAGGTGGTATGATCTAAGGAGAGGTGCATTTATTACTCTCCTACTTACTCTGTGTCTGTGAGTGACCACATGCACTTTTTTCTGTCCTACAATTTTAATGAGGGTCCCTTGCTCCGCTCAAGCTGCAGCTCTAAAGTGTTAATGCTCCTCCTCATTCTGGGACTGATACCTAGGACTGTGACCTGGATCCAAATATGGGCAAAGCAGCAGATCCATGCCCTTAGTAGCCTAGTAGATCCTTTACTGATCAACTATTCAACCCTCTTAGAAGCTAAGGGCTCTAAAAGTAGCTCCTGCTGCTACTGCTGCTGCTGCCGCTAATTCAGTGGTTCCCAAGGCTTCCTCCTGGTTTGCTTGAGCTCAGTGTGTGCTGGTGCAACCTATACTAGACTGTGTTCCATTTTCACCCCAACCTTTCTTGCCAACTTTCTAAGTGGCTTGGGGTGGAAAATTTTTCACCCCATACTTTTGTGAGTTCTACTGCTCCAGAATTTGTATTAGAACATTATTTAAAGGTGTTCAGAAAGGTTCTGGGAGGAGCTCAGGTAAGTCCCTGCATTTTCTCTGCCATCTTCCAATAATGGAGTTTTAAGAATAACAATTTTGAACATAGATTCAGAGATACTAGCCTGAGGAATAATGAATAAAACATTGGTAGAAGTATTCATCATCTTATGCCCAGCCTACTACAATAACTAGAATAATTATTACAAAAACTACTACTACAATAATAATAATATAATGATTACTACAACTGTTTTGTCTTCCTGCCACTTACTTTTCCCCACTCCATTTTCTGCTCAGCTGTCAAAGTAATATTCCTAAAATGGAGATCTGACTATGTCACAACTTCTTCCTCCCTTTCCAGTCTTCTCTTACTAACCTCCTGCTCTTACTTTGCTAGTAACTGGCCTCTTTGCTCCTCCCTCACACAAGGCACTCCATATGCAGACTCCAGGCATTTTCACTGTCTATTCTTCATGTTTTGGTGGCTGCTCCCCATGAACTACTTAACTCTGCTGGAGAAAGTCATAGACCCATCATTCTTAGATCCAAAGATACATTTAAAAATGTCATTATATCTTAATTGGTCATCATTGCTGAGTCTATTATTTTTCCTTGTACCACGAGCTCCTTCTTTTCCCCAATTGTATATACAGTAAATCCACTCAACTTAATACCCCATTCTATTCTCTCCTTTGAGCTTAAGAACTGATTCCCAGACCTGGAATGCATCCCTTTCTATTATCTCCTGGAACCCTCAAGATGTAGTTTTGGTAGACCTCCCCAAAGTCTTTCCTCATTCTCCAGTTAGTTATCTCTCTCTTTTGAAATGATTTTGTATTTACTTATCTATGGGCATGTTGTGTCTCTCCAGCAGAATTTAGAGTTACTGAGGGCAGTGACCATTTTTTAAAAAATTAATTTATTAACATTAAAAAAATTGAGTTCCAAATTTTCTTCCTCCCTTCAGACTCTCTACCACCAAGAAGGAAAACAGTATGATATAGATTATAAACACATAAAATTATGTAAAACATATCTCTTGGTTCTGCTCATTTCACTTTACATCAGTTCATAAAAGTCTTCCCATATATTTCTAAAACTATCACCCTTGTTATTTCTTATAGCACAAGAATATTCCATCACAATCATATATCACAAGTTGAACAATCATTCCCCAATTGATGTCATCCCCTCAATTTCCCTCTGTGCCAACGTGGAAAAAGTTACTCTGAATATTTTGTACATATATGTCTTTTACATTTTAATTTTATCTCTTTGGTTTACAGATATAGTAATAGTATTGCTGGGCCAAAGAATATGCATAGTTTTAAGACTCTTTTGGCATAATTTCAAATTCTTCTCCAGCATGACCAGACCAGTTTACAATTACATTAACAGTTCATTAGCATCCCTGTTCCCATATTTCCTGTTATTTCTGACAGGTGTGAGGTAGCACCTCAATTGTTTTAATTTATATTGCTCTAATTTATAGTGATTTAGAGCATTTTTTCATGACCATAAATAGTTTTGATTTGTTCTTCTGAAAACTGTTCCTATCCCAACTAGTTCATATCCTGACCAGCTAAAAGCTATTTCTATTTTTTGACCATTTATCAGTTGGGGAATGGTTATCTGTATAAATTTGACTAAATACTCACATATTTGAGAAATGAAACTTTTAGCAGAAAACGTCAATTTTTTTGAGATTATTGTGTTTTCTATGGTACCTTTCAGCTAAATGTAGTTCCTCTGATATCTCTTCCACTTAGGTCTATTTTTTACTTTTGTTTTGTCTAAGATTCTGATCACTATTTCTGCTTTTTTTTAATTTTTTTTTTTTGCTTCAGAAGAAGCATAATATATTCTTTTCTAGTCCCTCATTTTAACTTTGTGTGTGTATGTGTGTGTGTATGTCCGTGCGCGTTTCAAGCATATTTATCTTAAACAAATATATTTTGGGATCTAGTTTCTAATCCAGTCTGTCTCCCTTAATCTGACTTCTTTATTACTTTCCCTTTTTTGTCCTCTATTTCTCTTTTGGGTAAGATAGATTTTAATACCCAGCTCTGTGTGTGTGTGTGTGTGTGTGTGTGTTCCTTCCTTGAACCACTTTAGATAAGAGTGAGGTTCAAGTGTTGCCCGCCCAACATTCTCCCCATCCTTATTTTTCCCCTCCATTATAAATGCTCCTTTTTGAATGCCCCCTTTTGTTTTGTTTGACTGTGCTCTTTCAACTGAGTTAATTATTTCTTGCTTTATCAAGAGGGAGGAAAAGGGAAGTAGAAAAGAGAGAAGATAGATCCTCATTTGATAATAAAATAAAATTTAATAAAGAAGAAACCTATCAATAATAGCCAATAAATGGAAATATATAAGTATAGAATGGAAAGGGCAGAAATAAGAATAAGCAAGAATAAATGAAAATGAAACTTCTTAGAGAAGAGAACTACCAAGACATAATACTTAAGCTAAGAGGCTGGAGAAAAGGAAGGATAAAGGATTTTGAACCACATGCCTGCTGGACAGGGAAAGGCAAAAGAAGATTGGGAAAGGGAAAAGGAATAGAGAAAGGAAGAGGCTAAATAGAAATTTAACAAATATAAAGTCAACAATCAAAATAAGAAACAAAGATCATTTTTTTTCTTTTTTTTTGTTGAGGCAGTTGGGGTTAAGTGACTCGCCCAGGGTCACACAGCTAGGGAATGTTAAGTGTCTGAGATCAGATTTGAACTCAGGTCCTCCTAACTTCAAGGCTGGTGCTTTATCCACTGCGCCACCTAGCTGGCCAGAAACAAATATCATTAACATTCCATAAAATGAACTCTCAAAGAAAAAAAGCTGCCTTGGTGCATGAATTTTATTAAATATTTCAAGAGCAGTTACTACCTATCTGAGCAAGAAATGAATGAACTCAAGTTATAGCTACTAAATAAAGAGAAGTAAATAAACATAAGATACATTGAGCAGGTAGAATGTACAAAATACAAACCTGGATGATGGGAAGAATGGTGGTATCTCAATAGATGCAAGATATTTGGGATAGGTTGGGAGAAAGAAATTCCATTTTGAATGTTAAATTTTAGAAGTCTATGCCATATACAGGTAGAGATGTCCAGCAAGAAATTGGAGAAATAGGAGTTGCACTCTGAAAAGAGACATAAGTTAGATATATAGTCTTGGGTAATAAAATTCATTGAATTTTGTCTTCAATACACTTAGAATATTATATTTAGTTTTGGACACCAGATTTCCTAAGCTGATAAAAACACAGGTTTGCACTGAAAGAAAAACAATACTTAGAATAATGTTTTGCATATTGTAGATGTTTAATGAATGTTGATTTGTTATTTGTTGATATTGAAAGATGGATATATTTCACTTGGACAATGGAAATCCCAGTAGAAATATGGCAGCTATTATTTGAAAGACTGTCATATGTTGAAAAGGAAATGATTTGTTCTATTTGGTCTCAGAAGACAGAACTAGTACCAATGAAACTAGAGATTATGTGGGAAGGGAAAACAGTTGGGGGATGTGATTCACTTCCTAATGACTTCTAAATTAAATTTGGTAAACAACTTACTCTTCAGTTTTTTGATAGTGCTTCAAGTAATCTGAAACAAAACAAAATAAATCATTTCTTTGAAATTCATAATATGCATTTTCTAAAATAAAACATCTTTCAAAGAAGCAAAGATTGGAGCAGCTTGGTTGTGCAGTGGATAGAGCACCTATTCTGGAGTCAGGAGAACCTGAGTTCAAAGATTGCCTCAAACATTTAACATTTACTATCAGTTTGACACTGGGCAAGCCACTTAACCCCAAATGCCTCATCAAAATGATTTTAAAAAGGAATAGGGATTGTACAAACCGGATATAAATACCCCCAGATCTATATGTAATTGAGATGATCTTTATAAACAGTGGTAAAAATTATATAGTTGATATAATAGTTGATGTAATATAGTGAAAGATATAATCTATCAATTAGATAGATAGATAGATAGATAGAGATAATCTTTATCACTTTGAATATAAATAGGTAGGTAGATATTTGCTGAAGAAAAACTGATTAACTTAAGTTTCCTGATATAGATCATAAACTCTTTGAAAGAAAAGACTGTCTTACTTTCATTTTCCTAACCCTATTGCCTAATATAATACATTGCTTAATAGATAGTGAATTAAATTGAGTTGATTGAAATCTATCTTATTTGAATTAATACACACAATGTATATCTGAGATCACTGCTTCAATCAAATCAAAGACTTCTTTTTATCCTTTAAACAATAGCCTCAACAATTCTCAATTTCAGAGGTTTATAAAATAAGTTAAAGGAATATATTCATTAGAAATTAATTCATTCTATGAAAGGATAATATCTTTTTTTTAAATGATGAAATTAAGAGGTGAGAGGAATGTACTAGGGGAAAGAGAAAGGGAGAAATGGAATTGTGAAAATTATCTGCCATTAAAAATAAAGAGTCAAGAAAAAGCTTTTACAGTGAAAGGGGGTGGGTGAGGAGAGAGGGAGTGAGTGAACCTTACTCTCATCAGAATTGGGTCAAATAGGAAATAACATACATACTCAATAGAGGTATAGAAATCTATTTTACCCTGAAGGAAAATAAGAGCGGAAAGGGAGAGTGATAAAAGAGAGGGCATTTTGGGGGAGGGAGTGGTCAGTAGCAAAACACTTTTGAGGAAGGACAGAGTAAAAGGAGAAAGAGAATAAATGAGGGGAAATACCATTAGTAATAATAATTGCAAAAAATATTTTGAAGGAAATTTCTGATGGAATATTATTGTTCCCTGGGAAATGATAAGCAGGAAGCTTTCAGGAAAAAAGTCTTCCATGAATAAAGTTAAATACAATGTATACAAAGTAATAACAATATTCTGGATGACCAGATGTAAATTACTTTGTTATTCTCAGTAGTACAATCACCACAACTATTCTGAAGGATTTAGGATGAGAAATCCTATCCATATCCAGAGAAGGAACTGATCATACAGATCAAACCATTCTATATTTCTCTCTCCATCTCTCTCTTTATTTTTAACTTAATTTTTCTTGAGGGTTTTTATTTTCATTAGGGTGGGAGATCTATGTTTTTTTTCCCCCACAACTTGACTTTATCAGAAATGTTTTATATAACTTAACGTGGTTTCTTAATTATGGGTGGGAATAAGGTAGAGACCCTAGAACTCAAAAATCTTAAAAAACAAATAAAAAAATGGTTTTGAATGTAACTGAGGAAAATATTAAATAAATAAAATTAAAATTAAAAACATAAAATAAACATGTTTACTGAATAAAAAAAAAGAAATTAATTCATTCTTTTTCATAGTTCTTAATTCCAACTTTCTCCTATAACAGTCAAGGGAAATGTCTTCCACTAGGATTCCTTTTACCTCTTCTAGTTGCTTTATCATCCCTTGACTTGTGTGTAGACTGGGAGAAGGGAAGCAGTTTTAATCCCCAGGAGTCAGCTCGAAATGACTAGTAGGAGACAGATACTCCCAAAGAGAGCAACTGGACTAAGTATTCCTAGCCTGTTGTGAAATAAGAGAAGACATGGTGCGGGGGAAAACAATCAAAGAGGGATATTTGAGCCAATTTCTTAGCTCCTTACCACATAGTAGAACAGATCATTCATGACATTAAATTGGTGAGGATGTGAAAGAAAACATAATGAGTATTATATGGAGGCTTATACTCGAAGAATTCTTTAATTGGTGAAAAATTGTTAAGAGTTGTTTGGAGTATTTTCATCCACCACTTTAGGCTGAGGTAGATTCAATAAGAGAAGTTACTAGGGTCACTTTCATTTCATTTAAGCAACATGTTCACTAAAATGGTATTCCCTTAAAAAGGAATTTCACTGCACTGCCTAGCTGTTGCCTCACCAGATGGCAGGCAGCCAGACTACTTTGAGTCCTTAAAATGCTAAATCAGGCCTACAGGGAAAGACAGATGGTGGTCAAGGTTTATCTCTCACCTTTCAGTCCAAGGCAAGCTAGGAATGGAATTCCCAAAGGGATAGCAAAAAGCTACTGCTCTAGGGTTCTCATAAGTACTTTTAATTTCACAGAAATTTTACTTTTTAACATCTGTTTGGCAATTATTACTGGGATAATGCATCAGTTCAGGCAATGAGGCAAATTTTTAAAAATGAAACATTACCATGGAAAGAGTACTTCATTTGGAGTCAGGAGATGGGTTCATTTTCTAGTTCTGATCCTTTATTACTAGTACAATCTTCAGTAAATTATTTTATCTCTTTGGCCTTTACTTTCTTCATCTGCAAGATGAGGGGTTCAACGTAAATTAATTCTAAGATTCAATCTAGTTCAAACCTATAAAACAGAATTTGGAGACAAATCTCGGCCAACAAAATTTGTTATTTCTTCAAACCTTATAATAGTCTGAGGATGCCTGTCTCATTTCTGACTCACCACTCATGAATCAGGTAAAGAATTGTGTTTTTTTTTTCCCTCCCTATTTACTCTTGAGCTTCACTATTAAAAGTGCCAGAGAAGAAAGCTGTCACTGAATTATACCACATTTCCATTACCCTGTTGACAGTACATACCTAGACAAAGTAGAAAAGCTTCTAAAGAACCTGCCAGATCAAGATGGCTTGGCCCTCTAGGCAGCAGCACACACAAACTCCATACCAAGCTAGAGGCCTATCAAGAAATAATCAAAATCATTCTGGTACAACCTGGTACAAACATCATATCCAGTTTCTTCAGCAGTTTCATTATTATGTTCCACCTGCTATCAAATGTTAAATTACAGTTGCTAAAAAGGAGATATAAACATACCCAATTACCTAATGCAGAGGTATATAGTTCAGTTCACTAGCAACTCCATGGGACTGAACTTCTGTAGAGGACAAATGAGCACATGATATCTAAGGCTGTGTGGATATAGCATTGTAGTATAGTGTACAAAGCCCCTTGCATATCTTATGTCATTTTAAAGGCAGCTTGATGCTAGATACTAAATCTAGAGATAGAGGGTTCAGGTTCAGATAGGAGGTCTTTTGCCTACTCACTGTGCAATTTCTCTAGGCTGCAGTTTTCAAACCTGCAAAATAAAGGAGTACATGATCTTTTTAGATTAGATATTAAGATTACAGACATTATTGCAAACATGAGTAAACTGAGGATCAGAGAAATTTAGTGACTTGCCCCTGGTGAAAGAACTAGTGAATCTTGGAGGCTTGAGTCAAATCCATGTCTTCTTTGATTCCTAAGATAAGCATCTTATGGATGCTTTATTCATATTGCCACTGCCATGGAAATTAGGTGATTACAAGAATTCTAAGTGGGGAAAAAAAAGAACACAAGTATCAATAACTTCCAGGAATACTGCGTAGTTCTAGGTTCCTGAGAAACAATAGCTAGCCTCCTGTGTAGAAACCAACCTATGTCAAAATATGTACAGGCTATCATAGGGTGAGACTAATAGTCAAGGAAACTACTAATACAAGCCAAAGAATGAAACCGCTCTCCATCCTTAATGTTTGGTCTGCATGAGAATAATAGGTCTTACAATTTATGGAGCAAACAGCAGCAAAAATAGCAATAGATCTATAAAAAAAGCAATCAGAAATCATTCAAAGTACAAATAAATACAGTATGGAAAACACTGCCAGTTCACTGTCAACAGGAACAGCTTTGGATTCAAAGAAAATTAATATATTTAATAATGAGTCTTGTTATGCAAAATGAAAAGCCTTCAAGATTTTCACGAAATATTTTCACCTACCCCACTAGGGTAGGTAGACTGGGCAAGATTGATTTCTTATTTTATAAACAAGAGATAGAGAAAGTAGAACTTGTTAGCTATGTGATTAAAAACCTATTTTGAATTTATAATAACCTCTTTCTAAGACTGACAACCTACCTGCTGTCAGGCATCACAATTAGTCTATAAGTTGGATAATAAATTTGACAAAACTCAACCAACATTAATTAAATTCCAGCTATGTGCCAAGCATAGAGCTGGGTGCTTGGAATACAAAGATGAAAATCAAATACTCCGTATTCTTGAGTAGTTTACATTTAACTGGACACAACATATACAAGAAGTAAAATGCAAAATGCCTAAAATAATTTTTTTAAAGAGGGAACAAATGCTAACAACTAGGTATAAAGTAAGGCAAAGGAAGGATCAGAAAAGGCTTCCTACGTTTAGGTGTTATGGCTTGAGGAAAGGAAAGGGTTCCAAGAGGAAAAAAAAAAATGAGGAAGAAGAAATAAACAACAGGCTTGAAGAACAGCCTGTGTAAAGGCAAAGAGATAGGAGACAGAAAGAATGTCATGAGGAAGAAACAGGTAGTAAGGCCAGTCTGATTAGATCAGAGTGTGTGATGAGTAGTAATATGAAATGACACTTCAATGCAAGACTAAAGATTTTATGTTGTGTCCTTGAGAGAGCAGGGAATATGACAGTCAGATATGATTTTTCAGAATTATCAGTTTGCCAGCTGATTTTTTGTCGCCTGTGTTCCAAAATGATTAGCCCCTCTCCCCCCTCCACACAAGAGTATTTTTGAGACACACAGGCAAACTTATCATTACATGGTTAGACATACTTTGGTCACAAGAAATAGGGTTCTTAAAACAAAGTGTAGAAATAGAGGAACTAAGATAGTAAAATGTTCAGGATCAGGGTTTTCTTTTTAAAATTTTAGTACTTTTTAAGGAAAAACAGAAACACTATTTTTCCCTGGAAGCTTTCCTATAGTGGCCATGGTCAAAATGTTGTTGCCAACTTGGCAACTTATTTTTAGCCTGAATTACAGATAACCCCTTTGTTCTGTTTACAACCCACACAATCTTGTAGCAGGTCCCTCCTTTCTTTACACAAGAATATAGTTGCTGCAGTGTTTGGTTCAGTCATACTGTCACTGCCAAATGCATGACTCATTTGGATAAGAAAGCTTGCATTTCACCAAGATATAGTTGCCATGGCAGAAAGGTAGAGTATCTAGTTCTTTTTTATGTTTCTTTCTTTCTGTATGTATTTATTTTTAATACATATTGCTTTATGAATCATGTTGGGAAAGAAAAATCAGAACAAAAGGGATAAACCATGGAAGAGGAAAAAAAAAACAGAAAAAAAAGAAGTGAACATAGCATGTGTTGATTTACATTAAATCTCCATAATTCTTTTTTCTGGATGGAGATGGCATTTTATATCCAAAATCTATTGGGATTGCCTTGGATCACTGAACCACTGAGAAGAACTGAGTCTTTCATAGTTGATCATCACATATTCTTGCTGCATTCCTAGTTCTACTTGTTTCGCTCAGCATCATTGTGTAAATCTTTCTGGACCTTTTAAAAATCAGCTTGTTCATCACTTTTTATAGAACAATAGTATTCCATTATCTTCATGTACCACAGCTTTTCCAGCCATTAACGAACTGATGGGCATCTACTTATTTTCCAATTCTTTGCTACTGCCAAAAGAACTGCTACAAACATTTTTGCACATGGGTCCTTTTCCCTCTTTTATAATTTCTTTGGGATATAGACCAAATAGTGGCACTGCTGGGTCAAAGGGTACAGTATCTAGTTCTGTGTGAATCAAAGGATGGGAATTAACATTTAAAGTATGTGTTTATGTATGTATATATACTCATGCAAGAACTCATTAAGCTACCTTAGGGATGATCATTTTCTTCTAGGTTTGTCTGATGTGTGTGTGTGTGTGTGTGTGCATGTGTGCACATGTATGTATGTACCTATATTGTAGCAATTGGAATAAAAGGATATAGGTTCAAATTATGCCTGCAAATAAGACTTTGGGCAAATCAACTGAGTCTTAGTTGTAAAATTAGGCTTAAAAGCCCTCTAACTCTAAATCTAGGAATCCTATGAAACTTGTTTGAAAAAAAAATTAAAATAAAAATAATCTTCACAGTCTTATTTGCAAAGGGAATGATACTGTTTTCCCCCAATGTCTTGTCTTCTTGATGTGGTTTCTCTGTTAAAATAAAAGTGCCTGATGCTTCCACACTGATTGGCTCATCTTTTTAAAAAAATAACAGCAGCTTTTTAGTTTTCAAAATACATACAAAGATAGTTTTCAACATTCATCCTTGCAAAACTTTGTGTTCCAAAATTTTCTCCCTCCCTTCCCCTGACCCCCTCCTCTAGATAGCAAGTAATCCAATATAGGTTAAACATGCGCAATTTTTCTAAACATATTTCCACATTTATCATGCTGCACAAGAAAAATCAGATCAAAAAGGGAAACAATGACAAAGAAAAAAAAGCAAGC
This sequence comes from Myrmecobius fasciatus, assembly GCA_023553655.1. NCBI lineage: Eukaryota > Metazoa > Chordata > Mammalia > Dasyuromorphia > Myrmecobiidae > Myrmecobius > Myrmecobius fasciatus. The sequence goes on along the minus strand of JAJPUD010001474.1, from coordinate 181,545 downwards.
AAACAACAAGGGACAAAATACTATGTTGTGATCCTCTCTCTGGAAGCAGATGGCTCTCTCTCCATCACAAGTTTTTGGGAGTTGCCCTGAATCACCTCATTGTTGAAAAGAAACAAGTTCATCACAGTTGATCATCACATAATCTTGCAGTTGCTATGTATAATGTTCTCATGGTTCTACTCACTTCACTTAGCATCAGTTCATGTAAGTCCCTCCAGGCCTTTATGAAATCATCCTGCTGATCATTTCTTATAGAACAATAATCTTCCATTATATTCATATACCATAATTTATTCAGTCATTCCCCAACTATTGGGCATACAGTCACATTTCAGTTTCTTGTCACTATAAAAAGGGCTGCCCAAATGTGTTCTTTCCCCTTTTTTATGATTTCTTTAGAAGATATACAGCCTTTTGGGCATAGTCTAAATCATCTTTAAGGGTACCATTCAGCTTGAAATCTTATGAGTTTAAACTCCTATAAATGTCATTTCCACTCTCGTATTTAATCTTAAGGAAACCTCAAAAGTTAGACCAATGTCTAGATTAGCTCCATTACCTTTTATCTTAGATAAAAAATCTTTAATGTTTTCCTTGTGAGAAAGTGCTGCTTAGACTTTAAAGTAAAACAAAACAGAAATATATGCTAGTTGGTAAACTAGTTGTTTAATGGAATCCAAAGTATTCATTTTGAGTCCTGATCGACAATTTTAAGCTGTGTGACTGTGAGCAAGCCACTTAACCTCTCAATTTCATTTAGAAATTGAGAAAGGGTTGGACTAGATAACTTGTAAGCATTAGATGCTAGGATCTGATCAATCTTAGTCTCTCTCTGGGTTCATTTTACAGGGCCAGTTTAAAAAGCAAGTAAGTACAATTGCACCTAGAGTCTTTGGAAGGGTGAGCATAATACATGGAAATTTTCTAAAAACACACTGATCTGAGGGAGATAAAAGTGTATCAGGGGACAAAGTAAAAAAAGAATTTGGTCCATATAAAGTAATTGTAAGCTTGTGAAACTCAAGAGGAACTCAACCTTATGGTTCATGCTACCCTTGTGAATAAATTAGCCACATTATATAACTGATACAAAACACAATTAGGAAATTCATACGTAGTGTTCTAAAGAGGTGAAGTATAAATAGATCTAGAAAGTCCCATGCACCCACTCTGAAATTACATGTAGGCAATTGGGAATTTAAAAAACAAACAAGTGTGGGCCTCAGATGAACCAAGGAAGTAGCAACTCACTATGAAACCTAGCACCAGGACCAGTGAAAACAAAAAGGGTGGATTTCTCTCATATCTACTGAAGAATTAGTTTAATGCAAATAGAAGTTAATTTGCTCAGGGATTTAAAAAACATTATCCTGTATGGGAGAAAACAAATAGAGGTATAATGAAAGAGCTTCAGTTCATAACAAGTAATCAATGATGTTGGAGTGATGTTATATGCTTTTCTCTTAACTTTTTTAAAAAATAGAATTTATTGATTTTTTAAAAATTCAATATTTGATTTCCCCCAATCATGCAACATTCTTTTTAAAAAAATTTTCTCCTTCTTTTCCTTCTCTTTCCCTCTCATTAAGAAGGTAAGCAGTTTGATATGTTAAATATGTACAAATAAAACATATTTTTATGTTAGTCATGTTGTGAAAGAAAACACAGACCAAAATAATAAAAGAAGAATAAAGTAAAAAAAGAAAAAAGTATGCCTCAATGCATTCAAACTTCATCGATTCTTTCTCTGGAGATGGATAACTTTTTTTCACCATAAATCCTTTAGAATTGTATTGCAGATCAGCTAAATCACTCATAGTTGATCATTGTACAATATTGTTATTATTGTGTGCATTTTCTCTTGGTTCTGCTCACTTCTCTTGCATCTGTTCATCTAAGTCTTTCCAGGTCTTTCTGAGAGCATCCTGCTCATCATTTCTTATAACAGCATAATAATATTCCATCACAATCATATACTAACTACAATTTGGTCAGTTGTTCTCCAATTGATGGACTTTCCCTCAATTTCCAATTCCTTCCCACTACTAAGGGAACTGCTATAAATATTTTTGTACATATAAATCATTTTCTTTTTTAGTTTTTTATCTCTTGGGGATAGAGGCCAAGTAGTAGTATTGCTGAATTAAAGGGAATGCACAGTTTTATAATCCTTTGGATCTTGTTCCAAAATGCTCTACAGAATGGTTGAATCCATTTACAACTTTCCACCAACATTTGTCATTTTCTTTTTTCTATCATATTAGTCGATTTGGTAGATGAAGATTAGGTACCTCAGATGCCTAATTAGATACTTAATTTGCATTTCTGTACTCAATAGTGATTTAGAGTAATTTTTTCATATGACTATAGACTCCCTTAATTACTTTTTCTGAAAACTGTTGATTTATATAAATATAAATATAAATATATATATATATATATATATACATATATATATATATATATATATTTACCATTTATCAATTAGGGAATAGCTCTTATTTTTATAAATTTGACTCAACTGTCTATATATTTTAGAAATGAAGCCTCTGTCAGATATATTTGCTTTAAATTTTTTTCATAGTTATGAATAGTAATGTTATTTTCCATCTTCCTATTTTCCCCCTATTTATACTACTTTCTTTCCTTTCACCCTGTCCTTGTCATTATTCTATCACCTCCCTCTAATCTGCCCTCCATTTTATCAGCTCCACACCCTATTCTTATCTTGTTTCTTCTCCAGTAAAAGGTAAAATATATTTCTATACCCAAATGAGTGTGCTTTTTTGAGGCAATTAAGATTAAAAGTAAGGTTCAAGGGTTCCTGAACAACTTCCCCAACTCTCCCACCACTGTAAAACTTCTTTCATGCCTGTTTTATGTGAGATGATTTCTTCAGTCTATTTCTGCTTTCTTCTTTCTTCCAGTGCATTGCTCTTTATTACCTCTTAATTTTGTTCTTTTTTGAGATCATCTCATCATATTCAATTCAACATCCATGTCCACTGTCTATGTATAAACCTTCTAACTGCAAGAAAATAATAAGAAAGTTCTTAAAAGTTACACATATCATCTTCCAATATAGGAATAGAAAGTGTTTAATTTTACTGAATTCCTTATGATTTCTTTTTCATGTTTATCTTTTTATGCCTCGAGTCTTGTAGAAAAATCACATTGTTTTTAAGCTCTGGTCTTGCCATCAGAAATGCTTGAAAGTACCCTATTCCATTAAATATCCATTTTGCTTGTTGTAATCCTACCTCCTTTGCCTTCAAGAATATATTTCAAGTTAAATCTTGTGTTATTTTCACAATGAAATGACTATTTACAATATTTTCTCTTTGACCTAGGAGTTTTAGAATTTGGCTATAATATTCCTGGGAGTTTTCATTGTGGGAGCTCTTTCAAGAACTAATTGCCAGATTCTTTCTGTTTTGTTCTCTGGTTCCAAAATATCTGGGAAGTTTTCTTTGACAATATTTTGAAAGATGATGTTTAAGGGCAATGAGAGAGTATAGTGTATAGATCACCAGCCCTGGATCCAGGAGGACCTAAATTTCAAAACTTGCCTCAGCCATTTACTAGCTGTGTAATCCTAGGCAAATCACTTAACTGAATTGCCTCCATTTAGCTAATATTGCTTTACTAAGGCATTCTTCTCTTCATTAGATTTTTGCCCCTCCCCCCTTTTTTAACCATATAGACTATTCTGTTTTTAAGGTATTGTTTTATTTAGTATTTTTGTGCCTACTTTACCAAGCAATAAACTCTTTTTTTCACTATTTTCTTTCATTGTTATTTTCCCTCCATTTTTTTCCTCTGCATCTCTTCCTTTCTGAGCTCTTCCAGGAATCCTTTTAGACTGAAGACTAATGTACATTTTTTCTGAGGCTATGGATGTACCAATTTTGATTTTATGTCTTTTGAGTTTGGTTTTGATTCTTTACAGTTTTGGTTTTGATCTTCCTTGTCACCAAAGCTCCTATGGTAGGCATCTTTTTTTTGCTATTTGCCCATTTCTGCAGTATATTTCTTGACTTTTAGCTTTATGTTAAAAGTTGGACTTTGCTCCCAGGATGGAGGGCACTGTTCTAAGCTACATGTATTTTGTACAACTGTTTTCAGAGCTAGTCTTTGGGAGTTATATGTTTTGATTTATTCCAAGCTGCTATGATCTAAGAAGTGCCTTTAGTACTTTCTTGGCCCATGCTCTAGTCTATTTCTAGCCTTGGAAACGTGACCAGCATCCCTGCTCCTCTTTAACCATATACTCTGGTGTGCTAGTACTCTTCCTTATCTGCAACTTCAACTGGACCTGAGTATAGATAATGCAATCAGGGATAGCAAAGGGATCCCTATAATCTCCTCCTGAATACTGTTAGATTCCTTCCTGCCTTTGAGTTGAGAAGTCCAGTAGCAGGTTTCGTGAAGAAATCCACAAACTCCAAGAAACGAGGAGAGAGGTTTATGGCAAAATAGGTTTATTATAGCAGAGAAGCAGCTTTCTTAACAGACCAGTTCCTAAAGGGGAGAAGTAAAGGTGGGTTATTAGCAAAGATTAGTTAACACAGAGCATGGCTCAGTAGACCTTTTCCTGATAGAAATTAGCCAAGCTAGGTTTACACTGAGCAGCAGCTCAATGAGCTTTTTCCCTTGTAGGAATCAGCAAAGATTGGGGTTCCAAATCATCCTTTTATTTTGCCTTCTCAGGCTTCAGGCTGGGGAGATTAAGGGCTAGTTTCTATTTGGGGCAGTGATTATGCCCTAGGCCAAGATTTTTGATTGAATAGGTAGAGATCTTGAAGTTTCCCTATGAATAGGTGGGTGGGGCCCTCCTATCTCAATGAAGAGTTTTTGAGATTTGGGGTCTCTCCAAACCTCCCCCCCCCTTACAATCCGGGGACATACAATTAAGGAAACAATTTATATCAACAGCCTATTCCTGATTTGCTGGGGTGAGTCTTGAACTGGTTCAGCCTGAATTAGGGTACATTCTACTTTTACCCCAGTGGAAGATTCTTTTCCCCTTCTAAGTCATTTTGTTGGAAAATTCTTTCACTCATCCTTTTTGTGGGTTGTTATTACATAATTTGTTTTGAGATGTTACTGAAAGTTATTTGGAGGGAAATTTGGGAGAGCTAAGGTAAGTCCCTGTCTCTTCTCTGCCATAGTGGCTCTACCCCCTTAACTGTTTCTTATAGTAATTAACCTTTAGAAAAAAATAAGAACATACATGGATAGTTATGTTAAAAGCAATATCTTTTTGTGCTACAAGCTAGAAGCTATATACTAACATCCCAAAGAAGCAAGGATTTTAAATGGCACAGTGGAAAGAGTACAGACGCTGGCATTAGGAAGATCTGACTTCAAATCTGAACTCAAACATTTAGCTATGTGAGTCAGAGCAAGCCACTTACCTTTTATTTGCCTCGGTTTTCTCAGCTGTATGATGGGAATAATAGTATCTACCTCCTAAAGATGTTTGGCACTCAAATGAGTACCAAATAATATTTGTAAAGCATGTGGCAAAGTTTCTTACACATACTAGGCACTTAAAAATGCTTGTTTCCTTCTTATCTTTCAATGAGAGGAAACCTATTACAATCTAAAGCAACCCCTTCTACTTTTGTATATCTCTAAATATTAGAAAGTTTTTCTTTCAAACTTAAATCTGCTTGTTTGAAATTTCCATTCACTTTTCCCAGTTACTACTACTGGGACCAAAAAGCCTAATCCTTCTTCCTCATGAAATCCCTTCTAATAAGTAAATACACTAATCAAGTTTTCATTAAGTCTTCTCTTTTCCAGGTTAAACATATTTCCAATTCTTTCCAATTCCAAAAACTTTCACTGAGACATAAGCAACTCTCTTCTCTATCCTGGTTTCCTTCTTTTGGATTTTTAAAAATATATCAGTGTCCTTCATAAACTGAGATTCCCAGAACTGAAAATAAAACTCCAAATGTAGTCTGACCAAGGCAGAATTTAGAAGGGCAGTTTTTTAAAGCTATAATTATTTTTTAATTTTTTAATATTTAATATTTTTATTTTCCCTAGTGTGGGGGACAGGTACAAGACCTCCTTTCCCAAGTTTCCCAAGTCAGAGACATCTTCAGGTACAAAGAGAAAATATTTATTTAATCCCTGCAGAGAGAGGCACACACACACAGCTGGGAGCCATCCCAACTCCAGCCATGTGCTCCTGCTACCTTCCTGCTTCCCCCTTGTCCAAGGTTTAAAAGCAAAAGACCCAACTAAGCCTTTTCATTGGATAGACTAAAAGGAAGTAACTCTCCTTGATTAATGGCCGCCAATGTTGTCTGCTACTTGTGGGTCATGTCACTCCCCCTGGGCAGGACTTGAGGGCCTGACCTTCAGACCATTTGACTACTTGCAACCCACAGTCTAAGAATGGGAATAGGGGATCATATGAGTTCCTGAAACCTGAGCCCCAAGACCTCATCTTCCCACTCTAGGTATAGGGATTATGTGACCCAGGCCTAGTATCAATATTGAGAAATTCTTCATACAGTCTGTCCCATTTACCTAGTAACATGTAAAACAATTTTTACATTTGTTTTTAAAACTTTGAGTTCTTCCTTCTTCTATACCCCCATTCCCCTTTAAGAAAGCACATGTGAAGTTGTACAAAACATAGCTATAACTCTTTTTAAAGAAGCCCAAGATCACATTATTTTGGCAGTTATCACACATTGCTAATTCATATTAAATTTCAAGTCCAATAAAACTCCATATTTTTGGAGGCTGCTGAATGGCATAGTGACTAGAATATTGGCCTTAAAATCTGAATTCAAATCCCACCTCAGATGCATGACAATTACTAGCTGTGAGACCTTGGGCAAGTCACTTAACTCCAATTGCCTCATCTAAAAAAAAAAAAGAATGGTCATATGCTTATTATTTGTAGGGATTTTTTAGCATAAATGAATGTTTTGTCAGTGGTTTTCTGCATCAATTGCTATAATTATGTGCTTTAGAGGTATTTTGTTTTCAATATGATCAATTAAGCTGTTTTCCTTATGTTTTCATATATCTTTTTTAAAATAAAAATCTATTTTGTTGGTGAATTTCCTATGGATTCAATTTTGTTCTTTAAGTACTAATTCTCTCCGGCATTTGAATTGTTTTCCTTTTGCCTTCTTAAAAGCCTTGGGCTAACTTCTATAGAATCTTAATCAACAGAGATATGGCCTATCTTTTCTCTGAACCTTTTGAAATGAATTTTGCCAAAATCTAGGGTTCATGTAAGATTATGGCTAGATTTCTTCTCTGTTACAAACTCCAGAAGGGATTGGTTACTTCTCTTCAAGGTACTATTTCAATTTCCCTTCAAGGTTCCATAGCAACAACCAGTTCTTCTCAGGTAAGAAAAATTATATGAGGAATATAATTCCTTGTGTTGATTCCTCTACTATCATAACAAATACTGAAGTGAAAACCCAGCTTTCCTGTCATTGCATCCTTCTTTTGACCTATTTCTCTAGTTGTCTAGCAACAAAATAAGCTTTCTCAAACAAATGCCAAGATATGTATCATTTTAAACATAAATTGTAGAAGGCATCTCAATTCTAGCCTAGCACAAAAAGGGATTCTAAATGCTTCTTTCCTCCTTGAATCTAATTGTATTAGCCACCAAGTTCAAAAACTGCAAAAAAAAAAAAAAAAAAAAAAATTGTCCTTGTAATTTTTGACTAGACCAGAATCAAGAAATTAGAAAAATATTTTTTAAAAAATCTTTCCTTGTATAATTTTAAATTTCTAGAAATTGAAAAGTAAGGCAATTTAAATGAAGATCAGATATAATAGGGTTGAGATAAGGTTATGAATCCAAATCTTCAAACATTTTTGTTTAAATTTTAATGACATGATAAAGTTCAGTTGCTGAAAAAAGTAAATGGATTAGTTCTTTCTTCTCCAATAATAGGTTTTCGGAATTTTTTTTAAAGGATCACAGACATCTTTAGTCCACTATTTCTTATTCTGCTGCCTACTGAAATCATCCACAGCCAAGAAATGTTTAAAAATGCAAAGTTATGTGAATAGCATATGATAGACTATGTCCAGTCACTGTCTCATGAATTAGAAAAACAAAAAAATAATTAAAGGATATTTTTCCCCATTGTTCTTATGTCCCACAAGTATTTGAAAAAAAAAATAGAATATTGAACCAAGTTCATTCTGGTTTGATAAAAATATGTAGCCCTCTGCAAGATAATATAAATGGAAGGTAATAGAATATTTCAGTCCAACAGAAATATTTTCGATTATGAGCCTTATGAGCCCACAGGCTACATTTTTTTTTTCCTTTAATGAACCTATACAAAAATTGAATATTTGGAAAAGGATGTTATTTGAAACAAAATAAGCAATGTGTGGGATAAATGTGACCTCCAACTCAAAGTCATTACTCAGAGATTTCACAAAGTGAAGATTAGAAGATTTTATTAGAATTTCATGAAATTCTGGGAGGTCCTTCTCCCAGGGAATCCAGGGGAAGGAGGCCACCTTTGCAAACTCAGAGAACAGGATTTATAGTGAGAGAAGCCATAGATACTCAAGACCTGCCCCTCCCCCCCACTCTATCAATCTCCAGAATAATGTATTTCCTGATTTCCTATCATCACAATACTAGTTTAAGTGGATGTAATTATTCTGTTACCTGGGTTTAGCTCAAACCCAACTTTATCACAAAACACTTGTTTGCCTGGCTTCTTGCCAATAGGATTCCCAGTTGAAAGTCCAGTCTGCTTTTGAAATTCTAAAGAGCCATACTTAATTCCTTCCTGCAGTGTTTTATTTAGTGATTTCCTATGAGAAACCACACCAAACCCTCATAGTTATTATTCTGAGAAGTCCTCAGTTTCCCATTTCATTCAGCAATAATCTATAAAAATAACAATTCTGAGAATTTTTGTTGCTAATTTACAAAAGTGTAGGAATACAATTCTAACAGTTTCCTATATTATAGCATTCTTTAGTCCAAAAAATAGATTTTATGCATAAGCAAGATGATCCATTTTCTAGCATCTATAAATCTTAGCTTTAAACTTGCTTCTGCCTCCAAAAACTGATTAAAAATTCAACAAGTATTTGGGGAAATTTCTATTTTTTTTTCAAAAGAACAATATGTATTTTGTCTTATATTTACCAGTTATTGCATTATCTAAAATAACTAAATGTTAAATTAGTCTATATTTTATGAAGTAGAATTCTATAATTCTGTTTTTTACTTTTATCAACAGTTAAGTCAGATATTGTTATGTATCAAAGGATGCCATATGAAAATTCAAAAAACTAAAGAGAAATGTGCAGAACTGAATATAAAGACCGTTTAACATAAAACTGCAGGGTCTAGCAGGATGATTTCTGAGAGGCCTGAAGAGACTTGCATGAACTGATGCTGAGTGAAATGAGCAGAACCAGGAGATCATTATACACGGCAACAACAATACTATATGATGATCAATTCTGATGGACATGGTTCTCTTCAACAATGAAATGTTTCAAACCAGCTCCAATTGTTCAGTGAAGAAAGCCATATACACCTAGAGAGAGGGATGTGAAATGTGGACCACAACATAACATTTTCATGATCTCTATTGATGTTTGCTTGCATTGTGCTTCCTTTCTCTGATTTCTTTTTCTTGTAGGTACGATTTTTCTTGCACAAAAATGGTAAGTGTGGAAATATGTATACATATATTCGATTTGTGAAGTATTTTAACATAATTAACATGCAGTGGATATCCTGCCATCTAGGGGAGGGGTGGGGAGTAGGGGGGGAAAATTTGTAACAGAAAGCTTTGTAACAATTACCCATACATTTGTTTTGCAAATAAAAAGTTTTAATAAAAAAAAATTTAAAAAAAAAACAACTGCAGGGTCTGATTCTCTTAGCATTTGGGAGACTGCTGACAATCAGTATTCCACAAACTTTCAAAGTCCCTGGGACTGATCCCAGCTATTCTACAGAATACTTAGGGCCACCACAGCAATTGTATTTCTAGATGCAAAAATAATGAATGAGAATCCCAGTAACAAGAAATTAGGGAAAATGCTGAATTGCTAAATTAGCCATAGAAATATGTACCTTGGGCATACTTGTTTCTACTAGCCTATAACATTATGCCTCTACTATGGATTTAGGTCATCTTTCTTCTGAGATATTACATAATAAAGATAATTAGGATTAGAAAAGAAGCTGATTATAATGTCAGCCAGATCACTATTTAAATAGTATGCTTGTATTACTTGATACAAGGATGGTTATTTTTCTACCCTATTCTTTTTTCATAGTATTTTTCCCAATTACAAATAGACAGTTTTCAACGTTCTTTTTTTATAGAATTTTTAGCTCTAATTTTTTCCTTCCCATTCTCCTATGCACTATCCCTAAGATATCAAGAAATATAACATAGATTATACATGTGAAATCACATAAATATATTTCCACATTAGCAATTCTATGAAAGAAGAAATAGAAACAAAGGGGGAAACTATGAAAAAGTGAAAAGAGTATGCTTTGATCTGCATTTAGATTCCAAAGAATCCAATTCTGGATATGAATGAAATTTTTCATCATGACTCTTTTGAAACTATTTTAGTTCACTGTATTTTTGAGAAGAGCTAAGTCTATCGTAGTTCATTTTTGCAAAATGTTGCTGTTACTATGTATAATTTTCCCTTGGGGACTCCTGGGGGTGGAGCCAAGATGGCAGAAAACAGACATGACTCTCTGTAACCTCTTCTAACCTTCCCTCGAACCAACAGCAGATGAAGCCTCTAGACTGGTTGTGAAGTCAAAGAATCCACAAATATTTGGAGTTCAACACATTTCTAGAAGAGATACCCTGGAAGAACTTCAGAACAGGTCTGTTTCAATCAGGCAGGGGGATGGTCTGCTGAATCCAGACTGCAGCACAGGGAGAGTGCAGCAGGGAGCTGGAACAGGGAGCACTGTGGCTTCTACCCATCTGGGAATCTTCTGTGGGCCTCTTGGGCTGATATGTCCTGATTATAAGCAGGTGGTTTGGCAGATCTGTCTTTTGTGGGGGGTAGATTGTGAACCATTGAGCCCCAGAAGAGCACTAGACCTAGCTACCATTACACAGCACTCTAAAGCAATCAATCAATCAATCAGCAGAACTGCCCAGCACTGGAAATCAATCAATCAATCAGCAAAACTGCCGAGCACCAAGAAATCAATAAATCAATCAGCAGATCTGCCCAGCACCTGAAATAACTCAATCAGCAGAACTGCTCCAGGACAAATTAAAGCGGCTGTCCCTCCTTTGCCTTGAACAGACCTCAAGCCTTAAAAAATGAATAAAAAACCAAAAAGA